>PVKU01000508.1:197444-465861 GCA_004027475.1 Anoura caudifer
GCTTCTAGAATTCTCTCCTTCATTTTAATCTTGGCTAATGTAATTATGATGTGCCTTGGTGTGTTCCTCCTTGGGTCCAACTTCTTTGGGACTCTCTGAGCTTCCTGGACTTCCTGGAAGTCTATTTCCTTTGCCAGATTGGGGAAGTTCTCCTTTATTATTTGTTCAAATAAGTTTTCCACTTGTTGCTCTTCCTCTTGCCCTTCTGGTACCCCTATAATTCGGATGTTGGGATGTTTACAGTTGTCCTGGAGGTTCCTAAGCCTCTCCTCATTTTTTTGAATTCTTGTTTCTTCATTCTTTTCTGTTTGGTTGTTTCTTTCTTCCTTCTGGTCCACTCCATTGATTTGAGTTCCAGTTTTCCTCCCATCTCTATTAGTTCCCTGTGTGTTTTCCTTCATTTCACTTATTGTAGCCTTCATTTGTTCATCTAATTTGTGAGCAAAATCAACCAATTCTGTGAGCATCCTGATCACCAGGGCTTTGAACTGTGCATCTGATAGGTTGGCTATCTCTTGGTCACTTAGATGAATTGGCTCTGGGGCTTTGATTTGTTCTCTCATTTGAGCCATTTTCTTTTTTTTTTTTTTTTGGTCTGGTCCTGGCTGTTATGTAGTGAGGGGTGGAGCCTTAGTTGTTCTCCAGAGTGGGGCAGCCCAGTCACTGGGTAGTGACCTGTATGTGGGGGCGGGGTCCGAGAGGGAACAATGGTGCTTGCTCCGCTTTCTCGGATTCCAGTCCCTTCTGCCGCTTCCCCTTCACCTGGATTATCTGTGTGCGAATATGGGACCACCTCGTCAGCCAGCCACCTTGCGTAGCCTCACTGGGTCTGCACTGTTGCTACCCCATGCCTGGGGTCTGTTAGCCGCAGCCTGCACACCTGGGATCTGCAGCCGCTGCTGCCTGCTTGCTCTGTCCGCCAACCTCCACTTTTTCCTGCCGTGACTCCACCCCTCTTACCGGTCTGGATGAATGGTTGTTGGACTTCTGTATAGTTCAATTTTCTATCAGTTCTGGTTGTTTTCTTGTTCCTAAATCTTTGTCCTTAATATTGGTTGTGCGAGGAGGCACAGTATGTCCACCTATGCCTCCATGTTGGCCGGAAGTCTGCATGGAGTTTTAAGTGAGCTGAGTGTCTTTTGTGCTGAGAGCTCAGCACAGTAAGAGTTGCCGCAGCACCACCTGCAGGCTGACCACACCTTGGAAGATGCCCCGCACATCTAGTAGAAACTACCTGCTGGGACAGCTGTGAGTGTGTTTCCTCTGAAGTGTCTGGTGTTATTGAAAACTTGGAAGCAAAATAAAGTAATCAGGAGATTTTGCCTCAAATCTGGGGTTGAGCCTTCTTTTGAAAAAAATCACACACATACATCTTTCCTATATATATGTAAATATATATTTAAAAGAATCTCACTATACATGCCATTTGTTTAATTTTTTGAATAGGTAATGGAATAACATCACTCAAAAGTCTAAAATTCTAAAAAGGTATTTATCTTTAATTGTTGTTTGTAGGATTCTACATAATTCCATTCAATCAAACTTGTTAATTGAGTGATTCAAATCTTCCATCTTCCTATTCCTTTATTAATTTATCTTGCCTGATTGATCTCATAGTTTCTGAAAAATATGTATTAAATCATTGTTTTGAGCTATTTCTCCCTGTAATTCTGTCAATTTTTGTGTCAGATATTTTTAGGCTACATTCTTTTTTAAATTTTTTCATTCATGTATTTATTCCACAATCAAAATAATCATAATCTAAATGTTATAACATTTTAAAAGGTAAAGGAGATTCTGTGTCACAACCGTTTTAATAAATCAGGCATCAGTCTAAAATGCAACATTAAATAGGTGTTCAGTTCCCATGGTGGAATAAATACATAATAATTACGCAGAAAATTTCACTAAAGACCTGAGATGAGGCAAATAATGCTTTGAATCATACTGCCCAATGAATAGAGGCGTGCTGCAAATAGTGTCTATTAACATTTTACTGCAAGAAGGAAAAATCTCCAAGGTAACTACAAACTCCAGCCCCTCGTTTCATGCACCTGGCCTTGTCTTTTGTCTTCCTTCCTCAGGCACATCCAAATCAGAAAGGCTTTGGTACCCAATGCTCAAAAATGCCACCATAAATCCCCAGGACTTCAGTGCAGATTGCCATTAATGAGCCTGTATGCAATCTTCATCCAAAACATTCAGGGAAATCAAGATCCCAAGCCTGGCCCTGGCTAGTGTGGCTCAGTGGATTGAGTGCCGGCCTGTGAACCAAAAGGTCACAGGTTTGATTCCCAGTCAAGGCACATGCCTGGGTTGCAGGCCAGGTACCCAGTTGGGGTGTGTGAGAGGCAACTGATTGATGTATCTCTCACATTGATGTTTCTCTACCTCTCTTTTTCTCTCCCTCCCCCCTCTCTAAAAAGTAAGTAAATAAAACCTTAAAAAATAAAGTAGTTTTTAAGACATAACAAATATGTGCTGAATTAGTAAGTGTAAACATTCATGACTGATCATAACAATCAATCAAGCTTAATAAAAAAAAAATCCCAAACTCAAAGAGCAGCAGCATTTCTTTGAACATTAGTTTTCATTGTCAAATCAGCTCTGACAGGCCATGTGCATTTCATAAACAAACCAAAATGTTATCTTGTTATTTTCTTCTTGCAAAATGTTAAGTAGGCCATTCAAGTTTAATTCTTTTTTTTACAGAAATGATAAAAATTCAAATGGTTTATGGGAAAAAACAAACCAGTTCTTTGCAGCCTAACTCATTTGTTTCTGGGCTCTGAAGGGGGCAATCGGGCAGTAGAAGGTTCCCCCTTCCACTGTCATGCCATGGTGGTCCGGTAAAGCACTTGGTCAAGCAGGCCCCGATTCAGGTGGATGGCACAACATCCAATTTCTGGGAACATTTCTGCCATTCTGGGACTTTGTTCATCCAAGCATAATCATCTGCAGTAGAACCAGAAGCTGGTAGTTGGTGTGGCAAATACAATAGGTGGTGCTTCTGTGGAAACCAGAAGCTTTAACCCTGTGGGCTCTAGGCGGTGGAAGGAGGCCCATGCTCCACCCGTTTCAGTGTGAAGCCACTAAACTTGTAGGGTGTGATGCCCTGTGTCTGGCTATTCATAGCCACAGCCTGTGACCACCCCAAGGAAGGTATAGGCCATCTTCTAAGAAACATAACAGTTCAGTATTTTAAAAATCTTATAGATCTTTTTGTGTAATATTTTTGTAAATAATACAAAAGTATCATCCCTAAAAAAGATAAAAATAATTTTCAAAGAAGTTACACAGTGAAGAATCTTACATCAATCTGTGTCCTTTACTGCCCTATGTCCCCCCAAATATTATTAGTATCTGTGCTGCTGAGCAACACCAAGTATGATTACCTAGTTCTGTTTTGTCACTTTTTTTTTTACATAAAAGCCTATAGTATGTGTTATTGCTTTTGTCCCCCACTTAATAAAATACTTGGGAGAACTTTCTGAATCAATATACTGATAGATTCCTCCTTCTTTTTTAACAAGGGTGCAATATTCCTTCCTCCAGACACCCCTTACATGTTTATTTAACTGATTTCCTATAGATGCATGTGTTGATTGTTTCTAAGATTTACAGTGAGCAAGATAGTACATATATCATTTTATCCTTTTTAAAGATTTTATTTTTTATTTATTTTTAGAAAGAGGGGAAGGGAGGGAGAAAGAGAAGAAAGAAAAGGAGAGAAACATCGATGTGTGAGAGAAACAGATCAGTTGCCTCTCGCACATGCCCAGCCCCCAACCAGGTACCTGGCCTGCAACCCAGGCATGTGCCCTGACTGGGAATCAAACCTGTGACCTTTTGGTTTACAGGATAACAATCAACCCACTGAGCCGCACCAGTCAGGGCACATAGTACGTATATCATTTACACATGTGCGATCCTATCTGTAGAGTTAGTTCAAAAGTGAAATTGCTAGGTCAAAGGGAATGTGCATTTGTAATTGTGATGTATATATATCAAAGTATCTTCCATGGGGCTTGTACCAGTTTATACTCCCAACAGCAAGGTATAAAAGTACCTGTTTTCCCACAGCTTTACTCTGTGGGGCTTTTTCCCCAATCTGCTAAGTTAAATATGGTATCTTGGGTTGTTTTAATTTGCCCTTCTATCATTATATGTGAGGTTGAGCATCTTTTCATGTGTTTAAGAGGTCTAATCCTACTTCACATATCTGGCCTATTTTTGTTGTTAGGCTTTTTATTATTGATTTCTGAGAGTTCTTTATATATGAGGGTGATTATTTCATAGGTGTCATTTCTAATGTTAGGAATATGTCTTCAGAGTCAGACAGTCTTGGTTTCAAGCCCTGAATTTGTTACTTCCTCAGTGAGGCATTTGGATGAAGGACATACTCGCTCTGTGCCTCAGTTTCCCCATGGGTAAAATGGAATAACAAGAGTCCCAATCTTATCATGATGATGGTGGTGGTCTCCATCTTTCCCCTTCAGGGCCGCAGCAGCACCACAAAGGCTAAGAAACCACCTGGAGAGAATGACTTTGATACCATCAAGCTCATAAGCAATGGTGCCTACGGGTGAGCCACCCGGGGCTCTGGCGGGGGGAGGGTAGCGGAGGCCGGGTGTCTCGGAGGTGATGGCCGGTCCTCGCTCCCTCCCCCTGCAGCGCCGTCTACCTGGTGCGGCACCGGGACACAAGGCAGCGCTTCGCAATGAAAAAGATCAACAAGCAGAACCTGATCCTACGCAACCAGATCCAGCAGGCCTTTGTGGAGCGGGACATCCTCACCTTCGCGGAGAACCCCTTTGTGGTCAGCATGTTCTGCTCCTTTGAGACCCGGCGACACCTCTGCATGGTCATGGAGTACGTGGAAGGTGTGGCTGCCTGCAGGGCTGCAGAGAAGATGGGGGGATGCATGCTGTCAGGGCGGCCTGCTTGACCCCAGTCACCGTATTGAATATCTGCCTATTCATCCATCCAGTCATTGGTCATCCATTTCAACTGCTTATTTCTATCCGGCCATCTATTAATTTATCTATCTGTTTTCATTTCATCCAGTATAGATACATCCATCCAATTATCCATCCACCCTTTCATTCTTCCACCTATTCATTTGTTAATCCATGTTTTGCCATCCTTCCGTTTATTCAGTATGCATCTGTTATAAAAAAATTAATAGACTTCACTTTTAGAGTAGTTCTAGGTTTGCAGAAAGATTGATTGGAAGATACATTGAGTTCCCGAATACCTCCCCCCTCCCCCAGTCTCTCCTATCATTTACATCTCATTAGTGTAGTATATTTGTTGTAATTTATGAACTAATATTGACACATTGTTAAGTGAAGTCCATAGTTTATATTAGAGTTCACTCTGCATTACACATCTATTTTTCACTCATCCATCTCTTTATACATCTAACCATTCATTCACTCATCAATTTATTCACCCACCTACTCACCATCTGTCCATCTACCATACCAATATCTATGTATTAATCCATTATCCACCCATCCATCCATGCATTTACTATCTGTATTTTTATTCATTCATCTGAACCTCCGTTCCAGCAGCCATCTCATCTAGCTTTCTCTACCCATTCATATCCACAATTCATCCATCAGTTTATCTATTTACCATCCATCTACCTACCCATCCACCCAACCACCAATGCGTAAATTTTCCATCTGTTTATCCATCCATCCACACTTATATTGATCCAAATGTTAACACATCATCGCCCAAACACAAGCATACTGTGGTTATTAAGACACACATGTGATCTTGTGGGGCTACAGCTATGCCACCCCTAAGCCTTAGTCAACCATCCATTCATTCAACAGACATCTCCCCATTGCCTCCCTTGTGCCACAGGCTGTGCTAGGCACTGGTTGCACAGTGGGGACTAGGCAGACACACCTCTCCTTCATGGAGGTTATATTCTGGGTAGACAGACAATAAACAAGCAAAATAAGCCAAAGGTGATCAGATTGTTTCATGTTAGTGAGGATGGTAATGAGGACTTTAAGGCTCAAGGAGACCATTGGGATGCAGAGGGGAGGGAGCCTTTCTGAGGCCTGCACTGCACCTGGAAGAGGGAACCCAAGCATGAAGTCTCTTAAGTGAGAAGGCATCTGGATTTCGAGGCAGCGATTTTCAACCAGTGTGCCGCAAGAACTTTTAAAACATGCAATAACACTTGACTATTTAGTTAGGGGTACTGACCTCTTTTTCCTTAGACTGTTGAATTAAAAAATGGCAGCCAACACAACAGTAGCCATCTAGTGTGAATGAATCAAAATTATACCTAGACAGGCCTCGATATAGCAACGTTGCCATCCAGCAGGTCCCAACTTGCATCCTGCTAACTCAGCAATCTATGTGAAAAAATAAGTGATAAGTCAGAGGGCTGAGCAACTGGGGTTAGCTGCTGCCCTTGGAAGCAAATCTGGCCCTTGTAAGAAAAAGGGGGAATGCATATTGGGGGAGCCTAACAATCACAGTAAACCTGGTGGGAGACAGAAATCTACATTTTAAGGCCCAGACTCTCAAGATTCAGACTCCAGGATATCAAGGGCAGTACTTCCAGACTAATTTTTTAAATTAAATTTTTAAAAAGGTTTTTTTTTTTTTTTTTTTAATTTTTATAGATGGGAAGGGAGGACAAAAGCCAGGGAAAGAAGCATCAATGTGTGTGCTTGCCTTTTACGTGCCGCCCCCAGTGGGGACCTGGCCTGCAATCCAGGCATGTGCCCTGACTGGGAATCGAACCAGGAACCCTTTGATTCTCAATCCACTGAGAACCACTCAATCCACTGAGTTACACCAGCCAGGGCTCTCCAGACTTATTTGATAAGCAGGCAGCCTTTGGTACCCACCAAACCTCATCTCCACCATCAACTCCCTGCATGAGCCAACCTCTGAGTCTCAGATCAAACCAAGTTTGGAGGGTGGTTAAGAGGATGAGAGGAGCCTGGTACAGGGCATTCCCTGTGCAACCAGAGGAGAGGGAGGCTCCTGTCTGTGCCTCATTTTCATTAGCTATAAAATACGGGCAATACGAGGTGAGGACTTGGTGCTATAGTGCATGTTGAGGGCTCAACTCTGGGGCAGGGGTGCCTTCCCCTTTACATGGGCCTACTCCGTCACACACAGGGGGGGACTGTGCCACCCTGCTGAAGAACATCGGGGCGCTGCCTGTGGAGATGGCCCGCATGTACTTTGCAGAGACGGTGCTGGCGCTTGAGTACTTGCACAACTATGGCATTGTACACCGTGACCTCAAGCCTGACAAGTGAGTCTTGACCTTTCCAATCACCCCCTCCATGCCCCTTTGGAGGCACTGATGTAGAAGAGCCAGGAGGGAAGTGGGCAAGCCTTGCCTCTGAGACCCGTGCTTGTGTCTGCAGCCTCCTCATCACTTCCATGGGCCACATCAAGCTCACAGATTTTGGCCTCTCCAAAATGGGGCTCATGAGCCTCACCACTAACCTGTATGAAGGCCACATTGAGAAGGATGCCCGGGAATTCTTGGACAAACAGGTATGTGTGCAGGTGTGGGGGTCATGGTGGGGAGAGTTATCCAGCAGGACAGTGGGGTCCAGGGTGTGGTGAAGGGTGCAGCTCCCCCTTGAGGCCCTTCCCGTGGCCAGGGTGCAGGCTGACGGCCTGCCCCCAGGTGTGTGGCACCCCAGAGTACATCGCACCCGAGGTCATCCTGCGCCAGGGCTATGGCAAGCCGGTGGACTGGTGGGCCATGGGCATCATTCTCTACGAGTTCCTGGTGGGCTGTGTGCCCTTCTTTGGAGACACGCCTGAAGAGCTATTCGGACAGGTCATCAGTGGTGCGTAGGCTCCTCGGTGGGCAGGTGGGGGACATGGGCTGAATGAGGGTCTCTGGACTCCAAAAGTGACCCCAAACCCCACCATGCTCTGCAGATGACATTCTGTGGCCGGAAGGAGACGAGGCCCTGCCCACAGATGCCCAGCTCCTGATATCCAGCCTCTTGCAGACAAACCCCCTGGTCCGGCTTGGGGCAGGTAAGGGGTCTGCTCTATAGAGAAGCTGAGGGCAATCCATAGCCATACCACCCTGAATGCACCCCATCTTGCCTGATCTCAGAAACCAAGCAGGGTCGAGCCTGGTTAGTATTGGGAGAAGCTGAGGGCTGGACTCTGGGTTCTGTGTCCCTGGGGGTGGAAGAGAGGGGTGGGTGGCTGGGTTCCTGACCTGGCCATCAGCTGCTGCTGGAATTCCTTCCCACCCCCACCCACCCTTTCCTCCGCAGGGGGTGCCTTTGAGGTAAAGCAGCACAGTTTCTTCCGAGACCTGGACTGGACAGGGCTGCTGAGGCAGAAGGCAGAGTTCATCCCCCATCTGGAGTCTGAGGATGACACCAGCTACTTCGACAGTGAGCTGGGAAAGGGGGTGGATTCTGGTGAGAGGGGCACTCCGGCAAGTCCTGGGGCTGGAGCCCAACCAGCTAGGAGACCAGCCTCTCAGACAGAGGAGAGGGAGGGAGGGAAAGTGGCCTGCATAGGGGCGGGACTCAATCTGAGAAGTTGGTAGACGAAAGGAGGTTAGGGTAGAGGTGGGGCCAGGACAGTGATGAGTTCTGGAGTTGAGCTTAGGTTAGGGTGCTAGGGTGCTAGGACCCAAAACTAAGGCAGAGGCATGGGCTGGCCCAAGGCCTGGAGCCATGATGGAGAGTGCCATAGAAATGGGGCCTCTGGAGGCCGGTCTAAAGGGAGCCTCTGGGAGTCCGGCTGGAACCCAGCCTGACTGCAGGGGCCTGAATCAGATCCTAGATTGGGACAGGGGCATGGCAGGGCCTGCAGCCCTGGCATGAGCCAGGGCATGATTCCTGTAAGGGTGCAATCTGAGGAGGGGACCCTTGTCCTTGGTCACGGCCCACCCCCCTCCCCAGCCCGCTCAGATAGGTATCACCACGTGAACTCTTATGACGAGGATGACACGACGGAGGAAGAGCCTGTGGAGATCCGCCAGTTTTCCTCCTGCTCCCCGCGCTTCAGCAAAGTGAGCCAAGGCTGAACTAGGCGTGGGGCCAGACCCGGGCAGGGCCGGGCAAGGTCTGGAGGTGGGGCCTTGGGGGGGGGCAGGGGGTGCAAGGATTTTAGTCTACAAGATGGGGGATAGAGGCAGGCCAGAGTGGGGATTGGCTGAAGAGGCTGGGGGAGTCAGAGTCCCAGGCCCGAGGTCTCAGGCTGGGGAAGTTATTGGGGAGCAAGATTCTGGGAGTGATAGGGCCTGAGGGTATATGGGAGGGCCTTTGGCGTTGGGTGGAATCTAAGAATCTGGATAATTGTGATAATGAAGACTCACAGTGGGGCGGAGCCAGGTCTAGATGAGGCCTGGTCAGGACCTTGGGGTGGAGAGGATGAGCGGTGGGCGCGGGGCAACTGTGCACCAGGTCTCGCTTTGAGGAGCAGCATGTAGTAGGGTTCAAAGCCCAGCTTGGGGTACATGTGATTGGGTGGAGCCTGGGAAGGTGGGCAGGAAAGGGCAAATTCAAGATATGGATAAGGGCTAGAGTAGGGCAAGGCCTAATTGTGTGGAGTGGGTTCTGAGCTGAAGAATTGTAGTTGGTTGCGGGACAATTCAGAGTTGGGCGGGGCCGAGCCTCGAGTGGATGGAGTGTGTTCAGTAGCGGGAAGTCGATTTGCTCTGGAGTGAAGGCGGAACCTGGGGGCCAGACTTGCCTCGCATCACCACTTACCCTTCCTTTCAGGTTTATAGCAGTATGGAACAGCTGTCACAGCATGAGCCCAAGACCCCCGTGGCGGCAGCGGGGGGCAGCAAGCGGGAGCCGAGTACCAAGGGTCTAGAGGAGAAGGTGGCCGGCAAGCGGGAGGGCCTGGGTAGCCTGACCCTGCGCGAGAAGAGCTGGAGAGGGGGCTCCCCAGAGATGTGAGCAGGGGCAGGGCTATATTTGGGGAGCGGGGATGAAGGAGCGTGTCGCCTCTGACCACGCCCCCTTTCAGCAGCAAGCGCTTCTCAGCCTCAGAGGCCAGCTTCCTGGAGGGGGAGGCCAGTCCTCCGTTGGGTGCACGTCGCCGGTTCTCCGCGCTTCTGGAGCCTAGCCGCTTCAGCGCCCCCCAAGAGGATGAGGATGAGGCCCGGCTTCGCAGGCCTCCGCGGCCCAGCTCGGATCCCCCAGGTTCGCTGGATGCGCAGGTCCCCAAAGAGGCAGCTCAAGAAGATGGCACCGCCAGTGCCGGCGATGCGGAAACCAGTGAGTGCCCCCTCCCTCCATCTTCCCTAGTTCCCCAGTGGCCATATATTGAGCATTCAGTGAGACTGGTACTGTTTATGCAAGATTGCACATATTTTGTACACTCCAGTCTGGGTTCTCATGAGCATGAGGAACACCCTGCAGATCCTGCTCAATCAGTCAACAAATGTGTGTGAGCACCTCTCTGTACCAGGAGCTGTGCCAGATGCATGTTACTTGCTCTCAGGAAACTCACATTCGAACAAGAGCGAGAAGTGGGAAAAGCATTCCAGGCAGAGTGAACACGTGCAAAAAGTCTGCAACCTTGGACTGATTCCTAACCCACCTGATCTGTTGCAGCTGACCGACCACGCCCAGGCGACCTGTGTCCACCTTCGAAGGATGGGGACCCGTCAGGCCCAAGGGCCACCAATGACCTGGTTCTGCGCCGGGCGCGGCACCAGCAGCTGTCAGGGGACCCCGCGGTAGAGAAACGGCCTTCTCGAACCGGGGGCAAAGTCATCAAATCAGCCTCGGCCACTGCCTTGTCTGTCATGATTCCTGCAGGTGATGCCGGGCCCCACCTGGCACGGGAGGGGCTGTCCTCATTTGTGCTAAGACAGGCCAATGAAAACATGACATTTTTACTGTCCATAGTGATTGGCACTGAGGTGGACCAATGAGAGACCTGAGACTTTGACTAGGCGGGAGGGAGGAGCAGTACAGGGAGACCTGTGACTGACCTCTGGCCATGGTTCTGTGTCTGCAGTGGACCCCCATGGAAGCTCACCCCTGGCCAGCCCCATGTCCCCACGATCTCTCTCCTCCAACCCATCCTCGAGGGATTCCTCACCCAGCCGGGACTACTCACCGGCTGTCAGTGGGCTCCGCTCCCCTATTACCATCCAACGCTCTGGCAAGAAGTATGGCTTCACACTGCGAGCCATTCGTGTCTACATGGGTGACTCAGATGTCTACAGTGTCCACCACATTGTCTGGGTGAGCATTCATGGGTGGGTCTGTGTTCCAAGCTGGAGGGTGGGGGAAGAGAAGCCCTTCCCCCTTAACCCCCAGGGGTGAGCGACAGCTCAATCTCTGGATCCAGGCAGCCTAGATGGGACTCTTGGGACCTGCAGTGTCCCTTCCCCCTCTGAGCTTCAGTTTCTTTACTTGTAAACTGGGAAAAATAATTACTAGTGCTAGGTGCCTGGCACATAAGCTTAGGGAGCTTCCTCATTACCGATCCTGTTAACTCTGCCTGTGTGGTGCCCTGTCGCCAGCACGTGGAGGAGGGGGGCCCAGCCCAGGAGGCAGGGCTCTGTGCTGGAGACCTCATCACCCATGTGAACGGGGAGCCCGTGCATGGTATGGTGCATCCTGAGGTCGTAGAGCTGATCCTTAAGGTGAGTGCAAGGGAGGGAGCACACTGGGGAGACGGGGGAGGGGAGAGGAGGTCCTGAGAGCTGAAGCTTCCTGAACAGCCTCCAACAGAGCATTTGCCTCTCTTCTTCCCCCAGAGTGGCAACAAGGTGGCAGTGACCACAACACCCTTCGAAAATACCTCCATTCGTATCGGTCCTGCAAGACGCAGCAGCTACAAGGCCAAAATGGCTCGGAGGAACAGGAGACCCTCAGCTAAGGAGGGCCAGGAGAGGTAGGTGGTGCCAAGTGTGGTGGGTGGGTCTCTACACAGCAGGCAACTGACCATACTCCAGTTTTTGAACAGTGGGAGGGTTAACATAGGAGTACCACAGGCGAGATCAGGAGAAGGAAGTGTGGGGGCCACTGAGTAAAGAGCAAAGAGCAAAAACAAGAGGACAAAGGAGGAGGAGCTGGGAAAATGAAAGGAACTAGGAAAGGAAGCTGTGCCAGGTTCCTGGGCTGGAAGAAAAGCATTGTGGGAGTGTCTTGGGCAGGTGGTCAGGGCCAGAAGATGTGAATTAGAGATAGCGCAATTCAGGAGGTGGTCTTGTCCTGTTGGATATGTTTAGATGACTAGTAAGGGCCAGAAGAAGGGATTTCTATCCGGAATGAGCAAGCCAGGCAACACTGCAAATTGAAATAATTTCTTTTCTTATAGGTAGGAGAAACTAGGAGAGGTAGGTGGGGCCAGGATAGTGTTCTGTTTTGATCAGTGGGTTTGGTCTGGACAAATTGTAAGTGGGGATTTAAGTGAGAGGAGCCAGATTGAACTGAGTCAGTGAACTTCTCCCTTCCTCACCCTGCTCTGATAGGTGGGATGTAGCGGGAGGGTGGGGTCAGAGGTGTCTTGGGCACCTCTCAGGTGGGGCCAGAAAATGTTGGTTTTGCCTTGAGTGGTGTCTCTAAGATGGGAGGGGCCAAGTGGACCAGAGCTGTGTAGAGACAGGGAAAGGGAAAGAGAAAGAGAGGGAGAGAAACATCCATGTGTGGTTGCCTCTGGTGTGCCCCATACCAGGGAGCTGGCCCACAACCCAGGCATGTGCCCTGACTGAGAATCAAACCGGTGATCCTTTGGTTCCCAGGCCGGTACTCAATCCACTGAGCCACACAAGCCAGGACTCTTTTGGTTTTGATTGGTGGAGAGGGAGAGGCCAGAGGAGTGGGTAGTCACAGGGGCTGAAGTGGGAGGAGCCCGAGAGTTCTAGAGTCTGGTCTCAGGTAGGTGGCCTTGTCCTCCAGCAAGAAGCGCAGCTCCCTCTTCCGCAAGATCACGAAGCAGTCGAATTTGCTGCATACTAGCCGCTCCTTGTCCTCGCTGAACCGCTCGCTGTCGTCCAGCGACAGCCTCCCAGGCTCTCCCACCCACGGGCTGCCAGCACGCTCACCCACACACAGCTACCGCTCCACACCCGACTCTGCCTACCTAGGTAAGCTCTCTGCCTATGCTGGGCCAAGCACTGGGTGGCAGGGGACGGGTTCCCTGGTGGTTCCTGCCGTGTGCAACACCCCCTCTGCCCCACCCACAGGTGCCTCATCCCAAAGCAGCTCGCCAGCCTCGAGCACGCCTAACTCGCCAGCATCGTCTGCATCGCATCACATCCGGCCCAGCACGCTGCACGGCCTGTCACCGAAGCTGCACCGCCAGTACCGCTCTGCGCGGTGCAAGTCAGCTGGCAACATCCCGCTGTCGCCGCTGGCGCACACGCCATCTCCCACGCAGGCATCGCCGCCACCGCTGCCTGGCCACACGGTGGGCAGCTCGCACACAACGCAGAGCTTCCCAGCCAAGCTGCACTCATCGCCACCGGTGGTGCGCCCGCGCCCCAAGAGTGCGGAGCCCCCGCGCTCGCCGCTCCTCAAACGCGTGCAGTCCGCAGAGAAGCTGGGAGCCTCACTTGGGGCCGACAAGAAGGGCGCGCTGCGCAAACACAGCCTCGAGGTGGGCCACCCTGATTTCCGTAAGGACTTCCATGGTGAGCTGGCGTTGCATAGCTTGGCAGAGTCTGATGGTGAGACACCCCCTGTCGAGGGGCCTGGTGTGACCCGGCAGGTCGCAGTCCGCCGCCTGGGCCGCCAGGAATCGTCCCTCAGCCTGGGTGTGGACCCGCTGCTTCCTGAGGGCGTCCTTCCCAGTAAAGAGGAATCCCCTGGCGGTGCGGAAGGCTGCACCCAGGTCCGAACAACGACTCCAGGGGGCCGGACCCTGGAACGGGACACCAGCGGCACTCGGCACCAGAGCGTGCAGACCGAAGATGGCGTGGGCGGGGCGGCCAGGACTGTCGCCAAGGCCACACTGAGCCCGGTACAAGAACATGAAACTGGCCGGCGCAGCAGCTCGGGTGAGGTGGGCACGCCCCCAGTGCCCATTGTCGTAGAGCCTGAGCGGCCTGGGGCCAAGGCGCAGGTGCCTCAGCCTTCAGCCTCGGACTCTAAAGGGTTGCAAGGACCTACACCCCTAGTGCCTCCCCCACCAGAGGTCCCTCGAGACCCAGATCGCTGGGTGCTGGAGGCCGTCCAGGAGCGGACCTCGCTGAGCGGGCCTCGCTCCAAGTCCATCTCCCCCAAGCTCTCCCCGGACCCCCAGACCTCTTCTCTAGCCCCTACGAAGAGTGCATCAAGCAGCACAGGGCCCCCAGCCTCACCTGCTCCCCTTCTTGTCCCGGCTACCAAACCTGAGGTGGGGCTGACTCCCAGGTACACTGCTGAAGCTGTGCCCCCAGCAGACCTGACCAAAAGGGCATCCTGCCCCACATCCCCTGGCCCATAGCCGAGGGGGCCACTGGCCCTGCACTGTACAGCTGACTATACATATGTACACATATAAATAAAGTGCGTCCGTGCTTCGTGAGCTTTCTAGGGCTTGCCCCTCCTCCCCTGGCAAGGCAAGGTTTCAGCCCCCTTGCCTGTCTGCTTGTTGGATGGTGGATCTCCAGTCCTAGTCACCATAGAGAGGGGAGGTGAGTCTTACAGTGGACCTTTCCTTGCAGTCCCCCCATGAGCCATCTGCTCCCAGACCCTCAAGCTGCAATGCTGCTCTGAGGCCCAGTGCCCGCCTGAAAAAAAGGTTAACAGCTCCGTCTATCAGTTTCCTTTTATTCCTTACAAATCCTGAGTCAGGTGTTGTGGTTCCTATTTTGCAAATAAGTAAACTGAGTCACAGGTTAAGGCACATGATTAAAGTCACACAATTAGGAACAGATTAGACTGGTATTTAAATGGATGTCCAAGTTGGCTCCTAAATCTTAATTCCTATATGCTCTGCTGGGCTTCCTGGAGACAAGGTACTGCTCTCCTCCCCACAGGGCTTCCAAGCCTTCACTAGAGGCTGGAAGGCCTTCCAGAAGGCAGGCAGCTGGGTACACACTGTGCCCCCACCTCGATGCATCTCTCCAGAGTTTCGATTCATGTCACCCACACAGGCCCAGGGCCCTTCTGGGGCTACACACCACTTGGAGTGGTCTTGTGTGGTACTGAAGGTGGGCCCAGCTGGCCCAGGGAAGGCTATCTGGATCACATCAAGCACTTGCTGGGCCCCAGAGCAGTTGGAGGGCAGGATGCCACCGGAGTGTTGCCAGAACTGGACCTGCAGGTTTCTGCCAAGGGCTTCTGCCAGCCAGCCAGAGTACAGGTCTGCAGAGGATAGAAAGAGGGCATGGACAGGGTCAGGGTCACTGCTAAGGAATCCCTTGGCTGCTGCCCTGCTCTGACCTCATCTTCCTGAGGAATATAAGCTTTAGCTTTAGTACTAACAGCCTTCACTAAATACTTTATATGCATCACTTCACTCACAACAACCCTGTATGGTAGATATGAGTACCTCCACTGTTTCAGGTGGGTAAACTGAAAGTCCAGTTAAATCATGCACCATACAACCAGAAACCAGTAGCTGAACCCAGGTCTTTTGGTTGTCTGTCTACCTCTCGTGTGGTTATGGCTCTGAAAGTGTTCAAGTTCCTATTTCTGACCTGCCCTCAGCCATGGGCACACCTGATACTACCTCTGCAGAAAAAGACTTCTTTAACCCACAATCTCAGGGCTCACCATCTCCAAACTTTCCAAATTTGGCAAAGCTCTGGAAGGCGGCCCCTGCCTTTGATGTGAGTGTTACACTGCTGTTCCAGGGTTCCTGGTGAACATGGTGGCCCTTGACCGCTTCCTCCAGGTCAGGTAATTTCTTGATGAAGACTCCTTCCAGCCTGTAGTCATATACCTGGGGGTAGGTGTAGCTCAGCTGTCTGCCTGGAGGGCAAGAGAAGGAGAAAATGAAGGACAGTTTCACAGTCTGGCCTGGGAATCAGAATCACCCTGCTTCCTTGTCCCCACTTACCAATCTTTGAGAACTGGTTGAAGGAAAAAGACATGCAGAGCAGGGTCTGCCCATATTTTTGGGCCTGAACAGGCCATCTGTATGTAGCACTTGTGGGAAACCCGGGAATGCTGTGGACCAGCCAGAAGCCCCCTTCTTCGTCCAGAAGTAGCACACCTGAACCAAAAGCCTGGATCGGGGAGCTGCTCGGGGCATCCCCAACAAACACATGTGCAACCACAAACATCCTCACATTGCAGGGAGCTTGGAGAGGGTGTGGGAAGTGTCTGGACAACTGCTGAATTCTTTCCACAGCCCACCATCGTCACAGTCCAGAGAAAGGATAACATTTATAAAAAGTGAGGAGCTCCCTTTCCACCCCTGCAGGGCAGGAGTTAGTTAGCTGGGGAAAATGCAAAAGGAAACCAGGGCTCTTCCTCAGCCTCCAATCCCAGACTCACCCTTCGTGTGCCCCCGGCTAGAAGAGTTTTCGGTCCTGTAGTCAGCAGGTGGTTGGTCATTGTAAAGTAGATAGGCTAACTGGAGAGGATGGACAGGGCGATGTGAAGTTTTTCCCCCAGGCCGGTCCCTCCCTAGAGTCCCACCCCAGGTTCTGCCGGCACCTCAACCCCTTCACCTGGCTGGTGTTCCTGTATAGCGGCAGCAAGCTGCGGCCTACGGCTCCCTCCAAGCTGTCAATGGACCTCGCGCCCTCGCGCCAGCCTCCTGAGCCCTCATCTAAGTATTTGTACTGCAACCCCGTTTGAGCCCCATCCACCGGCCCGCTGTGGGCCGGCAGCTTGTAGACGACGAACCTGGAGGTTGAGGAATGGACAGAAATGGAGCAAGGAGAAGCAAAAGCTTTCCCCAGGAGCAAAGCAATCCCCAGTCCGGCTCTGGGGGATGTGGCGCCCGCGCACTCACCAGTCCACAGGCTGCCCTGAGTCACCGTAGCAGCTCAGGGTCCCTGCAGGAACCCATAGAATTGCGGCCAGGAGCAGCGGGCTCAATGAGGCCATGGGGCTGGAGGAGAGGAGTCAGTGTTGGGACCGCGGAGAGCTAGATCACGAGTTGGGTCAGGCCCGATCCCTGGTGACTTTCATTTCCCCAAACCCTTCTGGGATCTTAGGGCGGGACCCCATCCGATGGAAACTCCACCCCCGGGGTAAGAAGCAGAGATTTGAAAAGAAGATCCCGGGTCCTCCGGGGGCGGGGCTTCCTTTTGGGCAGTCACTCCCTGTAGGTACCCGACCCGGCCAGCCTACGGTTGCTTCCTACTTCCAGTGGATTAGACCCTTGATAAGCTCCACCCTTTGATTTGGCCCAGACCACTCCCTTTTGCGGCCAAGCAGTTCCCCTTGTCCCGCCTCCAACTCCTCTCCAATCACCGCTCTGCCCCTCCGCTAGGGTCCGCCTCTGTCTCCTCAGATTCCGGCTAATCCTAATCCACTCTCCGGCTGGACCCTGCACCTCCATCAGCTTCTGGGTGAGACAAAATTTGGATTTTTTCTCTCCAGCTTTCCCCGAGGTCCAACTCGGGACTTTTGCTCTCTTAAAGGGTGTTTGTGTTCTTTGTCCTCTCCCTTTTCATTCCGCATGTTTTCCCGACTGCCCCCTGAGCTAGCCAAGGGGTCACTGGATCATGGAAAAGAGGAGGGTGCTGTGTTTCTGGGGCTGGACTGAGGGCTCTTAAATGGAAGGACACGATACCTGTGAATGTCCCTGAGGTTCAAGGTAGAAGGCAAGGAGGGTGTAGCTTGATTTTGGAGTAAGGGAGGAGGGGCAGCAAGGCCTGTATTACCCGAGGGGGGCTTGATGAAGTTTAGGAGATGAGCGTGAAGGTATACGCCACCCACTCTTCAAATCACCTCTGGAGTTACAGCTTCCTCCCACCTTTCAGCACCCAAAAACTCACAAAAGTCATGCCACAGTTGAAGCTTTATCCGGGAGGGGCATTGTTATTGTTACAGGACCCATAACCATTCACAGCCACTCTGCGGAGCCTCAGAAGTTTCAGTGTGAAGTCCCCCTTCTCGACCCAGTGTCTCTGAGAAGCCCCACCGCATAACCCCTTCCAGGGCCGCCTGGGAGCTGGTCTGAGGGTCCAGCTTTCTAAGGCTGTGTCCCTGTCCAAAGTATCTGAGTGTCCAGCTGAGTCCATTTATTTGGAGGTCTGTCTCGCTGGGTCTGCATGACCCTAAGGAAGTCTCTTTGTGGCTCTCTGTGGCTGGGGACATGTGGGTGCTTCCGTTGGAGGCTCCCCCAGGTCTGTCTGTGGGCCAGCCCTTGATCTTTCAGGTCTGTGGGGCCGCATGTCCGGGCGAGGGTCCATCCGAGGGAAAACCACCCTTTGTGGACCCTGGACCCTCTGTTGTTCCGACCCCAGTCCCTGAGAAGGTCCAAATGGCAGGGGCAGGGGGCGTGGGAGTGACTCAAAGGTGACGCTTCATGTGCAAGGCCAGGTGATCAGAGCGCGAAAAAGCGCGCGGACAGAGCTGGCAGCGGAAGGGGCGCTGTCCGGTATGTTTCCGGTAGTGGCGGGTCAGCTCATCCGAGCGCGCGAACCGCCAGCCGCAGCCGTCCCACGTGCAGGCGTAAGGCTTCTCCCCTGGGAGTTGAGGAAACTGTGAGTGTCATTGCCCGCCCCATCCCCCTCCTGGGCCTCCTCTGCTTCGGTCGCACTCTCTTGCCCGCACTATCTTGCTCCACCTTGACCGGTACTAGGGTGAGGCAAGCGAGGTGCCTCAAGTGCGAAATTTAAGGAGGCACTCACTCTCAGGGGAGTGCACCCAGGTCCCGCCCTGTGCGGCCCCGATCCTTCTGGTCCTGTATTTGGCATTTGACACCATGCTTGTTTTCATTTCCTGGGTCCAAGTCACATCCCCTACAGCACTGGCCCACTCTCTGTGCCCTGGTACCATGCCCCTGCATCCTAAAGGCGTCCCACCCTCATCCCTTGGCCCTGTCCCCTATGGTTCAGCCCCACCCTTGCTCCAGGGTACCCTCCAGCTGCTGCCCAACCCTGCCCCTCACCTTGATCCTTAGAGCCCCCAAATCCACCTGGTGTCCTAGGCCCTGCCTGCTGCGATTACGCTGTCCTCCTGCTACACCTGGCCCCAGCCTCATGAGGACTCCTAAAGCAGTGATTTTCAACCAGTGTGCTACAAGAATTTTTAAAACATGCAATACCTGACTATTTTAGTTAGGGGTACTGACTTCTTTTCCTTTAGATTGTCAAATACAAAAGAAAAAGAAAAAAAATGACAATGGCCAAGACAGCAATAGCCGTTCGGGGTAAATACCCTGTCTTGAACCATAAATATGTAGGTCATATAATGGAGTTGCACCTTATTGGTGGCATAGTAAGCTTGTGTCTGACTGAATTAACCAGTACCAGAAATCCTTACAAGTATGGGCACCTGATTTTTTTAAAAAAGTCATTTTGAAGCAAAATGGGTAGGTTATTATTATTGTGTAAGTCAATGCGAATTATACATATTTTTGTCAGATCCGCAAAAACATATATTTTTTGGTGTGCCTCAGAATTTTAGTAATTCGTGTGCCGTGAGATGAAAAAGCTTGAAAATTGCTGCCCTAAATCATAGGCCTCAGTCTTCCTCCTCCCCAGCTCCATTCCACGGCCCTGCCTCGGTCTTCCTCTCCTTGAGACCCGGCTCTTCTTGTGCCCACTCTTCTCACTTTTCAGGCTATTTCTCCTTACCCTCCTGGAACCGACTCTGCATCTGGGCACATGAAACTGGTTCTGCCCCCATGTCTTCCCTCTTGAGCTCCAGACGGGGCCCCTACAGTCTGGCTCCGCCTCTATGCAAACAACCTACTCTATGTATTTCTGGCTCCGGTCCCTGAGCCCCCAACTCTGCTCCCTGCTTGCAGCAAACCTCGAATCCTGTGTCCCTGGCTTGCCTAGCTTGGCCCTTCCCTGCAGTCCCTCCTCTAGCCCCGCCCCCTACGCTACTTGCTAGGCTTTTTGCTACTCGGCCCAGGCCCAGGTCTTACCCGTCAGATTTCCCACTTCCTCTCGCTGCCCCCACTCACCTCCCACATCGCTACCTGTTCCCTAGCCCCTGCCTCTGGGTCCAGGTCTGCTCCTAGTTGCCTCTGTCCCGCCCCTTGCTCTGATATTCTGCTTTAGCCCCACCCCTCTGTCATTACGGGTCCGCCCCTGGGGCCGGGCCTTCGCCCCTAGCCCCTCCCCTTGCTCTGGTTTCTTGCTCCCGGGCCTCTCTCTCCTCCCGAGGTCCCGCCTCCGAGCCGGAGCCCCTCTGCCTCACCAGTGTGCGTCCGTAGATGCGCCTTCAGGTGTGAGCTCTTGGTGTAGCTCTTGCCGCAGCCCGGGTGCGTGCACGTGTGCGCCGCCTGCCTCCTTCGGGCCCATGAGCGTCGGCTGCGCTTGGATGGCGCGCTCTCCGCGGTCTCTCTTGAATCTCCTGCGGTTACCCCGAGTCCTGCACCCACTGTTCCGGGACCCAGACAATCCAGGAAGGAGGGGGGAGCAGCGGAGCTGGATGCAGGCGCTGGGAGCCCGCGGAAGAGCTGGAAGTGCCCTTGGTACTGCTGGGCCGGGCACAGCGCTGGGTACCCGGACAGCAGCCCATAGGGGGAGCCAGGCGCCGCAGGCACTGAAAGCCCGGTCCGCGGAAAGTAGCTGCTGGAGGAGCTCACACCCGGCCCCGGGTACACCGGCTGCAGCGGCAGCACCTTGGGCTCAGGGGCCGGGACCAGGGCTGGGCTCACGAAGGAGTCAGGGGCTGGGGCTCTTGGGGCCGGGCGCGCCCAGCCTGGGTGCTCCTCGGGACTTAAGAGCCCAGCCACCAGCCCCGGGCCGCCCCCGTGAGCGCCCAGGATCTCGGGCTGCGGTGGGAATTGCGTACCGGGACCTTCGCCCGGTGCCAGAGCGCAGGTCTGAAGCACACCGCCCGGCTCTGGGCCCGGTAGGTTGGTGAAGAAAAGATCCAGGTCCCAGGCAGTGGCCGCGTCCCTATCGTCGCTTTCTTTCTCCCCAGGCGCGTCCTCCAACTTTGGCCTCACATGGAGGAGCGGCCGGGTGGGGTCAGGGGGACCCGGGCCCAAGCCCTGCACCTCCTCAAAGCGCCACCACTGCGGGAGAGAGCCGGTGGCGTGAGGCTTCAGTGGTCACCAGGGTACCCTGCACAGAGGCTCCCGAAAGGGATCTTTTTGCTTGTCTGTGATGTCTGTCCCAGTCCCTTACAATGCCCTCTGTCCCTCCACCTCCCCTTCACAGCTTCAGGGACAGAGGTCGATAGGGTCTGGCTGGCAACAGAAGATAAGACTTACATTATCTGGAGCCGAACTCAGGCCTGGGGGAAGGGGTAGGAAAGTCAAGAATGGAAGGCAGGGGGTGTGGGTGGGCAGCCTTGCCTCAATTTCCCCCCAGAATCTCCAACTCCTTCCCAGTCCTCCAACAAGATTAACTCCTAAGCCTGATTCTTGGGAGTCCCCTAGAAACCTTTGCTCTTCCTCCTGATACCTTCCTGGGGTTGTCTCACTGAGCCTAGACCCCCATGGTGTTCAGCTTTGAGCCTCAGTTTTCTGTGACAGAAATGGGCCTTTAGACCACGTTCAGACCCCTGGACCAGGCTGAGAACCCCCAGGTCTGACCAGGTCTTTGGATTCCTGGGCTAGATGTAGACCTGATCCCTAAGCTCTGTGACTGCAGCCACAGACCCCAGCCAGCCACCTAGACCCTGCCTGGCCTCACCTTAAGGAAGTCTTCTGGTGTGTCTGGAAAGGAGCCTAGGGCGGTCAGCGTACTGATGGACGGCAAGGTGGTGTCAGCTGTGGCCATGGCTGGCTTGTGCCTACCCAAGGGCCTCAGGCCTCCTCTCCCTCTGTGGCCTCGTGGGTTCTGAGGCTCCAATGGCCCCGTGGAGGGCTCCTCTTTGTCCTCAGCTGATTGGCTGCAGCCCTGATAAGGGTCAGGCAAGGCGGGGGGCGGGGAGGGGGGTCACCATTTCTGGGGAACAGACCTTGCCTTGGCCTGTTTGGGGCAGAGCCTTAAAGACCGACCGTGTATCCAAAGGCCAGTCAATTCTTTGGGGGCTGGGGGCTCAGTGGTTTGGGGGTTCAGGTGTTGGATAAAATGAAGCACTGGCTTCCCAAAGGAGAGACTTGGGGGCCTTCTCTAAATTACCCACCTGGAGAATGGGTGACAGACAATGGGGATTCTGAGAAGGGGCTTCTAGATCTCCCTCTCCCTCAACTGGGGCCCTTACCCCCCAAAACAGAAACAACCCCCCCCACTTCCCAAAAAACAGAAACAACCATACTGATGGCGGGACTTGGCACAAACTCCCTGCCAGGCCAAGCATTATCAGACGCCCCAGATGTTGGAGGCTGCTATCAGGTGGGGGCCCACAGCAGCTAAAGCTCTGTCTCTGGTGAGTGGCAGGGCTAGAAGCTGGGGCTTCACTTTAGCTTGGCTCGAAATTACCAGGGTTATGAACTATCAGGGTCTGACCCCAGTGACAGGAAGGACCCCTGCTAATCAGCCTCCACTGTCCACCATGGACCCCCCAGGGGGCACTACAGAGAGTGGGGCTTTGTGGAGGTTGAGGCTGGTTGCCGCTGCAGCTGGGTCTGGGGAGAAGTTGGCCCCTCACCTGGATGGAGTGGAACCATTGGACAGGACCAGAGGAAGTACTTGACCTGCAGGAGACCCACAGTAGCCCTCCCTGGGCCTTGCTGCTGCCTGACTCCTACCCCACATGGGGGCGGGATCCAAGTTGCTGCACCAGGGACCTCCACTGTGGTGCCCTGAGAGCCCAGCGTGGGGGCCACATGGACACACATCACAGACATATTGTTCACACATACACATATACAATATGCAACTACACAGTGACACAAACTCTGCGTCACCTCAGCCACACTGACCATGCCACCCCTGCACAGAGCTGTGTCTGTGCATCACATAAACCATGTGGTCAGGAAGACACAACCATAACCTATTTGGTTACACAATGTTGTCACACGATCCCTTAGACATAGAATCCATAATCACACAGACAGGTGCTGACACAACCACACACAGTTACCCAGTCACACACAATCATACAGTCACACTGACATGATTCAGCTACAACTAAACAGATACATGGGGGTTCCTGGATATGTTGTCACAAAACTATAGAAGATGTAGTCACACAACCCTGCCAAACACATGCAGCCTCAGACACAAAGGCATAAAACCCAGGTGCACACCACCATTCACAAACACATGGTGATGTAGTCACACACACGCCTAACACCAAACATAGACACAATCACACACAGTGCCATATGAAATTTACACCATTTTGTAGTCACACACCTGTTACTGTCATTGTATTTTCCTAATTAGTCACACAATTGCACAGATACCAATGTCCAACCATAGGGGGCACACTCATCCAAACACAACAACCACACCAACGTGGAAAATTAAACACCCTGATAGGGAAAGACACACAACCTTGCCCAGACACAGGCACAATGAAAATTAGTATGCCAGAAATGCACCACAAAAAAGACAAAATTATCATTTACTACATGAGGGGTAGGGGCAAAAAGTAATGTAAAAACCAGAGATTAGCCCTGGCTGGTGTAGCTCTAGTGAATTGAGCGCAGGCCTAAGAACTAAAGGATTGCAGTTCGATTCCCAGTTAGGGCACATGCCTGGGTTGAGGGCCATTTCTTGGCAGGGGACGCATGAGAGGCAACCACACATTGATGTTTCTCTCCCTCTCTCCTTCTCTTCCCCTCTAAAGATAAATAAATTTTTTTTTAAAAAAAGCCAAAGATTATATATTTTTGTTAAAAAAAGAAAAGCTCTTCACACTAACTAGGATGACAATAAGGAGGGAATGGAATATAACAATTGTTGTCAAGGATGTGGAGAAATTGGAACCCTAGTATACTGCTGGTTGGAATATAAAATGGTGTAGCTACTGTGGAAAACAGTTTGATGATTCTTCAAAAAGTTAAACTTAGACCATATGAACCAGCAGTTCCACTCCTAGGTACACGCTCAAGATCTGAAAACAGGAAGTCAAACAAATACTTGTGCACCAATGTTTACAGCAGCATTATTCACAATTGCCAAAAGGTGGAAACAACCCAAATGTCCATTCTCAGATGAGTGGATAAACAAAATGTGGTCAATTCATACAAAGGATATATTATTCAGCCATAAAAGGGATGAAGTTATAATCCATGTTACAATGTGGATGAACCTCCAAAGCAAGTGAAAGAAGCCAGTCACAGAAGGCAAAAAGTTACATATTACATGATTCTATTTATATGAAATATCCAGAATAGGAAAATCTACATATAGAGAGAGATTAGTGATTACCAGGGGCCAGGGGGAGAGGGGAATGGGGAGTGACTGCTGATGGGTACAAGTTCTCCTTTTGGGACGATGGAATCTAGTTCTGGAACTAGATAGAGGTGGTGGTTGCACAGCATTGTGAATGTGTCCAATGCCACTGAGCTGTACACTTTAAATGGCTCATTTCATGTTATGTGAGTTTTACTTCAATAAAACAAAATGGCTGGAATTACAGTGGTTTTCTGGAGAGGAAAGCAAAGTCTCTTTTAGGGCGAGATCTCTTTGGTTTAGGACAAAGCACTAAACAGGCATATTTGGCTCTGAAAGATGAGGCAAGAGAGTAGGTCCAGAGAGAAAGAGGCATTTGGCTGGGAGATAAGGCCTCTTACCTGATGTGGCCAGTAGGAATTATGGACTGAAGGACAGCAAGGCCGGAGCCTATATTTGGGTTGCTCCCTGGGCATACAGAACTCCAGCACTTACAACAGCTCCAGGGCAGGGAGATTTGGAGGAAATGAAGAAGTAGAAAGAGAGAGGTCCTGGCTCCTGGAAGAGAGAGATGAATATAAGAGTGATGCAGAGTCCCAAATGTTTCAGGGTGGTGATGGACTGCCTGCTGTGTGAGGAAGAAGATTCAAACTTTTATTTTTATATTAAGGACATTAAGGGCCCAGAAAATGGGAGAGTCCAGGGACACCCAGACCGCAAGCACCCAGGGACTTGCAGGCCTGTGATCACATTCAGACACAATCCCAGTTACTCCCATCACACCCAGAGGCAGAGCATGCAACACACTGCACTACCCAGAGTGTCTCTGTGGGAAGAAGTGTTCCTAGGTGGGCAGGGCCTGGACTGGGAACTGGGAGGCCTGGACCCCAGTCTGGGCCCCTGCTCTGCACCTGGCCTACTGTGGCCAGATCAGTTTTGTTTTCTGCATCTTACTTTCCCCAAATGGCAACGGGCAGTACTCAGGATACAGATATGGTCAAGCATGATGCACCCAGATAAATGCAAATTACACAAATTTTTTTTTTCCTTACCCTCATCTGAGAACATTTTTCTCATTGCTTGTAGAGAGAGGAAGCGAGGCAGAGAGAGAGAAAGATGTGAGAAACATTGATTGGTTGTCTTCTCATGCGTGCCCCAACTGGGGATCAAACCCACACTCTAGATACGTGCTCTGATGGGGAATTGAACCTGAGACCTTTTGGTCTACAGGACAATGTTCGAACCAACTGAGCCACACCATCGAGGGCCACAAATGTTCTTAAAAGTAACCCAGCTAAGTAAGCCACTCTCAGGTACATGTCAAGTCAGGTACATAATTAAAACTGCTCACAGAGCAAAAGACACTGACACATATGTACACAATCACTGACATAAACATGTATTTAGTCATACCACAAAGATAACAGACACACCTAGAGAGAAAACCACCAAGACAGCCATACAGTACCATACGAACACACAATCACACAAAATACCATTATACAGGCTTACAATTACACAGACAAAAAACTACAAAAACATTCATCCACACAGACATGACACATAGTTACACAACAACAGTCCCACAGTCAACAGTCCCAAATGTTACAGGCGTAGTCAGTCCCACTCACAGATACACAATCACTCAGGCACAATAGCACACATAGATTGCACAGAATCACTTAGGACCAGGAACCACACCAATTCACACTGTCACATGCCGCTACACGTGCTTCTTGAGACAGGCTAGCAGACAGGTTGGGCTGAGATGGTCCACCAGAGCCCACCTCTTCTTCCTCAAACACACAGCACCCCATTAGAGGAGGCTTCCAGGTCTGGACTTATTTTTCTCCTGCTTCAGTTTTCTCATTTAACTCCAGAATCCCTTCTCACACGCCTCCTGCAACTGACCAACCAAAAGTGGGCCGAGCCCCCTTCTAGGGCCAATCAGAGCAGGAATACAAACCTCTCTCCTCTCTCTCTCCCTCCTCCCTCCCTCTCCCACTCTCTCTTTCTTCCGCCATTCCCCCACTGCCGCTCCACCTCCCCGCTCCCGCTTTTCCCTGTTCTGCTCCTTTAAGGGGCTAACATTTCTCCGCCAGGTCCTTCAGCTTCCTCTCGCAAGCCTGCCATCGCCCTTTTAAAATGCAAACCCGTGGAGGAGCCGGGATTTGGAGGAACCAATGAGAGGCCGTGTTTGCCCTGCCCCGAGGTCAAAAGTCTTTGTCGCACGGTGGCCTGTGAGGGAAGCAGGAAGGCATCTGGTGGGAACCGGCGAGAGGGGAGCGAGGGGCCTGGGCTGCGTGCGGGTAGGAGCCGCTCCACTCTGAGGTCCCCGCTCTTCCAGGTCGCCCGCGGTTGGTGCGTTCGCCCGTCCACATGGCCCTGAGAGGCGTCTCCTCGCGTCTGCTAAGTCGCGGACCCCTCCTGCTCTTCCTGCGCACTTGGGGCTCCGCGGCGGCTCTGACTGGTCAGTGCTGGGGTGGGGGTAGGGTGAGGAGGATGGAAGTGGAGCTTCAGGGACTTTTCCTGGGTGATTTTCTCTTCCTGTTTGCAGAGAAGGGCGGGAAGACACAGAACCGACCCGCCAAATGTAAGGACCCCTTCTCACGCGTGCGTCTGAGGCCCTTGGCCTGCTGTCTGCCGGCTCCGGGTGGGCTCTCTCCTTGAGTCCGAGGGCTGCCGGGGCGGGAGAGGGCGGGGGGAAGCAGGGCCGGTGGCGCTGAGTCAGCAGTGATTTTCCTGGAGAAAGGCCTCCTTGCCAGTCTTGTTTGCAACCACTTCAACCTCGAGCCAGATGTGGGTGGAGGATTCTAGGAGAGGAGGGCGCGATGGGCGAGGGAGGTGTGGGCCGCGCTGAGTTAAGTCCCTCCTCCTTGTCCCAGCCTTTCGTCCCGAGTTTGACTGGAGGGATCCGCTGGTGCTGGAGGAGCAACTGACAGCTGATGAGATCCTCATCAGGGACACTTTTCGCACCTACTGCCAGGAGCGCCTCATGCCCCGCATCCTGCTGGCCAATCGCAACGAAGGTGCCCAGGCGGGCTAGTGGGCATCCCCCACCATACACACCACCTCTGCTTGCTCTAGACAGGCCTCTGGACCTCTCTGTCCCTGGGGTGGGGGCTCCAGTGGGCTAGGACTGGGCCTGAACTTGGGCATCTGTCTTTGCAGTTTTTCACCGGGAGATCATCTCAGAGATGGGGGAGCTTGGTGTTCTGGGCCCTACTCTCAAAGGTAGGGGCAAGTTTATCTCCACTCTGCAGCCCCAGCTGTGTGCTGGAAAGCCCCTTCATTTCTCTGAGCGTGGGTTTCCAGTCTATAAAGTGAGACTGTTGTCCTTCTGTCCTATTATAGGAATGAAATGAATAAACTCTTAAGCTAGGGTTAGCTTGGTGCCCTCTCCTCGGGTAGCCCCTATGTATCTCTGTGTCTTGGGCCTCAGGAGTCACTGGTCCCCTGGGCAGGCTTTGTCCTCCATTGCCCTATCTCCCCACCCCTACTCCTCCACCAGGGTATGGCTGTGCTGGAGTCTCATCTGTGGCTTATGGGCTCCTGGCCCGGGAGCTGGAGCGGGTGGACAGTGGCTACAGGTCAGTGATGAGTGTCCAGTCTTCCCTTGTCATGCACCCCATTTATGCATATGGCAGCGAGGAGCAGAAGCAGAAGTACCTGCCCCGGCTGGGTGAGCAACTACCATTGGATCCTGGTGGAAGGTAGTCATGGTGGTGTGGAACTCAGGGATGGGGCTGTCCCCTGAGCCTTCCTTCTGTCCCAAGGATAGCACTAATGGCTACCTGGACCCCCTGTCAGAGTCTGGTCTTTATCTAGCTCACTCTTGACTCTCTCCGGCCCTTTCTTTCTTTCTTTCTTTTTTTTTTTTTTTTTTAAGATTTTTTTTTTTTTTTTTTAGAGAGAGAGGAAGGGAGAGAGAAAGAGAGGGAGAGAAACATCCATGTGTGGTTGCCTCTCACATGTTCTGTACTGGGGACCTGGCTCTCATTCCAGGCATGTGCCTGGACTGGGAATTGATGTCACAATCTTTCGGTTCACAGGCTGGCACTCAGTCCACTGAGACACACCAGCCAGGGCATCTCTGGCTCTTTCTTAACACTATCACCTCCCCATCTCCCTCTTGATTTGCTTTCTGTCTGTTCCATCCCAACCCAGAGTTTAAAGTCTTAACTTCCTGGTTGGGTCCCAGAGGCCTCTGGTGACCTTTCAACATTATCTGTGGTCACTCTCTTGACTGCTCCGCTGTAGTCAGACTCAGCTACTTGGAATTCTCTAAATGTACCACTGGGCCTTTGTACATCCTTCCCCACTGCCAGGACTGCTCTTCCCTATACACCTCCTCTTGTTTAGCTTTCACTGCCCTTCAAGGCAGTTTAGGTGATTCCTGTGGGGCCTCTTCCCCATCATGGCATTGTGACTAGGGCTGGGGGTAGGGGGGTGCTGTCCCTTTACCACCTGTAAGTGCCGTGAGGGCAGGGCCAGATCTGCCTTAGCCTGGCTCAGTGGAGAGGGTGACACTTTTCACTTGAGGGTATAAATGAGTGACAGGTAGATTCATGACCCTGTCTCATGCTTATAGCCAAAGGGGAGCTCCTGGGCTGCTTCGGGCTCACAGAGCCCAACCATGGGAGTGACCCTGGCAGCATGGAGACCAGAGCCTGCCATAACCCATCCAGCAGGAACTATACTCTCAATGGGGCCAAGACTTGGTGAGGAGCCTGGTTACCTCAGGTGGGTGGGCAGGGGCAGAGGGCAGTAGCTAGACCCTCACTGCCTGTCCCACCCCCAGGATCACCAACTCGCCTGTGGCTGACCTATTTGTGGTGTGGGCTCGGTGTGAAGATAACTGCATTCGGGGCTTCCTGCTGGAGAAGGGGATGCGGGGCCTCTCGGCCCCCAAGATTGAGGGCAAGTTCTCCCTGCGGGCATCAGCCACTGGCATGATTATCATGGATGGTGTGGAGGTACCAGAGGAGAACATGCTGCCCAATGCCTCCGGGCTGGCGGTGAGCAGAAGCCACCTTGGGAACTGGTGCTGGGTCATATGCTGATTCACTTTCTTGGGCAGGCTCAGTGCTGGGGACCCAGCTGGGACAAGACAGACAAGGTCCCTGTGCACTGTCCCTTTCTGGTGACTATCACTCATACTGGCTCTGCCCAGGACTCATAGGACTGAACCACCTTAATAGTTTGGTGCACACACAACTTCCTGTCTCCTTATGTTAGCCCCAGGATCTGTCTGCCAATCCAGATCCCTGTCTGGGTGGAACTGTATACAAACCAAGAGTGAGTAGGCACTGAGCAAAGCCTGCCTTGCATGAGCTTTGGTGACAGGGCCGTGTGCTATTTCAGTGGCCTACCTGAGTTCCCCTTTTACACTGACTCCATGTCTGGGTGTTTGAGAAGGAGGTTCCCTACTGCAGAGCTGGTTCTGCACAGACCCTCTCAGCTCCTTCTGGATGGGGCTAAGGCCCTCCTCTCAATCCTACAGGGTCCCTTTGGCTGCCTAAACAATGCCCGGTATGGCATCTCCTGGGGCGTTCTTGGAGCTGCTGAGTTCTGTTTTCACACGGCCCGACAGTATGCTCTGGACAGGTGAGTGGGGGCTGCCTTGAGAGCCCCTGGGGGCAAGGTGGGGCTCAGGTTCCACTCTTTAACCCATCGGTGACTCCCCAGTCCCCACCCACCAGACCTAAGCTCCCTGCTCTGTGAAATGGCCAGGGAACTCCTAAGCAGTGATGGGCTCAGTCAATTACAGTCCAGGGTATGCTATGCAGGGGCTAAGGCAGCTTGGAAAGGCTTCCTGAGCCCATGGGGCCCTGGGAGAGGATTGGAGGTTGAGCCCCCCTCACACACATACTTTAACTTACCCTGACTGTACCTACCTAGGATGCAGTTTGGTGTCCCATTGGCCAGGAACCAGCTGATCCAGAAGAAGCTGGCGGACATGATCACTGAGATTACGCTGGGCCTTCATGCCTGCCTGCAGCTTGGCCGCTTGAAGGATCAAGACAAGTAGGGGCCACTTCTAGGGGGAGGCAGAGGGGAACAGCTGCAGCAGAAGGACCCTGTGCTTCTGGGCATGATGGTTGCTGGTCCTGAGAAGAAAGGTCCTTTCTGCCTTATGGCCCTTGGGGTCCCAGTCCCCTTTATTTCTCTTGGCCTCAGTGGGCCAGGACCCACCCTGCTAGTCCATTTGGAACCTCGTATCTGCTGCTTTGACTGTAAACATGGGAAATCCTTCCCCTGGTTGGTTTGCCTAGGGTGCAAAGGTGCCTAGAGCAGGGTCAGTTCTTTGTATTCAACACTTGATACATGTTTGTGCTGCTTCAGGGTCACCCCGGAAATGGTCTCCCTGCTGAAGAGGAATAACTGTGGGAAGGCCCTGGACATCGCCCGCCAGGCCCGAGACATGCTGGGGGGAAATGGGATTTCTGATGAGTATCATGTGATCCGACATGCTATGAACCTGGAGTCTGTGAACACCTATGAAGGTGGGGGCTGGATCTTTCAAGGAATGGGGATGGTTACAGTGGCCTTACTGTCTGGAGAAGTGGGGCAGGGAGGAGGGTAGGGACAGCAGACCTGAGTCCTACTCCCAGCTGTTGCCACTGACAGCACAGGTCCCACCCTACACCCCTCATCTGGAGTGGCTCGCACTGGGGCCTAGGAGGTGAGGCACTCTGTGGCCTTTCCTTCATGATGCTTGGAGGAGGGATGTTCCCAAGCCTGCTGCTGGCCTCCTCAGCAAGCCCCAGAGTGGGGCATGATGCCCAGTGAGCTGGTGATGCCACACAGGCCACCCCATGTGGAGAATAAAAAGAAAAAAATCATTTGCAGACTGTGGTGTTTCCAGCTGGCAACTGGCTGTGATGCAAATGGGGCCCAGAATCCATGGCCTTGTGGGAAAATAGATGTGGAAAAAGTGGGACCAAGTCCTTTGGAGTTCTAGGAGCTCCAAAGGCAGCGATGGTGAAATAGCTGCTGTGTGCTGTTCTGAATGGGACATTCCAGAAGCTGCAAGAGGGGACAGGTAGGAGGAATCCTACAGGTGTGGGAATGACCTCAAGAGTAAGAGGAGGAGGCCTTTAGATGGTTTTATGGAGAAGGAAGGGGTCAGGTGTACACTTTAGAAAGTTGCCCTGGCTGGTGTAGCTCGGTAGATTGAGTGCAGGCTGTGAACCAAAGGGTCGCTGGTTCAATTCCCAGTCAGGGCACATGCCTGGGTTGCAGGCCAGGTCCCCAGTGGGGGCCACGTGAGAGGCAACCACACATTGATGTTTCTCTTTCTCCCTTCCTTCCCCTCTCTCTAAAAAGAAATAAAAATCTTAAAAAAGAAAGTAAACAATTATTTTGTTCTATATAAGGGAGGCAGTAATCTCTGCCTTATGCCCCTGGAGGCTGGGGAAGAGCAAGTGAGAGCACTGAGGCACATAAAGTGTTACCCAGACTCAAAGGTGTAAGTGTGGGTGGCAGCTTCAGGATAGGGTGGCTCAGGTGTGTAAGCCAGTAAGTGGTGTTTGCCTACCCATCCCTCCTGTCAATGAGAAAGGGCCTGATGTGTTTCCAGAATTCATCAGAGCTCTCCACCACTGTGGGAAGGAAGCATGGCTGGTTTGAAAATCAAACATTTAATGAGCTGTGCAGGGCTGGAGTGGGATAAATTTGCCACATGTTGGGGACACCAAAACTGGACCCATAATGGTGGCTGGACTTGCTTCCTTTGGGTATGGCCCAAGTTTGTTTGTTTTTGCCAAGATGCATTACAGAACTGTGAAAAACAATTTTCTCAGTGGGGCCAGAACAGTGGCCTCTGAGCCTTCTCTTGGTGGCTGTCACTAAGAGGTGACTGTCTCAGAAAGCTGTCAGCATTCATCATCTTTATGGGTATGTTCTTCCAAAGTAGTAGCCTGAGGAGAGACATGAAGATTGACTTTAAAGGGAAGTTGTGAGCTTTTAAGACTTCAAACTGACTTTGCATTTCTCTTGTCCAGGTACTCATGACATTCACGCTCTGATCCTCGGAAGGGCAATCACAGGGATCCAGGCATTCACGGCCAGCAAGTGAACACCCTTCCCCTGGCAGGGCTGGATGGTGCTGAACCCCTTCCCAGGGAGCTGCGCTGCTCTGAGCTTACTCAGGGAGGTAGCAGATGGAGCCAATTTTTATGGTGGGAGGTGAGACACTGATTTTAAAATTTCAAAATTTCCCTTTTGAAGTCACTAAAATATGCTCCTTAAAAAGAAGATGGGACTCTGCACCAGTTTCTCAGTGTATTTTTAACCATGAATGGGAATGGACTCCACTTACCTTGGAACAGAAGCTTCTCTTCATGGGGAGCAGGGAGAGGAAAGAGAGTAACACAGAAGCAACTTCTGTGGGACCTGACCTGGTGTCTGACCGAGCCAACCCCCCCCCCGCCCCACCCCTTAAGTTCCCTGCGTGCCCTCCAACCCTCCCATCTGGGGGATAAGCGCCTTATGCTGGACTTTGCGGCAGAATGAAGAGGAGGAAGAGAATAATAAAGAACCTGCATGTGACCCTCAGTGTTGTGCCACATTTACTTATGACCACTTGGGTGGTCCTTTCAGTCACAGAGAAAACCACATATAGGGGCTGTGAGGTGCTCAGATGTGAAGATTCCTCCCCCTCCCCCCAGCGATCTAGCCCATGTCTGCGTCTTTGACTCTGCTGTAATAGGTAAACCTGGTTAGGCATTGCCTAGGGCTGTGGGCAGAGGAGACTTTGTTCTTTCTGTCACCATAGAGCTGTCTACACAGTGGAAAATAACAATGGGCTGGATTCTCAGCTCCAATATACCCTGTTACAGGGGAGCATGGAGCCACAAGCGAGATGGCGGGAGCACCAGGGCTTCGTGGTGATAGTGGCCCCTGCAGGGCACTAACACCCTTGGTTTCTGTTGACATTTACTTTCATCTTAGCCCCTACAACTCTCCTCACACAGTGCCCCCTGAACCCACATTCAGTCATACCTCTGGCTGGACACATAGGTCTTTGTACACAGTCTCCACAGTGTGGCACACTTGTTTGAGCTCTGTTTCCAAATGGCTGATCTTTGCCATTTTCTGAGTGAACTCTTGGAGCTTTTCCTGAATAATCTTGTTGTGGTGATTATAAAGCTGATACATCCTCTCCTCTAGTTTCTCTGTCAGGTCCGAAACCTTTTAAACAATAAGACATGTTCTTGGAAAATCAAACTAGAAGTATCACAAGACATCTTTTAAGTGGCTCCCTAAGATTTCTGCAGTTTATCATACAAAAATGGTAAAAACCACTCCAATGACTGGGAGTGAAATTGCTTATGTTAAAAAAAATTTTTTTAAAGCAAGATTGCAAAATTATATATACATTATATGCTCCACCAGGTTAGGAAGTAAATACATAACAAACTAGAAAACATGCAACAGAGTAGCCTCTAGGTGGTGGGATCATAGGAATGTTTTTATATTTCTGCTGTGTTATACTTTATTTGATTTTCTATGCTGTGTGTACTGGTAGGGATGGGAGGGAGGGAAAAAGGGAGGGTGGAAGTCAGCCTGTTTTAAAGAGACATCCCACTCATGGGATCCCTTGTGCATTCTGAAGAAGCATCAGGGACAATCATTAACACCGGACATGAACATAACATCAGGCTTTATAGACATAAGCCCTGGTCATGTCAAGGGACCCCTAATCTCCCACCACAAACCATTCAACTTATGGAGGACAAATGGCTGTGTTAATGTGGACTATGCTTCAACCTCCTACTCCCATAGCCATTAGTCCTAGTGTGTAATTAGGAGGCTGGGTTGTGGATGCAGATGGACCGTGGTCCCTCGTTCTGGCTCTCTCATTCAGGCAAATTATTTTTTAAAAGATTTTATTTATTTTTAGAAAGGGGAAGGGAGGGAGAAAGAGGGAGAGAAACATCTCTGTGTAGTTACCTCTCGTGTGCCCCCTGCTGGGGACCTAGTCCACAACCCAGGCATATGCCCTAGATGCAGGAATCAAACTGGCAACCCTTTGGTTCGCAGGCCGGCACTCAATCCACTAAGCTACACTAGCCACGGCTGGCAAATTATTATTTTTTAATTGATTTTTAGGTAGAGACAGAAACATTGATTTTTTTTCCCACTTATTTATGTAGTCATTGGTGCTGCTTTTATTGCCCTGACTGGAGACTGAACCCATAACCTTGGCTATTGGGATGATGCTCTAACAATTTGGGCTACCTGGCCATGGCAAATTATTTCTAAACCTTACTTTTCCCATCCGTAAAATGGGTCCATTCTTTGCAGTACTGTTGGAAAGGTGAAATGGGGTACTACATGCAAATTGCCATGCTAGTAACATAACAGATGCTCAACAGTGGTTCATTTCCTATGCCCTTCACCTTTAACATAAGGCCTTTCCCCACCCCAACCACTGAGGCTTTGCAATGTGTATGCATAAATCTGTCACCTTGATCTTGAGGCTGTCCCTGAAGTTGGTCATGAGTGCATGGTCCTTCTGCCTGCTCTCGTTAATATTTTCAATCAGCTCCTGGGCCCTCTTCTTCAGGATCTCGATGCTCGAGTCCAGAGAGGAAAAGTAGGGTCCTGACTTCCCTTCCAGCATCACCAGCTGGCGATTGGCACTGGAGGTGGCAACAGAGGGGCTAGAAACCTGACTTCTGAAAGTATAGGAAAACAAGGTGAGCACCAAACTTTCCCCAGAGTGGCTGATCTTAATTAGCATGATGGTGGGAAGAGAACCAGTGTTGTGTGTCTCACATGGGTAACACGTGGTTATTTCATGCACACACCTGCCCTAAGAGACAGGGACAGCATCCCTATTTTATAACAGAAAATACACCCAAAGGCACACATCAAATCCACCCAAGTTTCCAGAACAAGGAAATATGCCTGACTCTGAAGCACACAGTCATTTTATGACATTAATCTGCCACTTTGAAATGAGCGTTATATTTATAAATAATTCTACTTATAAATAGTATAGATGTTTTCTTAGATGGCTCTTCCTGTCACCAACCTGCTGCATCCTCTTCTAAACATTTTGGGAGATGTCCACAACCTGTAGTCCACCTTGGGCTAGTGTACCTGCACGACTTTGCTCCCACTAGATAAGGTAGCCCGTCAAGAGTTAATTATATTAAAAGTTTTTTTAAAAATCCTCACCTGAGGATGTATTTATTGATTTTAGAGAGAGAGGATAGGAGAGAGAGAAAGAAACATTGATGTGAGAGAGAGACATCAATCACTTGCCTTCCAAATGCACCCTGACCAGGGATCAAACTTGCAATCTAGGTATGTGCCCACACCAGGAATCGAAGCCACAACTTTTGGTGTAGGGGAAAATGCTCCAACCACGCCATCCAGCCGGGGCAAAGGGTTTTTTAAATGCACAAAAAAAGAGTTAGTAATGTTTGTCCCATACTGTACACATGACTATGATAATGTAATTCAATTAAGTATGTTAGCCAGTGAAATGGTAAAAAAGTGACAGCTGTCTAATACAGATAAATTAAATGAATAAAACTAATAAGTCTAATTAAAAAAAACTATTAAAATGGGTGGAGGAGACCATTTTAGTTTGCCGTAAAGATCATAAAAATCTAGAAGGACACTGTGTAAAGATAATTTTGTCATAACCTGTAGGTTTCCACTTTTTTTAAAAAAGATTTATTTTCAGAGAGAGGGGAAGAGAGGCAGAAGGACTAGGAGAGAAATACTGTTCTGTTGCCTCTTACATGCCCCAACTGGGGCCCTGGCCCGCAACTCAGGCATGAGCCCTGACCAGGAATTGAACTGGCAACCTTTTGGTTCACAGGCCAGTGCTTACTTCACTAAGCCACACCAGCCAGGGCTCACTTTTCTTTAAAAACAAAACTGGGAACTGCGGGTAATGCATTATTAATGAGTATTTTTAAAAAGTTGCAAAAGTTTTTATTTATTTATTTTTTAGAGGGGAAGGAAAGGAGAAAGAGGGCGAGAAGCATCAGTGTGTGGTTACATCTCATGTCCCCCTTGGTGGGGGCCTGGCCTGAAACCCAGGCAAGTGCCCTGACTGGGAATTGAACTGCTACCCTTTGGTTCCCAGGCCCATGCTCAATCCACTGAGTCACATCAGCCAGGGCTGCTGTTTTAAATTAAGGTAAAGTGTTTAAGGTTAGCTTGCTTTCTTTTTTTATCTGTCAGCACTTTCAGTCTGCCAGGTACCATATCACTGCATCCTGACAACCCAGCAGTGGGGCCTGTCTGCTCATCATCTTTACCTCATAGCTGAGGACACAGGCTCAGCCTGGTCACTTTCTCAGGGTCACCAGCCAGTCTGTGGCAGAACTGGGTGTGGCACACAGGTTGCCTGTCTCACAGTTCATGTCCTGCTTCCTCTTGGGTCTTCAGTATCACTCTTGCCCTCTGAGGTCCTTCCAATTCTGAGACTGGACGTGCCAGCCACCACAGCAGTTCATGAACACACCAGTTCACACACAACTATACAGGCAGCCATGACTGGAAGCCAGTTAGTCACTGCTTACTTAGAAAAACACATCTTGATTTTCTGATGCTTTCTTCACAAAACAATTTTTCTTGGCTTTTTCTGAGTTCTTCCTTTTGGCTGAGAACAGAAGTATAATGAAACCCCAGTAAAAGAGAAATTGGGTGGACAGAGTCACATACAGCTACACAAAAGTTCTCAGGCCCGAGGATACCTCTGTGTCCTGGTCCTCGTGTATTCCTTGCCAGATTGCTTCTTGCCTCTGTATCTTTGCACCTGCTCTCTGACTTGACCCACGAGACCTAACCAGAACACTAACTCCTTTGAGAAGCTGGGAGGATCTCTGTGCCTACCCCTGTGTGAGCTTGTCTCTGCTCATGTCCCTATCTCCCCAGAGGGCTGGGTCCCATTTATCTCTGCATTCCTAGCATCCAGTACACAGTAAGTCTTCCACTGTTTGTTGAATGAATCAAGGACACTTTCTTCTCTTACATCTATTCTTCCCTCCTCTGGCTTCCCACACAGCATGCAAGTTCACCGGCCTCCAGGACAAGATGCTCTGTCCACTGCATTTTAAGATGGGAAGGTGTCTCCAGCTGAGGCAGATATTTCTACAGCAAACATTTACATCAGCTAGAAAAATAAAGGCTCGGTGAGCATTCTTGTCTTGTTTGCTAAGGAATTTATGACCTCTGAGCATGCACTCTTCTTTTTTAAGGGAAGGTGAGGCAGGACAGGAGTGCAGACCTGTGAGTGACACAATGCATTTTAATATTCAGACTTTTGTAATATCTGGATGTATGCGGAGAACACAGAGTGCTTCTAAAAGGACAAACGTACTTTGCACCATGGTGATGGAGTGGGGGGCACAGGTTCAGAAACCCCTGGTTTTTTACTTCCCTGAGACCTCAAGCACTAAACTGCCCTCTTGTTCTAAACCCGAGACTCCATAACTTCACTCTCTGGCTGGTGGCCTCAGCCCCTCTTCCCTTTAATTCTGTGTCATACCCACCCACTGAAACCCTATCCTGGCTATCTATAACCAAGTGCTGCCTTTTTTCTCACACTCAGGAACCTAAGTGACACTGGAGAAAATCACAACCCAATAGACAGGGTCACTACAGAGTCCTGCTCTCCAGTCTCCAGCGGGCCTCAGAGCTATGGAGTATCCTCTCTGTGCTCTAGTCATTGCTCCCATCAGCCATCTCAAAACATCATTCTCCCATCCCTGACCCCACACTTGCCTCCCTCCCACTGAGCAATACAGAACCTTGCAGGCCAATAACCCCCTCCACTGTCCCCATAAATGTATTCACACTGCCCTTCCTCTTTCCAAACTCCCAACAGGGTGGGAGGGCGAAGTATTCTGGGCTCCCAAATCCATCCCCCCTACCTCATTCTCTTGTATATCTGACCTCTCCCTTTGGCTGGTTGCCCCCCTTACACCCCCCAGGGCATGTTCATCTTACATTTTAAAAACAAAACACACCACTCACACACACACCTCCCTCTTCCCTCAGCATCAGTCCCCTTCTGACAGTCAGCTCCCTCTACTCCCCATCACCACCAAGATTCCAGAGAGAGATGCCGACCTTTTCTGAGCACATTTTCTTACCTCCTGCTTGCTTCTTAGCCCATTGCAATCAGTTCTAAAATGAAGCAGCAACCACCAAGGTCTCTGGTGACATCTGGCAAACACCTCCCTTGACTCTAGGCAGTAGCTGGTGCTGTTGACCACCCTCCCTGCCATTCCTGACACTCAGTGTCCCTAGGCTCTGTCCTTGGTCTCTCTTCCCTTTATACCTTCATGCACACTCTTGCTCCAAAGCCAGCCCCATATATCCTCCCTGCTGACCTCTCCTGCCAACCCCTCAACACTCCACCCCTCCTCTAATAATGCACAATCTATCATTCCCCAAAGGCCCACTTGTAGCTGGGAATGTGCCAACAGTCCCTTTCCTTGAGTACTGCCTCTTCTAGAAACTCTTCTCTGGCTGGGTTATGTGCACACAGCACCTACAGTGTCACTGCCTGAACTTCAGCTTTCCTTCTAGCCTTCAGGAAGGCCCGGCCAGGCTTCATTCATCTTCATAAACCCATACCTACTTGTCATGGTAGGAGTAATAAAGGTGTGTCTAATAAAATGAATGACTAGCAGGGGCTTTCATTACAGTCCACACTTCCATGTCTCCCTAACTTATAGTCCCCAGCCCACACCTCTTTCCTAAGCTCCCTACGATGACTTACCAACTACCTCCCAGCCCTCTCCACTTAGCTGCCCCAGAAGCATCTCAAACTCCTCCACATTTGCATACTAAAATAATTTTCCTCCCCTTACCAAAGCCACCTGGTTCCCAAGCCAGAAACTTGGCAGTGAGTCTAGAGCTTGGCTTCTTCCAATCCTCCCACATCCTGTCATGAAACCCTCTCATTTCCACCTCCTTAACCTCTCTCAAATCTATCATCTCTTCATTTAATAGTTTGCAACCCTGTACCTATCATTTCTCACCTGGGCCCAAGTGACCTTAGAACTGAAACCTGAGCCCTGTCTGGTGCGGTTCAGTGGATTGAGCGCAGGCCTGCAAACCCAAAGGGTCTCAGGTTCAATTACGCGTCAGGGCACATGCCTGGGTTGTGGGTCAGGTTCCCAGTTGGGGGTGTGCAATGTTATCTCTCACATATCGATGTTTCTCTCCCTCTTTCTCCCTCCCTTCTCCTCTCTCTAAAAATAAATAAATAAAATCTTAAAAAAAAAGAAAAAAGAACTACAACCTGATGTCCCACTCCTGCTCCCACAGCCTATAAAAGCCCTCCTCTACCAGCCACAGAAGCAAGTCTAAATTTCTCAGCACAGCACCCAAGGCCTTCCTGGACTCTGGGCCTCTTTTTCTTTCCACCCTTCACTCCTAGCAATTTGGAACTTTCTACAATTTCATCAAATCTATCAGCCTTTGCCTGAAATGACTTTCCCTTTCTGCCAACTTTACGAGGTAACATTCAGAGCCTCTGCTAGTGCACCCACACAGCACCTTTGCTTCTGGATCACAACACTCCCAGTCTGTTCAGAAAGGTTCCCTCCAGGGTGCTTTGCAGGCTGGGGGGTGGGGGGATTGCTGAATACCTAAATGAATGATCTACAGTATGAGAGGAGCCTGGTGTTAACATTCCTGTGGGAAAGTCTCCTTGTACCTACAGTTGTTGACTCAGCAGTGTAAGAATCCTGAAATTAAAATCAATGATAGCACCAGGTGCTTCTTTTTATGTAATTGCTCACAACCTGCCTGAGCTGCTAATGGCTCCAAGTCGCTCCAATGATGAAGATGAAACCAGTCTTTGAGGTGCTATACAAACGTGAAAGATCACTTGAATTTGGCTCATTCAAATTTCACTGTGAGACAAAAGCCTGCATCAGATATCTACAAAAAGCCTCTTTTTTTTTCAACCTCTCCTCTGGGATTTACTCCTGTCCATTTCACTTTTCTTAATATTCAGCAGCTGCATATTAATCAGAATGTTAATGAATCAGAGTCTTCCCTGGGCCTGCATTCACCAATTAACTTTAATAAACAAAATGCATGGTGTCCTCTCCATTGGCTTTCCCCTTCCCAGGCCTGCTTCTGTTGCCAAACCCTGGACAAAGGCCAGGGAATGGAGGTGGGCCCAACACAGCAGGGATGGTGGTGAGGAATTGAAGTTGGGGCTGTGAACACACCTCCATGCTCATGTATTATGTTCTGTCCTTCTAAGAAGTCCCTCATTCAGCTGGGAGGATGACAACAGTTCCCGAGCACGGCCTGGTCTGGTAGGGGGCACTGGAGCAGCACAGGAAATGGGTCTAAGACACAGGTGGCAAACACAAAGCCCGCAGGCCGAACCTGGCACCCCCACCTCGTTTTATCCAGCCTGGCACCTTGTTTCTACTCAGTGGCAGTGCCGAGCTCCTTGCCCCTAGTTGAGCAGTAGTTATGTTTATTCAGTCCTAAAATTACATTTGGCCCTTTGAAGGCAACCATGAGGCTGATGTGGGCCCTGGTGAAAATGAGTCTGACACCCCTGGTCTAAGAGAAGAGACTGTCTGTTCATTCCAAGTAAACCTTTATTGGCTGGCGTGTGAGCCAGAGCTGCCTGCTCTTGTATATACAGATATATACAAGTAAACAATCCACCAGCCACTTATGACCACCACAGGTGGCAGTCCCAGGAGGGGAGGTCACCTAATCAAATATTCAAGGAGGAATACAACAGAATCTCTGGCGCTTAGGCAAAATGAGGTTTTGCTGAAGTATAGCCAGGAAGAGGGAAGGTTTAAATAGAAGCTGCTGAGCCCATTCCTCACCCCCTGCTTTTGTTTCCTGAAATATGTTCACATTTTAATCATGTTGCCAAGTATCTGCTGCGAGACCTATTAACAGGACCCTGCCCATCCATCTATTTGTCCACCCAAAGCTCCTGTGGAACTCCTTAAAGTCTCACAATGATTTGCAATTACCTGTGTCTCTTCACCACTTAGATCAGGTCTAAACATGTTATTTGCAGGAAGATGTTATCAAACAAATGGCTTCAGACATTTCCTTCTTTTTCCTGGTCTCCATGTGACAGCACACACCTGGAAGCCATCCCATGCTATAGATGGCTTTACAACTTGGAATCTGGGAGGTGGGGGAAGCTAGCTTCAGGCCTGGAGTCCTCAGGGTCCTTTCCTGAGCCTGGCCTCCTCTCACTCTCTCTCTGGGTGATGAACTCATGCATCCCACAGCTGCCACTAAAACAGTGAGTCCCACAGTGCCATCCCCTGGCCCTCCTGAGCTGTGGGTCAGAAAGTCCAACTGTATCTGGACACATTCATGTGCATGTCCCTGGCCACCTCAAACTCAACAAGGGCAAATGAAACTTGTGCCTTTGCCTCTGTCAGTGAAACCCCCACCTAGTGGAAACTACCCCAAGCCAGAAAGCGGGGAGCCAGTGGTATGCTGGTAAGCATTTAGCAACTGGCTCTCTGGGTAGGCAGAGGGGAGAATAAAGCCCTGATTTACAGTGTTTGACAATTTCCATGGTAGGAAAACTCCCATGATAGCCAGTTTCAAGCTACCAATATGAAGTTGCTAAATGCCAGGTTGGGAAGAGATGAGGGAAACTGATCTTGTAAGCTGGTAGGAACCAGCTCCAGCACACTACAACATACCAGGATCCAGGTATCTCTGTTGCCAATCACAACACCTGACATGCCAGCCTTCTCACTGTTTTCTGAGCACACAAGTGGGGAAACATCCTGGGCTCATCATCCCCTTCCTCACACCTCACAAAAGACCCTGCCCCCCAGAGCTTCTCTCCATCTGCTCTGCTAGATGCCACCCCCACAGGAACCTCTCACCTGATCTCCTCACATCCTCTCAGACCCCTGCTCATCCATCCTCCACAAAGCTGCCTGTGTCTTTATAACAGGAACCCGAGCATGTTTCTTCTCTGCCCCAGAAATTCGTCTCCTAGATATCTACTCAGGAGAAATGAAAACTTATATCCATGCCAAAACGTGTTCATGGACATTCACAGCAGCATTATTCACAAGATCCAAAGAGTGGAAACAATCCAAATGTCCATCAACCAACGAATGAAAAAATAAAATGTGGTAGATCCACAATACAGAATGTTATTCTGCCTGACATGCTGGCCTCCTTGCTGTTTTATGAGCACACCCAGCTTATTTCTACCTCAGGGACTAAGTGCTCTGCTGGCATGTTTGGGCCCCCAGATACTTCCTGACTGGCTTCCTTCTCAGGAAGGAAGACCCTTCCTTAGGGTCTTCTCCAACTACTCTTAACTCTCTATCACTTTAGTCACTCCTTACTCTGCTTTGTTTCTTCAAAACACTTACCACCAGCTGAAATCACATTCTTTTAAAAAATCATCTATCTCTCTTTTAGAAAGCCAGCTTGCCAATAGACTCAGAATAGCCACAACAATACTGAAGAACAAAGTCAAAGGACTGATGCTTCACATAGATTTAGCATACAGCTACAATGATGCAGATAGTGTGGTACTGGTGAAAGAATAAACTATAAATCAATGGAACAGAATAGAGAGCCCACACGTATACAGTAACTTGATTTTTGCAAAGAAGCAAATAAAATTCAATGGATAAAGGAGAGTCTTTGTAATAAATGGTGCTGGAACAAGTGGACATCCACATGCAGAAAAACCTTAAAGTGGATCATAGATCTAAATATAACACACAAAACTATAAGACTCATAGAAGATAACAGAAGAAAATCTAGGTGACCTTGGTTTTGATGATGATTTCCTGGATACAAACCCTCAAAAACTCATAATTTGACATCATTAGAATTAATCATTTCTGCCCTACAAAGGACACTGTTAAGAGAATGAAAAGACAAGCCACAGACTGGGAGCAAGTCTTTGTAAAACATAGATCTGATAAAGGACTCGTATCTAAAACATACTAAGAGGCCTGGCTGGTATGGCTCACTTGGTTGGGCATTATCCTGCAAACTGAAAGGTCACAGGTTCAATTCCCAGCAAAGCATGTGCCTAGGTTGTGGGTTCAGTCCTCTGGTTGGGTGCGTTCAGAAGGCAACCAATCAATGTTTCTCTCCCTCACTTTCTCCATCCCTCCCTGCCCCCCTCTCTAAAATCAATAAGCATGTCCTCAGGTGAATATTAAAAAATAAATAAATAAATAAAATATACAAAGAACTATTAAAACTCAACAGTTAGAAAACGGCGCCATTAAAAAATGGGCAAGAGACCTGAACAGATACTCCACCAAAAAAAAATATGCAGATGGCAAAAAAAGCATATGAAAATATGTTCAATTTTATACCTCATCCAGAAACTGCAAATCAACAAACCAATGAGATACCACTACACACCCAGTTAGAATGGTGAAAATTCAAAATACTGAGAAGTGCTGGTGAGGATGTAGAGCAATGGGAACTCTCATTCATTGATGATGGAAATATAAAATGGCACAGCCACTTTGGAAGGCAGTTTGGCAGTTTTTTACAAAACAAACATACTCTTACCATATGATCTAGCAATTGTGCTTCTTGGTAAATATCCACAGGAATTGAAAACTTAGATACACATGAATGTTTATGGCAGCTTTATTCATAACCGCCAAAACTTGGAAGCCACCAAGATGTCCTTCAACAGGTAAATAGATAAATAAACTGTGGTACATCTACACAATAGAATACTACTAAGTGCTAAAAAGAAATAAGCCATTAAGAAATGGGCCCTGGCAGGGTAGTTCAGTTGGTTAGAGCATCATCCCAATACACCAAGATTGCAGGTTCGATCCCCAGTCAGGGCACATACAAGAAGCGACCAATAGATCTTTCTCTCTCTCAAATCAATTTTAAGAAATGTCTTTATTTATTTTATTTATTTATTTTTTAAACAGATGTGAAAGTTGTTTTACCTTTTTTTAGATTTTTTATTTTTTATCTTTAGAGGGGAAGAGTAGGACAGAGGGAGAGGTAGAGAAATATCAATGTATGGTTGCCTCTTGTGTGTCCCCTGCTGGGAACTGGCCTGCAACTCACGCATGTGCCCTGACTGGGAATCGAGCCGCAATCCTTTGGTTCACAGGCCCACGCTCAATCCACTGAGCTACACCAGCCAGGGCTAGAAATGTCTTTAAAAGAAATGAAAGGACATGGAGGAATGTTAAATGCACACATATTAGTAAGTGAAAGAAAGTCAGGTTCAAGAGAGCAGGGATTCTGATGTGTTCACTTCTGTATCCCCTGTCTGGTCTAGCCAAAGCTAACCTTCAATAAATATTTGGTGAATTAATAAATGAATTAATAAATGTGCAAGACAACCTTTTTTTGTCATCCCTGAAACTGCTCTTTCTTTTCCAGCATCTAATTCATGAACATTTTCTTTGTTTTAGTTTTTTAAATTGATTTTTATTTTTTATTGATTTTAGAGAGACAGAGAAATTTGTCATTCCATTTATTTATGCATTCACTGATTGATTTTTTTTTTTTTTGAGAGAGAAACATTGACTTGTTGTTCCACGCATTTATGCATTCATTGGTTGAATCTAGCATGTGCTCTGACTGCCACCTTGGTGTACCAGGATGATGCTCTAACCAACTGAGTTACCCAGTCAGGGCTTTCTAGCTTCTTAAATATATCCAGAATCTGACCACTTTTCATCACCTCCTAGAGCCACCATGGGCCAAGTCAGAGTTATCTTGTACCAAGATTATTCCAATTGCCTCCTTACTGGTCTCCCAGCTTCCACTCCTGCCCTGACAATCTATTCTCTACATGGCAGCCAGAGGAAGTCTTTTAATACTTTAGTCCAGAGGACTGCAAATTTCTATGAAAGTCCAGATAGTAAATCTTTCAGCTCTGTGCCCATTTAGCACCAGTTGCAACAACTCAACTCTGCAGAGGCATCCACATATGTTCCAACACAAATTCATTAACTGCACATCCTGCTGCAGTCACTTCACATCATTCCTCTATTCCACAACTTTTCATGGGTAATTAACATCCAAAGTCCCATTACCTGTCTGATTGTATCTCATACTATGTCCCTCTACACTGCTCCAGCACACTCATCCTTCCAGGCCCTTGAAGCTGTTGTTTCCCTGCCTGAAACATAGTTCTCCCTATCTGCATGGTCTACTTGTCACCTCCTCCACAAAGGAGGGGCCCTGACCCTCTTCCGATCTAAATAGGCTACCTGTTACTCTCTCCCTAATTTTTTTCCCATAGCACTTAGCATTCACTGACTACTGTATATTCCTGAGTTTACAATCTGTCTCCTGCTCTAGAGAGTGTCAACTCACTGCTCTGTCCCCAGCAATTAGCCCCATGCCAGGCACATGAGAGCTGCACAACCAGTACGTGGAACAAAAGCACCAAGAGCAGACACTGGGTCTTAGGGTAGAAACGGGTGAAGAAGGCCCCAGGGCATTGTTTGGACCCACTGGGGCAGGGGCTTCCTCACCTAGCTGGCCCCCGACCAGCTTCCTCTTCATGGCTCTCCTCGCCCCGCTGCTGCTCCTTGCTGTCCCCCAAAGGCCGTGGTTCCTGGTCCTTGCACTCTGCATGGGGTATGTCCACCTGTGAGCACAGTCAGCATTTGAGAAGCTGAAGGAGGGAGGGTTGCAAGTGGTGGTCAGCCCTTCCTCCTGCCCCTTTGACCCTGGGCACCTGCTTGCAACATGGTGGGGACCCGCAGAAGAGACGGGCGGAGCTGGGGCGCACACCATGAAGTCCAGGGCTTGAGGTGGGGGAACCCTGCGCTTGGAGGACAGAGGCAGGGAAACCTGGAGGGGCTGGCGTGAGGGCAGGGGCTTCAGGATGCCTGGGCTCCTAATTGGTTGGGTCGAGTTCTTCGAGGAATGACAAGAGGGAACATAAAAAGGATATTGGTGCGGCCCATGGGTGTCTGAATCGCTCTCTAAACTGCTTCTGCCACAGGCCAGGTCTGTCTTTCTGGCCCCGCTGTCAGCGCGTCAGTCACATCGTCCATCAGTCAGGCCCTGGTCAGTCAGTCAGGAAATCGGGGTCCGGCAGGACGAAGGTGACCCGAATGGCAGAAGACAAGTGGCCGGACCCGGGTACGAAGTGGAAGCCCGAGATCGCCGCCATTCCCTGCCTGTCCGCCCGCCGCCCGCGCTAGGTAAACAAGCGTCGCGTACTGCCTGTCGCTCCATCTTGTCTTTTCCCGCCTCTCTTCTAAGCCTTCTGCGCACGCGCCGACCCCACCCCGGGCCCCTTGGACCCGCTGCGGCGCGCTCCTCTGACACGGTTTCTCTCTGGGAACGTGCGCGCGCACGTTAACGGACGCGCGCACTGTAAACGGCGGTTGAGCTGTTGCGCGGTCTCTGGGCTGCGTGCGCAGCGGGAGCTATTGGGAGCTACTGGGAGCGGGCGTGGGGTCGGGGGGGGGGGGAATCTGCGCGCGCATACGTGATTTTGAGGTTGCGAGGCCTACTTGTGTAGCGGGAATCTAGTGGACCCTTCGTTTATTCATTATGTTTCAGTCATCTACTCTACCCAGAGAAATCTTTTCAATAAAAAAACTCCGACCCTTGTTCCCTGATTTATACTTACCGCCTCCAGTGAAAAAGTTTATGTAGTCACCTCCTTGAATCAGATACCTGTGCGTTCGAGAGCTTGAAGCTCCTCGAAGGCATGGTGGGGTCTGGTCCTTAAGAGTTGTACCCATGTCCTTTGATAATAATAGTAATAACACCTTAATCGTAACAATATTATTGTTGGCACACGAGGAGCCACCGACTGGGGGAAAATATTTGCAAAATATAAACCTAAGAACTTGTACTAGCACCTAAAAAGTACTCTTGCAACTCAATAAAACAAACCCAACTCAGAAAACTGGGCAAAAGATTTGAATAGGTGTGTGCAAAAGCCCTGAGGTGGAAGCAAGCCCAGTGAGATTGAAGAACAGCCACAAGACCTGTTGGGAGGAAAGAGCAAGGATTATGGGAAGCTGTGGTTGGGTAGAGGCAGGGTTAGGGGGAAAGGTAAAGTGTTGGAATTTTGTTCCAGTTCGTTGGGAGAAAAGGTGGAGTTTTCTCTGGGACGCCTGCCAGTGTCCATGTGGAGGAGGCAGTGGGAAGCCGTTCACATTGCTCAGCCCTTGTGGGAGTCTGTCCTAGGCCACACACACCTAGAGCACACATCTTGACACCTACATTCTGGAAAACATGGATTTGAATCTGATTTCTATCTCCTACCCGCAAGGATGATCATAAAACTGCCACTCACTCTCAAAACCCACTGTCTTCTACTACCAAGGTAATAAAATCTAGAACACCTGGGTATTAGGCCCTGGACAGGTAGCTCAGTTGGTTAGAGGATTGTCCTGATACCCCAAGGTTGTGGGTTCAACCCCAGGTCAGGGAATACACCAATGAATGCATAAATAAGTTAGAACAACAAATTGATGCTTCTTTCTCCCTAAGATCAATTTAAAAAAAATAAATAAAATGTCCAGCTATTTTAAGGTTTTTCAGGGATAAAACATCTGGAACCAGAGTTTAATAAACAGTAGCTGACAGTATTTTGTGGTAAAACCGTAAGTTAAACAAAATACACCTTCCCTCATCATCAGACTTGAAAATTGGAGGATTAATCTACCAAGGAAAATCTCAAAGGCTTACTGTTAAGCATGTACACACAAACACAAGCACACGGAACCCAAACAAAAGCAACACAAAAGATGTAGCATGATTTTTTAAAATTTATTTTTCATTTTTTTTTTTTGAAAAATTTATTTATTTTTAGAGAGGGGAATGGAGAAAGAGAGGGAAACATCAATGTGTAGTTGCCTCTCACATGCCCCCTACTGGGGACATGGCCTGCAACCCAGGCATGATCCCCGACTGAGATTCAACTAGCAACCCTTTGGTTCACAAACCCACACTCAATCCACTATGCCACACCAGCCAGGGCAGGATGATTTTTATGGTGCATCATTTGTATAACTTTTAAAAATATGCAGAAATGAAACCATGTCTTCGTAAGTAATACATAAAAATAGGAAAAAGGTTCAAACATGAGAATGATAAACACCCAATTTCAGGAGGGAGCAATAACCTCAGCCGGGTGGGGATGAAAGGAACTAGGACAAGCCCATGGGGTCTTCAAACCCACTGGTCACATAGGTCCAAAGCAAATACTACAGTTAATGATCAGATCTGATTGAAGCAAGGGTGGGGTGGAGTGATTCTTGGTTGTTATTAAGTTATAGTTTATATTATACATGTTCTTCACCCTCAGCTATTTTTCAGTAAGGCCTTTACCTCTCTCCACTCCTGTATTTACTTATCACATCTCCAGAGCACCCTCCCCTCATGACAGCTCCCAAAAACATGGACCTGAGTCTACTTTGCCCACTGCAAAGGCTTCAGCTCATGAACAGTGCTGGCACTCAGGAAGTATGCATTTATTCCACGAATCAGTATTTTTCTGTATGACTGAATTTAATATGAAATAGAGAAAAAGACTTAACTGAAGAGCTATCAGGAGCTTGGTACCCACAGGGCCCTGGGACCAGTGATGCCTGTGGCCTCAGCTGACTTGTCAACTTCACTGGGTGAGCCAGTGGCCTTGTGATTACCCAAGAAATTCTGTAGTTTCAAAAGTGCACTGCCCCTAAAGATGTGGGGTGAGTGACATGGCAGCTGGGATTTGCTTTAAAATTAGTTCCACAAAAGCACACAGAAGAAGCTCAAGTGTGAAATTCTGAACACTGTAGGATGGGAACAAAGATACAAAACTCTATCTTTTCTCTATTCTGGGCTTATGAGATTTTTAAAGCAGTTTTGGGGAGGCTAGAGGGATGAACAGGTGGAGCACAGGCAACCTGGGTAGTCAGGGTAGTGAAAATACTGTGTGTGATACCATAATGGTGGACACATGCCATCATCCCTTTGTCCAAACCCATAGAAGGTACAACAGAGTGAACTATTGTTCATGTGTCAACACAGGTTTATCAGTTTTAACAGCACCGTTCTAGTGGGGATGTTGATAATGGGGGAGGGTGTGCAGGTGGGAGGGCAGGGGGTATGTGGGAAATCTCTGTACCTTCCACTTGATTTTGCTGTGTACCTAAAACTGGTCTAAAAACGTGTTTAAAAGGAGGGCAGGGGCAGCTTTTAAAAGCTTAGCTTGTTTGCCCTCCCAAAGAAGTGGGCCTGGTGCCAGTAGGTGATTGATAAATGCCTGAAAGAGCTCATCTTTTTCAGGGGAGACTGGATAAAACTGACCAGGAGGCTCTGAGGATCCATGACCCCATTCCAACATTCCTCTCACTAGTACTCAGGTTTCCCTTCCATCAAGCAGCACTCTTAACTGGGGAGAGCCGACAGAACCCCACCACCCCTAAGGAAAGGCACCAGATGAGGACAAATGCCCACTTTATTAGCCAACCTGCAGGGGTCCCTAGGGCCCACCCTCATAGATGGACATCAGAACAAATGGGCTACCTGCTCCCCTGCCCCTGGAACCCTGAGGCAGGTAGGGAAGAAGAGATACCAGGAGTAGGGCGAGAGCCTCACAGAGGCCTCATAAATACAAGGGGATCCACTGGCCAGGGATACAAAGGGACTGGGCAGCAGGGGCTCAGGGCAGGCAGCCTGTTCAGGGTGGCCCATGTCATGCAGCCTCCTGTGTCTGTGGGGACACCCGTTCAGCATCCAGGCGGCATAGGGGGCTGTCGTACACCATCTGCAGGTTCACCTTGTGGCCTACCAGCTCACGGATATTGTTGATGCCATATTTGATCATTGTTGGGCTTAAGGGAGAGATGGAACATGCTTTAACACTAGGTCAGGTCCTGTTCTCTGATCAGAACCTCTGAGAGCTCCCACCTTCCTCAGAGTAGAAGCCCAAATCCTCTTGTAATCCACAGGGCCTTGATCAACCTGCCCTATCACCTCCCCACCTCCTCACTTTCTCCCTGAAGCCAGAGAGGCCTCCAAACACAGCATGCTTACTCCGCTAGGACCCCAGAAGAGGCAAGGGTGTGTGCTACTCATTCACAGCAGAGAACACAGCCCACAGCAGGTGTTCACTTAAGTTTCTCAATCAATGAATGGATAGTACCGAAAGTCTGTAGGCCCCCACACCTGGCAAGTTATCTAGGCAAAGCAGCCAAGCATGTGCTAAGTGGTTTGGGCACTCACCGCTCCAAGGAGAGGCCCCAGGCAATGACTGACACATTCTCAGGGAGCCCCATGGGCAGCAGCATTTCAGGACGGAAGAGCCCAGAGTTCCCAACCTCCACCCACTTCTTCAAGCCTGTGGGGGCAGAAAAAGGATGTGGGCGATGTTGGGCCAGGCAGTGAGTTTGGGAGGCAGGGTGTGGGCTTGGCAGTGAGGGAATCTGGGTTAAGAGGGGGCAGCCTCAGACATCCCTCCCTACCACAGTACCAGGTCCCACCCGGACCTTGGTGGTAGCTGAACACCTCCATGCTGGGCTCGGTATAGGGGTTGTAGGCTGGCTTGAAGCGCAACTGGGTGATACCTGGGTGGAAGACAAGGCCGGTGACCCAGACACCCTCCTGCAGTCTCATCAACACCACCTGCCCTGGCCTGCCTACTCACCCAGCTTGGTGAAAAACTCCCGAAGGACGCCCATGAGGTGGCCCAGAGTGAGGCCATGGTCAGCCACAACCCCCTCGATCTGGTGGAACTCGGCCAGGTGTGTGGCATCCAGGGTCTCATTCCGGAACACACGGTCAATGGAGAAGTACTTGGCTGGCGTAAAGGGTTTCTGGGGGCGACAGGCAGGCCAGGCCAAGGCATGGGTCAGAAGGTAAGTATGAAATCCCCTCCCTGTCCCCACACTGCCCAGGCCTAGCCATACCTTCTGGGCCAGACGGTAGAGGGCACGGGCACTGGCTGCTGTGGTGTGTGTGCGCAGCAGATTTTTCCGGGCCTCATCCAGTTTCCAATTGTACTTGTACCTTCAGGAGGAAATCCGGAAGTCCATGCTGATGTCCTTAGGTCCCCAACTTCCTTCCCCACAACACCCTGAAGTCCTGGGCCTGCCTCACCCCTGTGAGCCGTAGCCACCCTGGGAATGGGTCCGCTTGACCCGATGCACATAGTCCATGGGGAGCTGCAGGGCCTCAGCTGGATCTGGGAAGGACAGAACATCACCCAGTCAGTCATGCAGGATTTCTCAAACAGCCACTGAACAGAGGACAGACAGTAACAGGTGTGGCTCCCACCCTCACCTGCCATTGCAGCCAGAGGGCATCCAGGAATACCTGAGTCAATCATATGCCTGTCTGCTCAGAACCTTCCATAGCTCCCATCTTGCTGTGAGAAAAAGCCAAAGTCTTCTCTGTGGCCCCCAGTCAACTCCCTGCCCTCATCCCTCCCAATCCTAATTCATCACTTCCTCCAGTCACAGAGCTTCCCAGCTGATCTGTGAGCACATCAGGCATGTTCCAGCCTCAGGGCCTTTGCACTGGCCATTCCCTCTGCCTGGAACTTCCCTTCTCCAGATATAGGTCATTCTTAGCCTCCTTTAGTCTTTGCTTAAGCAAAAACTTTTAAAAAACCCTGACAGCTCCTCTTCCATGCCAGTTTCCCCCACTGCATTTACTGCCATCCTGCATTACTGCAATTACAGCTTATTCAGGATTTATCACATGTCTCCCCTACCAGGATGCAGGTCTCACCAAGGCAAGGACTTCTGTCTCATTCATGGCTGTGACCCAGGTATTGAAAAGAAACCTTGGCACACAGGAGGAGCTCAGCCACCATTTGTTGTGGGGATGTGTAAATTCTTAAGATTCCCTTTCAGAGACTCAATTTTGATATGCCAGAAAAGCTCCACTACTCACAAGCTGCGGGATCCTGAGCAGTGTAGTTCCCTCTCTGAGCCCTAGTATCCTTGTAAGTAAGAGGGGCTGAGAGTATTACTTCCTACAGTTGGCAGGAAAATTAGAAGACCAACTAGCGTACAGGAAGTCCTTAGTAAGTTTGGGGTGCTATAACAATAGCAATGGCAATGATGCTATTGATCCTAGCCAGATAGTGGGGATTTACTAGTCTCACCAGACCTCCTCCTGGTGGGAGAGACAACCACTGTGGAAAGTCATCCAATTTCAAACAGCACTAAGAACTGTTAAAAAAAAAGAAATGAATGGGGACCAAGGCATGTCAGGAATAGCTTCTCTAAGGTGGTACATGAACATTTGATACTAAAGCCCACCATGAAGATAGAGAAGAAAACAGTGGTCAGCAGAAGGCACAGCAGAGGCAGTGCCCTGAGGTGGTCAGGAGGGCAGGGGGAGTTTATTCTGTAAAAGGGTATACCACCCCAAAGGCTCTGCCTAGGTCCAGCACCTCTGATGGCACGGCGGGCCCACCCACCTCTCAGGAAGAAAGTGTCATGCTGGTCTCGTGCTGGGTGCTGCTGGGGCTGGAAAAGTGCATCAAAATTCCAGAAGGAGCTTTCAATGAAGTTGTCAGTTGGCATCTCAGTGAACCTGGTGGGAGATGTGGCCTGACTACCCTGCCTGTGCCCAGGGCTGGCCCAGCCCCACCCCCGACCCCATGCTCACCCCATTTCCAGAAAGATCTGCCGGAACTGGGTACGGACTTTTAGCAAGGGGTGCAAGTGGCCGCTGTCAAGGAGGATGCCATGGGCTGAGAAATTGTAGGGCTTGAAGGTCCGATCCCGCCAAGAGCCGCTGTGGATGGGGACACACAGGGTACATAGGCCTGGTGATAACTGCCCACCCCCACCACCCACCAACCCTTGACCCTGGGGCCACCCCTACCTGGAGATCATCTCTGGACTCAGATCTGTCTCCTGCTTGGAGATGCTGGTGCTGAAGGCACTACCTTTGCTCACCCAGTAGGTCTTCAGGGTCCTGAGGCCAGAGGAGGGAAGGAGACATCACTATCAACTTCTTCATTTGATCTCCCAAATGATGCTGACCCCAACACCACCCACCAAGTCACTCTGCTTTCTCTTTCCTTTTTAATTTTTATTTGTTGATTTTAGAGAGGTGGGCGGGGAGAGAGAGAGAGAGGAGAAGGGAATGAGAGAGAAACATCGATTAGTTGCCTCCCATATGTCCCCTGACTGGGGACTGAACCCATAACCTAAGTATGTACCCTAACTGGAAATCGAACCATGACCTTTAGGTGTATAGGACAACATTCCAACCAAGCCACACCAGCCAAGGCTGCTTTATTTTTTTTCCTGATATTTAATGTTACCTGGAAATCCTTTTATTTGGCCCCTACCTATATCCTGAGTTCATTAACTTATTCATCCAACAAGAACTTACTGAGAACTTACTGTGTACCAGAGCCCGTTCAAGGCAATGAGCACACAGCTGGTACCTGACTGGTGTGGCTCAGTGGGTTGGACACTACCCCGCAAACCAAAAGGTTGCAGGTTCAATTCCTGGTCAGGGCAGGTGCCTGGGTTGTGGGCCAGGTCCCTGGTTGGAGGCTTGCAGGAGGCAACCAACCTGTTTTGCTTCCTCTTTTTCTCCTTCCCTTCCCCTCTCTCTAAAAAGTAAGTAAAATCTTTAAAAAAAGAAAAGCATACAGTTAGGAATGATAATAATAGGTAGAGCTTACATAGATAAACTTATCCTATTCCACTGAAGTCACCCCACAATCTTGTGAAAAGGTGCCATTTTACAGATGAAAAAACTGAATCCTAGAAAGATTAAGTGCTTAGCCAAGGTCACAGAGCTAATAAGTGGAAGAGCTGGGACTTGGATTGGGGAGCCCACCTCCATTCAGTGTCTGCTGAAGGGGGACTCAACCCTATGAGAGCAAAGAACCCAGCTGTCCAGGTCCCAACATTCAATCAATTTCAGACAGTGTTTAGGACTATGAAAGAAATAAACAGAGACTAGGAGTGAGTGGCTTTTGTGGAGCTTACAGGGAGAAAAGGTAGCCCCTGGGACACATGAACAGAGGTTGAATGTTGGAACCTGCCTTGAAGATCAGCAGGAAAATCATTCTTGACAGAAGGCAGAGCAAATGCCAAGGCCCTGAGGTGGCATAGGCCTGGCCTGTGTGCTTGACAACTATAATGTGAAGAGGCGCTGACAAAATCATGGCCAAGTGTGGCCAGAATAGCTCTCCCTTCCCTTGTCCTATCTCAGGGCCACACAGGTGACATAGGTTTGGGGATGGGGGTAGCCACTCACACTTCAGTCATGGGGGTGACTACTCACACTTCAGTCAGCAGCTTCCTCTTCTTGAGCTCACTCTTTTCCTTTTCGCTCAGCTTCTCAGCCTGCCCGCTCCGGACCAGCTGGAGCCACCGTTGCACCTCATCTTCCACACTGTTCACCTGCCGTGATGATGAGATGGATAATGGGATGAGGGTTGTGAGTGGCTGTGAGGGCCAGAGGTCTACCTGCTCACCCATAGAGACTTACCACTCGGAAAACCCGGGGTCCATCGGCAGCACTCTTGTCCACGCGAATCCATTTGCTGGACATAGCCTTGCTGAAGCCCACCTTGCCACTGGGCAGTCGCTGGGGAAACAAGGCTGCAGTGAGTGGGCACAAGGGCCACCTTCACCCCATCACCTCCCTAGGCTCTGCCCGCCCACCCATGGCCCTACCATGAGCTCACTCTGGGCCAGGCCATCGGGGGGCACACTATGAAACACCCGGGCTTCATGGCTGCCCTCTCGGGCAATCTCCTCGCCCTCAGCAGTAAGCTCCCAGCGCTTGGTGGAACGTAGCTCAGCCTCGATGATCTGCAGGGGGAAAAAAGCAGGGGCAGGATTAGTGCCAGGCACCCTCTTGTCACAGCACTGGAGCCAAAGTCAAAGAATAATCCCTAAGGCTGGCTTCACATCTCAGCTGCCCATCTTCCCAGCCAAGTGATCTTCCCTTGCTGAGCCTCAGTTTCCCTTCTATGACACTGGGATAACAATTAATATGATTTGTACTTCCCAGGGTGAAGTAAAGTTCTAAGAGTGTTGCCTGACAGAAAAGAAATTCTATCACTTTTGAACCTAGGAAAGATTTTTTTTTTAAACTTGGGGAAGACTTTTAAGGTCTCAGATGAACTGACTTGTCTTCACATTTATGTGTCCGCATCTCAGGGCCTGAAGAGTTAGAGAAAGGTCCTGGAGGTCCTGGAGATACACAGGAACTTGAGGCTCCGCAATGAGGATGGGGTTCAGGTCATACAGGCACGGGCAAGACTATGTAGAGCCCACATGTCCCAGCTCCCCCTTCATTCTAATTTCCAGCTCTGCTCCTCACTTGCTATGTGACCTCAGGAAAGGTGCTCAACTTCCATGAACAAGTTTTCTTATACATGAGAGCAAGGTGTGGTGGGCTCAACTTCATAGGGTTGTTCTAAAGAACAACAGAACTAATACAGAAAGGATACTTAGCATGCAGGGTATTTAGCATGCAGCAAATGCTGCATAAGTTCTATTGTTATTATTATAGCAATTGTTGTCAGACTGATCCATATTAAATCTCGCACTATTTGGCCCTCTGTGACCTACACAAATGTCAATTTCACATCAGTCAAGATACTGTCACCCCACACACCATAGCTTCAATCCTTTCTCTGAACTGACAGACTTGAGCACTGCAGCCTGAGCTCCTAATTTCAAATCCAGGTTTGATGGTCCCTTCTAGTGACACTGATCAAATTACTGATGAGTATTTAGGAGTGGTGACATCTGCAAAATGGATAACAACACTACCATCAACCTATGGTTATGGCAAGGATTGAATGACAAATAAAGCTGAAACCAGAGTGGGACACAAAACATAAGTCTGATGAATGAACAGCCCAGATGTTTTCTGTGTCCTTCCTTCATGGATCCAACCTTCCAGGTGGCCCACAGGCCCCTCAGCGTGCTCCTCCTGTGAACGCTCCATAAGCCTTCACTTATCCAAGTGGGAGGGCTGGGCTTCATTCGTGCTCCCCTTGCCTTGCCATGAATCTCACTTCGTTCCCTCTCCTAAATCACCTTTCCTTTCCAGCTGCCACCATACAGCCAGACACCATGCCCTCTAGTTTGGGGATGTGCCAGCCTCTGCCCTCTTCCCAAGAGTGATGCAGGCAGCACACACATCTGACTAGCTCCAGTTCTTATCATGGTTCCCTACCACCCTGTGAGAGACCTGAAAGCCTTTGCAAATTCTAGCTCTGTGGTTTCTCTCACCTGTCACCCTCTCCCCGCAACCACATATTGATCTCTAAAGTGCCATGGCTTTCCTCCTCGATGCAGAGACCCAACTCAGCTGCCATTTTCTCCGGGATTCTCTCCCTTCCCCCAAGCTGGGTCATCTGTTACCTCTGGGTTCCCTGTGACTCCTCTATCATTCAGGTCGCGCGAGTACCCACCCCGTTAGACCGCAGTCTCCGTGAGAGCAGCGACTACGTCTTCCTTGTCCACCACAGTAACCGCCCCCCCCCCGTCCCAACGTGGATCGTGCTCTCAATAGACATTTCTTGCTTGAAGAACGTCGGTGTGCCCCGACCCTCACTTGGGAAGTTCCCGACTCCCTGTCCTCACATCCCGAATTGAACACATAAAGTTACCCCTAACCAGGCCTGAGGGAGTTTGCCCTGGAGGCAGGTGTTAAAATGAGGAGGCCGGGCTCACCTCGCCCAGCGCCTGCAGGCTCTTCACCGCGCCCACTACGGCCTGGTGCTCCACGCCCAGCTCGCCCGCCAGATCTGCGCTATCCAACCCGCCATCGGCCGCCGCCAGCCGCTTCAACAACACTTCCGCCACCGGACCGCCCGCCATGGCTGTTGCCGGAGTGCTCAGCGTGTACTGCCCGGGGCCAGAAACACCGGAACCGGAACCGGCTCCAGAGCGACGGGACCGGAACAAGCGCCGAAGCGTGCGCGGCCATCTTGAATGTGGCTGGTCGTGTTGCAGGGCCCAGGGCCTCGCCATCTTGAGTGTGTCAATTGATCCATAAAGTGTGGGAGAGACTCGGTGAGTCCTTACCTTGGCCTTAGGTGGCTTTATGGTATCTGCTTGACTCGACAGGTCAAACTGATTGATCTCAAGGAGAAGATCGGAGCGTTTTAAGTTTCATTCAATCCCACCTGCAGCGGGCTGTATGACCTTGGACTGCCTCCTTCTCTTTGCATTGGAACCCTTAATCCTTCTGGGATTGTCTTGCACTATAGAGCTAATCATTCTGCTGTTGTCAACTACTTTTAAATTTTCAAAGGGAGGCTCAGTAGGGACCATCTCCATTTATAGAGAGGAGAAGGACCCACGTAATAATAGCCCAGGTAGCAGCTAACTTGTATGGACAACCAACTGTGTGCCCGACCCAGTGTTAAGTGCTTTAGGTGTGTTATTCCATTTCCTCCAAAACTTTGATGTAGATACTGATATAATCCCCATTTCACAGATGCAAAATCTGATGCTCAGAGGGTGCTGTGATTTGCACATGGCTTTACATGGAGCTGGTAGAGATGGAAATCAGAAATTGTAAACACTCCAGATTCCACCCAACCCCCTACCTCATGCTCTGCAATCAATGTCAGGGCAATAATGCATGGTCTAAATCAGCACTGGCCTAAAGAGATGTAATGAGAGACACAAATGCAATTTTAAATTTCCTAGTAGCAATGTTAAAAACAAAATGGGTAAAGTTAATTTGAAGAACTGCTATGTTCACTCATGACTTGAACACTCTATTTAACATTACTAATGAAATAGTTTACAATTTTCCATACTAAGCCTTAACAATCTGATATGTATTTTAATTTTTAAAGTATTTTAAATTATTCTTAAAATTGATTTGAGAGAGAGAAACATTGATTTATTGTTCCACTTATTCATTCATTGGTTGACTTTTGCATGTGCCTGACTGGGTATTGAACCAGCTCCCTTGGCATATGGGTATGATGCTCTAACCAAATGAGCTACCTATCCAGTCCAATATGATGTGTATTTTATTTTATTAAGGCTTCATTTATTTATTTTTAGAGAGGGGTAAAGGGAGAGAAGCATCAAGTGCAAGAGAAATGTCAATTGGTTGCCTCTCACACACCCCAGTTGGGAACCTGGCCCGCAACCCAGGTATGTGTCCTGACTGGGAATCAAACCAGTGACTTTTTGGTCGACAGGCCTGCACTCAACCCACTGAGTCATAGCAGCCAGGGCTGATGTGTATTTTACACTTATATTACATTTCAGTTTGTACCAGTCACATTTCAAATGGTCAGTTACATGTGGCCAGTGGATGCTATTAGACAGCCCAAGTACATTCTAATCCCAGATCTGCCATTTATGTCATTCAAATCTCTTAATCTTGCTGCACTTCAGTTTCCTCACTTGGATGGAGATAATATGAGTCCAGGTTATTGTGAGAATTGTGAAAGTGCTCACACATTATACAGTATTTGTCAATACTAAATTGAATGTGCATTGTATGTCAGGCACTATGCTAAGCAGTATTCCTTTAGTTAATTAGCCATCACAATTGTTATTTGAACCTAGAAAATGGGGTTACTAATATCCCCCAATCCTGACCCTACAGTGAAGTCCTTATTTTAAAAAATTTCAGAATTCATTTCTCAAAGTCCCTTCTTTCCTTTAAAGCGCCTAACCCATTTTTTTAAAAATTTTAATTTCTTCAAGCATCTTTCCTTCTGCCACAGGTCAAATAGGTAAGCCTGTTCTGTCAAGTGCTGCAGGGAACACTGGGGACGGTGAAGTCAACAAGACAAGCACACTGCAGGAAGCACCAAATCCATGTGTCCATTGCACTTGGTGAAAGGGAGGGAAGCCAGGAGGGTCAGTGGCAGGCCTGGAGTGATCACCCCAGACGTGTGGCTTCTCCTAAGTGGGGGCCAGGTTGGGCCATACTAGATACTGCATGGGGGAAGGAGCAGAATACCAATTTCTCCAAAACCCCTTATTTCTCCCTTGTCTGAGTCTCTACCACTAGTGGGAGAGCACCCCTTCCTCACCTTTTTTGCAAAGAATCTCCAGCTCCTCCCCTTCTGCAGTCCACTCTCAAGTTTCTAGGTCCAGGACCTCTTTGTTCAGAGTCTGGGAAATCCCCTAGCCCTTCTTCCTCCTTCCTGAAGATTGCCCCACGCTGGCACTAACGAGGTTCTGGCTTCAGAAAACTCTGGACTCCGGGGACCTGCGCCTCTCCCTTAGACCTTATCTTCTCTACCATCTGTCTCTTTTTTTCCTCCCCAACGGAACCCCCTGCCCTCTCAATTTTAGCCGTTTAATTGCAAAAGCCAGGCCGTTTGTGGGAGACCACAAAGAGCGACCCCTTTCATTTACTGGCGGGGGTGGAGGGGGTTGGGGGAGGGATGGTAAAGGAGAGGCAGGCTGCAACTAAAGGACTGCCCTAACCCGGCCCTAGGAATTACAGCCTATAATCGTATCTTCGAGTCTTCTGGGCTTCCTTCCCTCTGTCCCAGGATATCCTTGAAAACTTTGAAAGCACTTCTCCTGGGCAGCAGCTGCCCAGGGTCACTCCTCCTGGCCTTTCAAGAGCTCCTGTGACATTAGAGGCTAAGTGACTTGCCAGGGTACCAGACACTAGGAGCCGCATGTTGGAGACAGCTGGCACTCTCTCTCTCTGCTGGCCTACATGACTTTGACGCCATGGTGAAGTGTTAAGTGAAGCCCCAGAGCCCAAGCACCTGGTGGTTTCTGCCTCATCCTGGGGTGCAAGCGGTAGGAGAGAGAGGGAGAGCCAAGACAGAAAGCGCATCGTAGTGAGAGTTCCCCAAATGCGGGTAGAAAACCTTGCCTACATCTCCCCGCAGAATGGATCCGAGGAGGTGGGGCTGGGGCTGGGGCAGGGTCCCAGTCCTGCAGGGTCACACCTGTGCTCGCGCGAGTTCTTTAAATTTCCAGATCCCGAGCTACGCGCGTTGGCTAGGTAGAGGTTGGGCCGACGTCTGGTCACATGACCTGGCCTGAGGGGCTCCAGGCCCCTACTTCACCAGTGGGCGTCTCCCACAACGCGTGGTCGATACTCATTGGCCAGAGGTGAGGCCAATAGAAATCGGCCATCTGGGAACCCAGCGTTCCTAGGCACAGCCTAACTTGCTGAGCTGAGGAGAGCCCAATGGAAAGTCAGAGTCGTGGCCACTGGCCAATGAAAGGCATGGAGGGCGGGCCAAGAGGGAGGGCCAGGTTGGTTTGAGGGGCGGTCATATATAAAAGCTCACCGCCAGCCCCAACATCCGTCCCTACTGCAGAGCCGCTACCGGAGGAGTGAATTGCAGGGTCCACGCGCCGCCGCCCCCTCGGCCCGCCATGCTGCTACCGGTGTCTCTGCTGCTCGGCCTTCTCAGCCTGGCTGCCGCCGAACCCGTCGTCTACTTCAAGGAACAGTTTCTGGACGGAGGTAACGCCTGGCCCCTTCTCGAGACCGCCCCGACAACGCGACCGGCCCCCCAGCCCTGATCTGCGTTGTCGTCTCTAATTACTGCTCAGAGGGCCAACACGGTGGCCCCAGGACTAGAGCCTCAGGCGATCCTTCTTTTCACGTCCCTGGGGAACAAGGAGGGTGCAGCGGCCTCCCGCAGCAGCATTTAGGATTCGTCCGAGGATCTCTTAAGTCAGCGGAGGTGTCAAACTGGAGATTGGGGTGGGGGCACTCAGGGATTTCCTTGCTTGACTATAACAGTTTATGGCTCCTGGAAGATGCGTTTGAGCTGCAGCGGAGTTGGTGGGTGGGGGAGGAATCAGCACAACTGCGCTGACCTGCCCCTCTGATCCCGTAGACGGGTGGACCAACCGCTGGGTCGAATCCAAGCACAAGTCGGATTTTGGCAAATTCGTCCTCAGTGCCGGAAAGTTCTATGGTGACCTGGAGAAAGATAAAGGTAAGAGCCTGAGGCTGCGTGCTGAAGTCCAGGAGGGCATCCTGGAGGAAGCCCTAGTCATTGACAGCCTGGGCATCCGCAGGAGCAGGGCAAGCAGAGGAAGGGGAATGGTTGTCTGAATTTTGAACCTTACGGTTCCCGGGGATTGGGGCCAGCTGTGACCTCAATACTATTCTCCGCTAGGGCTGCAGACGAGCCAGGATGCCCGCTTTTACGCCTTGTCTGCCAGATTTGAGCCTTTCAGCAACAAGGACCAGACGTTGGTGGTGCAGTTTACTGTGAAACATGAGCAGAACATCGACTGTGGGGGCGGCTATGTGAAGCTATTTCCAAAGAGTTTGGATCAGGCGGACATGCACGGTGACTCTGAATACAACATTATGTTTGGTGAGTGGCCTGCCCTGGTGCTGATCTCTGATTAGAGGGAGACTGAGACCCATCCATGGTTCCGTGTAGCCCATGAAAGGTGGTCTTGACAGCCTAGGAAACACATTGTCAGGCTTTCCTTTGAAGGGGAAACTGAGTGGGTCACCACAGCAACAATAGTAGCACTGTTATTGTTGGTCTAAGGCTGTTAATTTCTGTGATTTTAGGTAGGTATTTTGCAGTTTTACAAGTGAGGATACTGAGTGCTTTGGTGTGCATGTTTTTTTCCAATTCTCAACACATTATCCCTTAGAGATAGTCAAGGTCTGAATCTTGTCTTTTGAATCTTAATGGATCTCAATTTAAGAATCAGGTCTTTTTGACTTGGGGTGGTGAACACACAATACAATATATAGATGATTTTTCATAGAATTGTATACTGAAACCTACATAACTTTACTAACCAATGTCACTCCAATTCAGTTTTTTTTTTAAAAAAAATTAAGTCTTTCTGTTGAAAATAGGGTTTGGGGGGTGCCTGGCAGTGGTGGGCAGCCTCTGGCCTTTAACTGGAACTGCTTCTTACCTAGGCCCTGATATCTGTGGTCCTGGCACCAAGAAGGTTCATGTCATCTTCAACTACAAGGGCAAAAACGTGTTGATCAACAAGGACATCCGTTGCAAGGTGTGCTTGGGTTTGGTGACAAATGGTTGTCTGGGGTAGGCTCAGTGGCCAGTCTAGTGGGCGGGGCCACTCACTTCTGCCTTCTTCAGGATGATGAATTCACACACCTGTACACACTGATTGTGCGGCCTGATAACACCTATGAGGTGAAAATTGACAATAGCCAGGTGGAGTCTGGCTCCCTGGAAGATGATTGGGATTTTCTGCCACCCAAGAAGATAAAGGATCCTGATGCTTCAAAGCCCGAAGACTGGGACGAGCGGGCCAAGATTGATGATCCCACAGACTCCAAACCTGAGGTTGGTGTTTGGACAGGGGCTCCTCACCATAGAGGGGCTGGTGGACAGCGAGGCCAAATCTTATCTTTTCCTATATTCTCAGGATTGGGACAAGCCTGAGCACATCCCTGACCCCGATGCTAAGAAGCCTGAGGACTGGGATGAAGAGATGGATGGAGAGTGGGAACCACCAGTGATTCAGAACCCAGAATACAAGGTTATCCTGGGGCTCCAGGCAGAGTGGGGGTGCACAGAGGGGAGTGTGCTGACTTCTACTCACCTCTAGTCCCCTTCTTCTGTAGGGCGAGTGGAAGCCCCGGCAGATTGACAACCCGGATTACAAGGGCACTTGGATCCACCCAGAGATCGACAACCCCGAGTACTCTCCTGATAACAATATCTATGCCTACGAAAACTTCGCCGTGCTGGGCCTAGACCTCTGGCAGGTGTGATGTGGAGGAAACAGGAGGATTGCTAGGGGATCTCAAATGCTTGGGATCACCCAATGGGAAAAGGACAGGAGTAGGAGTCAATCCTAGGCAGTTATGAGCCTAAAATGGTGATTTTTCAGAAGAATTTCCTGGTCTGTCATTGTGGAGTTCTCACAGGACACCCATTAGGTTCTGTATACTTTGTGTGAGGCATTCCCTCAAAAACCTTTATCTGAACCAACTCATTAACTTCTCCCAGTGACCTAGAAGGTGGTTAGATAGCCCCATTAGGGACCAAATATTTTTTTGGCAGGAGACACCAAATTTTTGTTCACGGATGTACCTTCTGTACCTAGAACTTGGCACATAGTAGGTACTGGAAAAACAGTTGTACAAAGGAGTGAAGTGAGACCTCATACAGATGAAGAAACAGGTGCAGAGAAGTCACCAGTACAAGGTCATATAGGCAGGAAAAAGCAGAGCTGAGGTTTGAACCAAGTCAGTCTGTTTTTTTAAATCATAATGTTAGACCATGGCATTGTGTAATGGTTATGGAACCCAAGGCTGGGGCCCCTCTGATCATCCATACATTTCTACCCCCAGGTTAAGTCTGGCACCATCTTCGACAACTTTCTCATCACCAACGATGAAGCATATGCTGAAAAGTTTGGCAACGAGACATGGGGCACCACAAAGGTGGGACTAGGGTCCATTCATGGGCTGGGGTGGGGGCAGGCAGGGCTGGTGGATGGGGGCCAGGCCCTTAGTGTGTGGTTTGTGTGCAGGCAGCAGAAAAGCAAATGAAGGACAAGCAGGATGAGGAACAGAGGCTGAGGGAGGAGGAGGAGGACAAGAAGCGCAAGGAGGAGGAAGAGGCAGACAAAGACGACGATGAAGAGGACAAAGATGAAGATGAGGAAGAGGATGATAAGGAGGAGGAGGAGGAGGAAGATGCTGCTGCTGGCCAGGCCAAGGATGAGCTGTAGGGGCCACGCCACTGCTTCCAGGGCTGGACTGAGGCCTGAGCGTGCCCGCCACAGAGCCAGTTGCGCCAAATAATGTCTCTATGAGACTGGAGAACTTTCCTTTTTTTCCAGGCGGGTTCCAATTTGGGGTGGATTTTGGTATTGTTCCCCCTCCCCCTTTTTTTCCCCCCCATTGGTGTTTTGTCACTGATTCTCCTTCAGCCCTCATCTTTCTTGATGTCTTTGCTTTCCTCTGGCCCCTGCTTTCCCCTGATCCCTTAATTCCCCCTCCAACCTGGGGGTATGGGGGTTGTGGAGGAGAAGCAGCCCCAGGCCCAAGATTCCATCTGTTCTTCCTGGAGCCCAGATGGGGAGCAGGAGACAAGGATGGCGCCCCCAGCTCCCCAGCACTGAGGAAGAATGAGGCTCCTAGGGCCTGAGCTCTGACACCCCCTGCCCCTTCCTTCCTCCTCTGCCTCCAGGACTGGGCTACTTCTGGGTGGGTTCCAGCTCAACTCACACTGAGAATGTAAGAACTACAAACAAAATTTCTATTAAATTAAGTTTTGTGTCTTCCTCCTGTGTCTTCTTCTGGGGAAAGACATATCAGGAAACCAAAGGTGGCTTTTTTTTGGGGGGGGGATGACTTCAGTAAGACTAATTTCTCAGCCACTAAAACATTAGCTGAATATCCCACAAGATTGCAGGGGCCTTCATTTATACCCACAAAGTGCTGGGAGAAGAGGAACTAAATGCCATTACAAATACTACAGGTATTAACTCACTTGAGTCCTTGCACCAAACGGGTGAGTTTCTAGTACCATTTCAATCTAATGAGAAGATAGGTCCAGAATATAGTAAGAGGTGGGGCAGGGATTTAAACCCACACCTTATATACTTTCTTATATCATCTACTTTATGCAACCATATATACCTCTTAACGTATGGCATGAGACTACATAGAGCAATTGGACAGTGGTGAAAGCCATTCCTCTTAAAATCTGGAAGACTGGGCTTCTGAGGCTGGCCTAGGCCTGCTCTGTTGGGGTCCATAAGGCTGCCACTAAAGTCCAGCAGGTAGCTGGCAGCTGATGATCTTGTTGCAGGAGAGAGGTAAGAAACCCTGAAATAGGCCTAGCCTGCTCTGGTGGAAGCTTCTAAACTCAGGACTGGAAGTGAAGGGAGAAGCAGCAGGACTTGGTTGCAGTTGGGCAGTAGGTGAGGTGTTTGGTGACTGCCTGGTTCCAGACTAGGGTGTTTGGATGTGACCTGTGAAATGAGCAGGTTCAGAGGGAGGTAATGGACAGTCCAGGATGGGGGCATCTCCACCCAGTAGCTGGGAGATAAGCCCAGCCTCACCTTTAACCGGCCCCCAAAACATCTTCAGCTTTGGCTAACCAGTCCCTCAAGTCTTTGTTATTTGGATGGGCCTCCTTCAAGCTTCCCTCCTGGGCCCTGTGGCTGAACCCCACCCCTTGGAGAAGCCTCCCGGGATCGTATATCCAGGACAAATTTATGAAGAGACCTGTATTTGATGTAGGGGGTGACTTGAAAATTAACGTCTTCCTTAAACATTTGGGGTCAGACTTGGAGATAGTGCAGTGAGCAAAGTGGCTGGGGAAGCAGCAGAGGTGGCCAAATGCATTTTTGCATTTTTCTTTAATTGGTGACCTTTCAAGTGTCCTTCCCAGTCCTGAGTTCTACTTTCAGGACCTAATGAGGTTCCTGTCAGATGCCTGGACCAGAATAAAACTCAACTGAAACACGTAAAAACATGAACAAAGACTCTGGAGAAATACAAGTATCTATAATAAGTACATGAAAATTATTGTTCCATGTCATAAAAAAAAGAAACTCCTAAGGGTCAAAGTAGGGGCTTTAGAGCCATTTTGGGCCTTATGACGTCATTGCTAAGGGCATGGCGTCACTCGCAGGAAGCCACAGAACCAGTGTGTGCTCCAAATGAGAAGCGCGCCCCACCCCCGCCCAGCCTCGTTCTGCGGAGCCGAGTTTAGTGTGCGCATGCTTGTGCATGCCCACAAAAGTCAATGGAGGGGCGGAGAAAGCGCGCCTGCAGGTCACGTGCTTTGATAGTCGGCGCGCGCAGCGCCTGCCCCGGAAGCTGTCCGCTAGCAGCGCGGCTGGGCGCTAAGATGGCGGCGGCGTGAATTGCATGTTGTGTGAAGATCCCGGGGCCGCCGCATCGCTCGGGCCCCGCCATGGCCGTCACCATCACGCTCAAAACGCTGCAGCAGCAGACTTTTAAGATCCGCATGGAGCCTGACGAGACGGTGCGAGCCAGGCTGGAGCCCGGGGACGAGAATGACGGGATACGGGGGTGGGGTGGGGGCGGGGAGGCAGAGATCCTGGCAGGAGGGGCAGGGAGGATGGCGCGGCACGAGTCCAGCTCACCTTTTCCAACTTGCCTGACTGTTCCGAACCACCTTCTCTTTCACCTCACGCTGGTCTGCTGCCTAGACCCCGGCGGCTTTGTCGGCGTTCACGGGTTAATCTCCCGACAGCCCCACCCCGGGCGCCTGCCAGGTCCCGGCTCTAATGTCAGTGCTCTCGCGGTGCACGGGAGCCATGCTCGGATGCCCGGCTGGGCTGCGCTCTCCGGGACGTGGGCTCTGAGTCCTCAGCTTTGCAGGCGTCTCCTCGGCGACGTTGGTGGCCGAATCTGGGAGTAGTGGCCAGGAGATGCCAACTGATGAAGGCAGTGACGTTGATAATGATAATAAACGGTCTGAATTTCAGTAGTCCATGTTCGTGGGCCGTTTGTTACTTGCTAGTTGATGAGTTTCTGTTATTATTGCACTAAACAGGCTTGTGAAACAGGCTTGTCATTTGGGGACTCCGACTCCTCACTTTACAGATTTGTAAACCCAGGTTTAAGGAACTTTGCCACGGTCACATCAGCGAGTAATGGTAGAGCAAGGGTTCGAATTCGGTTCTACCTTATGTCAGATCCCACAGTCTAAACATTGTTCTGCTTTTTTAGCTAAAAAGAGAATTTAGGACCTAATAAACATACAGAGTGTAACTATGTATTTAGCACTTTTTGCACTACTACCCCACGAGGGAGACATTCACATCTCTTTTGTAGGTTTTTTTTTAAAAAAAAAAAGACTTATTTATTCTTTAGAGAGAGAGGGGAAGAGAGAGAAAAAGAAAGGGAGAGAAACATTGCACGCGTTAATCAATTGCCTCTGGCAAGTCTCCAACCAGGGATCTAGCCTGCAACCCAGGCAAGTGCCCTGACCAGGAATAGAACTGGCGACCTTATGGTTAGCAGGCCAGCGCTCACTCCGCTGAGCCACAACAGCTAGGTTAGAAACCCACAGATTTTTACGAACTGTCCAATTGTTTGACTTTGGGAAAGTTACTTAACATCTCTCTGCTCCATTTGCTTTATGAAATGAGGCTAATGGTATCTATTTCATACAGTTATTTTGAGGCTCTAAAAATGTGGTACAGCCCTGGCCAGTGTGGCTCAGTTGGTTGGGTGTTGTTCTACCAACCAGAAGGTCAACAACAGTTGGATTCCTGGGCAGGACACATGCCTTGGTTTTGGGTTCAGTCCCTGGTTAGCCACCTTTGAGATGCAACTGATTGAAGTTTCTCTCTCGCATCAGTGTTCCTCTCCCTCTCTTCCCCCCTTCCTGTGTCTCTAAAAATAAATCCTTGAAAAAAAATATGGTACATACATATTTATGATAGCCTTATTAACTTAGATACTCTCAGTAAAAACTGATCACTGCAGTATGGAATGAGGAACCCTCCTGTCTCCCCTAGAGTATGTTTTATTTTTCATCATACTTTACACCATCTGAAATACATACTTGTTTTTCTTTTCTACACATGAGTGTCATCTCCATGAAAACAAAGGTTTGTGTTCTCCGCTGTTTTCAGTACTTAGCACGTTATAAGTGTTCAGTAAATACTCTGTTGAATATTGGGATGATCTGAATAAACTCAAATCTCCGTGCTTGACTATGAAGCTTAACTGTCATCAGGGCTTTCAGCCTCTCCCTGCCAAACTAGAAGGGAAGAGAGAATCTTGGGTTTTGCAATGACTGTTTGTACCACTCTCTCCAGGTGAAGGTGCTAAAGGAAAAGATAGAAGCTGAAAAGGGTCGTGATGCCTTTCCTGTGGCTGGACAGAAACTCATCTATGCTGGCAAGATCTTGAGCGATGACGTTCCCATCAGGGACTATCGCATAGATGAGAAGAACTTTGTGGTTGTCATGGTGACCAAGGTGGGTGAAGTGTGCTAGTTGTGAGGATTACATGGATTACCTAGGGAGCTGGCAAGAGCCTGTGTGCCCATGAGAGATTAGCCATGAATAGGGCGGGGCCAGGAGGTGGCTGGATGTTGAGGCTTGATAGGGATACTGATGCCTGCTCCCTTTTTCTGGGTGTGACAGGCCAAAAACAGCCCAGGCACCTCAGTACCCCCAGAGGCCTCTTCCACTGCTGCCCCTGAGTCCTCCACATCCTCCCCGCCGGCCCCTGCCTCAGGCATGTCCCATCCCCCACCTACCATCAGAGAGGACAAGAGCCCATCGGAGGAATCAGTCCCCACAACATCCCCGGAATCTGTGTCAGGGTAAGGCAAGGAGCAGCAGCCCCAGTTTGGGCCCTGACCTCCCAGCACATTCCAGCATCCACATATGTGGTCCTATGCACCCAGGGGGAGGGCAAGATGCTGGAAGCCAGGGTCCGATTTCTCTCTCTTGAATTTGCAGCTCTGTTCCTTCTTCAGGTAGCAGCGGGAGAGAGGAAGACGCAGCCTCCACGCTAGGTGGGTGAGTGGGTGAGCAGTACCTGGGGCAGAAGTGACTAGGAGTCCCAGCCATCAGCTGGGCCTTGTTGTGTGGGTTCGGGAGGGTCTGGGGGCTGTCCATCCCTCTCCCTGGTGACCTAGACCTTGTTGCTCCCTCCATAGTGACTGGCTCTGAATATGAGACGATGCTGACAGAGATCATGTCCATGGGCTATGAGCGGGAACGGGTCGTGGCAGCCCTGAGAGCCAGCTACAACAACCCCCACCGGGCCGTGGAGTATCTCCTCACGGTGAGGTGGGGGTACTGCCTTCAGGGGAGGCTTCCTGGGAGTACATGGGCTTAGTGCCCTGATGGGTCATCAGGGAGGCAAAACCTGATCCTAAAAGCCTTTGGGTTGTGGTTCCAGCCAGGAAAGGCTTTCTGTAGAAGGTTGGACATGAGCAGAGGGGTGGGCCTTACCTGTTTCCTGCCAGGGCTGAGCATACAGGAGGGAGGCAGCGGGTGGTCTGTGCTTTAGAACTAAATAGGACCCCTGACAGGGAATTCCTGGGAGTCCCGAGCCAGAACACGGTTCTGTCCAGGAGAGCCAGGTATCTGAGCAGCCGGCCACAGAAGCAGGTGAGTGAGTTGGGAGGTATGCATGTGGGGTGTCTGCTGTCAAGATATGTTTCTGGGAACCCAGTCTAGGGTCTGACCACATGCCTCCCTCTTGCCAGCAGGAGAGAACCCCCTGGAGTTCCTGCGGGACCAGCCCCAGTTCCAGAATATGCGGCAGGTGATCCAGCAGAACCCAGCACTGCTGCCTGCCCTGCTTCAGCAGCTGGGCCAGGAGAATCCCCAGCTTCTGCAGGTGTGGACTTGGGGGCTCAGTGGGAGCCAGTGTAGCCAACACCTCCCTCTCCTTCCCTGTGGGAATCACAGCTAGAAAGAGTAAGCCTGGCCCAGCACCCTTAGTAGGTGTTCCTCTGTACTTGGAAAGCGGGGCTAACAGTCCCCTGCTGTTCCTGTAGAATTGATGACCTACACTGTTTCATGTACTCCTCCCAATCACCCTGTGAGGGTATGGGTGCTGTCATGCTTGCCCTCATGGAAGAAGACACCAGAGGCTTGGAGTAGCCTGGCAGCTGGTGGAGTGTATGTGTGTCTGCCTCCAGCTTCTGGGTCCTGTGCTTTGCCTTCAGTGTCTGTGGCTCTGACTGTGTCTTGGCCCCATATACAGCTGGTGCTTCATACTTGTCATGTCAATAGGGTTGCCCTGCAGTGCCCAGGACTGTTGTGCCCCAGTTGGCTCTGGGTCCTCCCTGAAGGCCTGCCTCTCCTGTTCAGGATGGGTCATCTGCTGCTGCTTCCTCCACATCTGTCTCTTATGCTACCTCCTGCACACCTCTTCCAGATGTTGTAGAGCCTAGCCTGCATACCTGTTCTTTCTCTGCACTCAGTCCTCCCCATGAATCATTCTGGGGCATTCAGTCTGTGGTGACCAAAATACATGTAACCAGCCTAGATGCCATGTTCATCCGTGGCTGACTTTATGCCTCCAAGAAAGTGTTTTCCAGATGTGTAAGGTTTCAGAACAGACCCTCCTCCTATCCCACTGTCCCTACAGGGACTAGCCTAGGGTTGCTTGAGCCGCGAGCCCTTGGGTCCTGCTGGGGTTTTCTTGTCACCTATCAAGTCTGTGGTACTTCCAGAACATCTCAGTCAGCTCAACCCTGCACTCTATCTCAGTGGCTGATACCTTACCTCCCATGTGGTTGCCTGGCAGCCAGGCCTCTGTTTTCTACACAGCCCTTAGGGTCTATTCTCCACCCGAAGCCAGCATCCTGAAAAGGCACTTCATTGATGTGAAAATTGTCAGATGTACATAAAAAGAGTTGTATCAGAACCCCCAGATAGGCAACATCCAGATGAACTGATGTTTCGAAAAGGTACCTAGATTTACCTATCACCGTTGTGGTGTCTCATCACACTGCTTTCCTCTTGTTTTGTGTTTTTTCTCTCTCTCACTGGTTTTGCCACAGCGATCTTGTTTTTGGCATTTGCCAAGTGCATCCCCACGCCCCAACCTTTGCAATTGGTTTCCTCCTACCTGGAGGAAACTTCCTACCCTCTTGGACCAACATGTTTTTTCTTGTCCAGTGTCTGCTCTGCTGTATGCCAGACCCAGTATTTATATTGTAAACTATTGGCCATTTATTTGCATGTTTATGGCCTGTTTCCCCACCCTGGAATGTCAGCTCCACCACATTGGGGTCTGTTCATCGCTGTGTTGCTATTTGGTCAGAATAAGCACCTTCTAGATAATTACTGAGTGCATGAAAAGGCAAGGGGTGTGATAGGCACATGGGGAGGTCAGCCAAGTGCTGTGGTTTACCATCCCTTGCCTTCTGTCTTCCACAGCAAATCAGCCGGCACCAGGAGCAGTTCATCCAGATGCTGAACGAGCCCCCTGGGGAGCTGGCAGACATCTCTGATGTTGAGGGTGAGGTGGGTGCTATAGGCGAGGAGGCCCCACAGATGAACTACATCCAGGTGACGCCACAGGAGAAGGAAGCAATAGAGAGGGTAAGGTGTGGCTGAGGGGTGACCCTACTGGTGGGTAAGCCCCCATGCCCTGCTCATACTTCCCATCTTCCCACAGTTGAAAGCCTTGGGCTTCCCAGAGAGCCTGGTGATCCAGGCCTACTTCGCCTGTGAAAAAAACGAGAACTTGGCTGCCAACTTCCTCCTGAGTCAGAACTTTGATGACGAGTGATGCCAGGGGGCCAGGCCGCCTACTGCCCTCACCCCACCCCAAATCCAAAAAAGTTTTATAAAAGAAAAAGATATATATATATATTCATGTTTATTTAAGAAGTGGAAAGTCAAAAACCTTAAAAAAAGACAAAACACCCCAACTTCCCACCCTCCTGAAGTGGCTCCCATTCCCATCTTGGCCTGAGAAGACCTGGGCCAGACAGCTGTACCCCATCCCCCGCCCTAGCCTAGCCTGCTCCAAGGAGCTGGCAGGGCTGGAGGTGACAGATGGGCCCCTCTTGGCCTCCGTCCCAGCTCCTTGCAGCCAGATGGAGAGGGCTGCTTACTTCCCCATCCCCCAAAGAACCCCTAAGACCTCCTCACCCTTTGAGGATGAGGGGAAGCTGGATCCCCAAACTTTTGATCTTCCATTGGAATGGCCCAAATCTTCCCTTCTGGGGTGAGTGCTGAGAGGCCCAAAGCCCCCTCTGCAATCTGGTCTTGGCCTCCAGCCTGCATCCCTTCACTGGGGAGGCGGCCAGGCTTCTCCTGTCTGGGGAAGGGGTAACAGCTGCTGTGGAGGTCGAGGCCACCCCCACCCCAGTACAGAACCGTGTCTCTGATAAAGGTTTTGAAGTGAATAAAGTTTTAAAAGCCCATCCTGTGGTCTGTGCCTGCTGGGGCTTCCCACTCCAGCTCATCTGGCTCTGGGAGCTAGTTGGGCACAGGCTATGTGAGAATGCCAAGAAGGGGTAGAGAGGTCTGTCAGCTTCTGCAGATGGGGGTTCACAATACATCCTCCCTCAGAAGTTGTCTCATTTCCCCACAGTGGGCCCCAGCCCCAGCTTGGTCTTGGAAGAGCTGTTTCTTCCTTACTGCGCGCCCCCCCCCATTATCACCAGTCTGTTTTTTGGCTACATTTCCCCCCTGATAATTAATAGAGATTAATGTTGTTAAACAGAAGCCTTCTCCTCTGCCATCTGCTCCATTATTTCCCCATTGCATCCCCATTCTGCAGTGTGGCCTAGAGTCCCCTAGTGGACAGTACTAGGGAAGGGTGGGGGATTCCTTGGCCCCAGCTGTTAGGGAGGGGTACAGTGAAAGGATGAAGAACTCTCAGGGGATGGAGCTGTTGGGCAGCAGGTTTTATTGAGAAAAGCTCAGGAGCTGGGTTCTACAGAAACTGCTGGGTCCTGGACTGCAGTGGTGGCCAGTGCAGCAGCTCGTGCCTCCTTCTTCTGTCTTTGTTTTTCCTCCTTGAGGCGTTTGCGCTGCTGCTTCTCCAGGTCCTGCAGCAGCTCCTGAAAGCGGGCACTCCTTGGGTCCACATGGTAGCCCAGGCGCTCCTGGGCCTCTGCCTGTAGCCGGGCACGCCGTTCCTTGTCTGCCTTCTCCTTCTCCCTGCGTTCCTGCTGCTGCCATCGCCAATTCTCAATCATCTGTGGCATCTTGGCCATGCGCTCTGCAATGAGCTGCTCCCTGCAGGGGAAGGAGGGTGGGTGGTGGGGGCAGTGACACCCAGCCAGAGCAGCACCTATCTATCCACATCCCATCATCAAGCCTTTGCCCACATCTTGCTTCCCAGCTCCTCTATGGAGATGAAAAACTAGGAAGACTTTTGGTCATTAACTATCAGAAAAAGTTCTGAATAAGTGAGGAAACAGGAAGGAGAAATGAAGTAATATATGATGTAGAGCAACAGTCCCCAACCTTTTTGGCACTAGGGAACAGTTTTATGAAAGGGGGGGCCCTCAAGCTTGCCTGCTGTGGATGGTTGGGGGGGGCGGGCAGGAAGCGTGGAGGGGTGGTACCAGGAGGTGGAGCTCAGGCATTCCTAATAAGCCCAGGCTGCAGCACATCAGCACCTGTCCAAGGGCAGCCCCAGGGTTGGGGACCCCTGACCTAGAGTTTGAGAGGGCCAAGCCCCAATAACTCCCAGGAGCAGACCCCAACTTAATATTCCAGTGAGCTGTCTACTGAGCCATCTACGCACAACATGCCAGGCCATTTCCATGGACATCACTGACTACCTACTGTATGTCAGGCCCAGTTCTAGGCACAGGAGTGAAGGCAATGCATGGATTAGACCTTTTCATGCAATCCTATGAATTTGTAGGTGCCAGTTACAGCCCCATTTTAAGAATTAGAAACGTGAAGCTGGAAGAACTAGAGCCTCATGACAGGGTTATCCAGCTGGGGTGGGGCAGAGACAGGAGACTGAAGTTCACTTCTCATCTTTACAGCTCACTGGATGACTGGATAAGTGATTCTACCTTCCCTGGCCTTAATTTCCCTATCTCTAAAATGAAAGTGATCCCTACTTCCTCTTAGAGCTGTAGGGAGGACAAGAACAATTAAACACCAGTAACAATTGGCCTGCTTCTCCAGCTAGTCTGCTTTGGCTGGCTCTTCCCTGCAGGAAGTGGCTCCATCCTGATGCCCTTGGTCTTGCCTACATATTTTGGGTCAAGTCTAACCCTTTAAAACCTGTTTCTGAGTTCTGAGTTTGTTCTCTGCCCTTAACTCCAGACCCTATCACTTTCCACTCTCTGGACCCAGTCACACTGATGGGCTGGCTGTTCTTAAAGCATGTCCCTACCTCAGGGCCTTTGCACTAGTCATTCTTCCTACTGGAACACTTTCCCTGGGCTATTCCCATGGCTATGCCTGGTCATTCAGGTGTCTGATCAAACGTCAAGTTTAAGTTTCAAACCAAAGCCGCTCTCCGTCCGCACTCTTCACCAAATTTTATCTTCCTAATGGTTCTCTGTAGCCAGCTGAAACATTTTGCTGTGTTCCCCAAACCTGAGACAAAGCCTTGCACACAGTAGGCGCTCACTAAAGATTGGCTGATAAAGTATGTTTGGCAGCTATGTGAGCATGCGCATAAATCTACAGCATGCAAACCCTGTGATAAGCACCCTCTAGAGTACAGTTCACCCACCACCCGGCCGCGGAGAACGCGACCTGTAGCCCACCGCCTGCCCGATTGCATGCACGTACCTGGCCTTACGCTTCTGCTCTTCCGCCAGCTGCTGCACCCGCACTGAGTCCTGCATGGCTGCCAGGCTTGGGTACCATTCACTCTCCTCTGACTCGAGCTCGCGTAGCTGTTCCTGCGACGGCCACAGCGAACCAGCGGCCACCCCGGAGGCTGCGCCGTGTCGGGCGAATTGCTTGGCCGCGTAGCGCGGCCCCAGCTGCCAGCGTGGAGTCAGCGGGTCATCTGGGTCTGGCCACCAGGGCCCAAGCGAGCGGCACGGGGGCGGCGGCGCCCGGTAGCCACGGAAGCCTGGGCCTAGGGTCACCGCCAACCCGAGCAGACTATACGCCTGCCGCACAGGCGCCGCCATTTTGGCCTTGCGGGGGCCTCGAGGGCCAGCCGAGCTGGCCACGGCGCTGCCTGCGCGCAACCAAGAGGGTCGCGCGGGGTGAGGAATGTGTCACTGCTACCTTTCAGTTCAGGGCACGGGGGAGAAGGAAGGGTGTAAAAATTTTTTATACTTCTTCAGGTCTAACTTAAAAATTTTAGCAGCTATTTATTAAAATGGTATTTAAGTTTCAATTTCATGTTTTAAATAGCATTTATTTTTAATATTAAATTATAAATAAAATTATTTTGAACAATAATTTGAATATTTAAAATATTTCAACCTCAAATCAATCTATGTAATTTAAATTTTATTATAAACATTTAAATATTGTTCATAACATTAAATATTTATGCTCTTTGATTTTTAATACAACTAAAACTTAAAGTTATTTAAAACCTCACCTAGATGTTTTTTAGTATATATCTAGTTAAAACACTGAATGTTGTATATAATGATTAAGATATTGATTTAATTTCTTGTATTTTAAAATGTTTGATCATGCCCTGGATGGTGTGGCTCAGTGGATTGCGTGCCAGCCTGTGAACCAAAGGGTTGCTGGTTCGATTCCCAGTCAGGGCACATACCTGGGTTTCCAGGCCAGCTCCCCAGTGGGGGATGTGAGAGAGGCAACCACACATTGATATTTCTTTCCCTTTCTTTTCCCTCCCTTCCCCTCTCTCTAAAAATAAATAAATAAAATCTTTAAAAGCATGTTTGATCATGGCACAGAAATTAAACGTTTTTTTAAAAGGTTTTATTTATTTATTTATTTTTAGAGAGATGGGAAGGGAGGGAAAAAGGGAGAGAAACATCATGTGTGAGAGATACATTGAGTGGTTGCCTCTCACATCAAACTGGCATCGCTATGGTTTGCCTGCCAGTGCTCAATCCACGGAGCCACAGCAGCCAGGGCCTTTTTTTTTTTAGTGCCATTGGCCCCCTGGGTGTTTGGGTCCCTGTGGGTGGGTCCCCCTTGGTGGGCCACACCCCGGGTTTTTACAGGGGACCGACCCCATCAAAGCCTACATCCCAAACACTATTTTTAAAAAAGGATTTCAGCCTTAAAAAGGAAGGAAATTCTGACTCATGCTACAGTATGGATGAACCTGGAAGACATTATGCTGAATGAAATGAGCCAGTCTCAAAAGGACTTACGTTTTATGATTCCATTCATAGGAGGTCCCTAGAGCAGTCAAATTCATGGTGGGTGTCAGGGATTGGGGGAGGGGAATGAGGAGTTAGTGTTTAAGAGGGACAGGGTTTTAGTTTGGGAAGATGGCAGTTCTGGAGATGAGTGGTGTGGTGATAGTTGCAAAACGTGAATGAGTGTGCTTAATGCCACTAAGCAGTACACTTAAAAAGTGGTTAAAATTGTAAATATTATGTATATTTCATTACCAAAAGGAAAGAAAGAAGAAAAGAAAGGAAGGAGGAATTGCAGTTTGCTCAGTGAGCCAGGAAGCCTGGACGAGAATATTTGCAGGTCACAGCAGTACTGCAAAATCACACATATCCGTCCCAGGATGGATTCTCTCCTGTGAGTATTCAGTGTCATTTCACCCATGTTCTGCAATAGAAGAGAAACCTAAATTTTGATGTTTCGGCCAACAGAATACCACACAGGAATGCAAGAGCAGAAATTAACAATTGCTTACAGTGATATGGATGAGTCTCAAAGACATCATATGCAACAAGGAGACAGGACCAAAGGATTCCTTTTCATTCTATTAGTCAGGATAGGATGCCTTTGGTGGGGATGAGGGGGCATCTAGGTGGTGGTCACATGGAGGAGCGTCACTTTGCAATAGGCCATTGAGCTGGACAACCCATTCTGTTTACTTTTCTCTGTGTGGACTTTATTCCATATTATTTCTTATTAAAAGAAAAAAAGATTTGCCCTGGCTGATGTGGCTCAGTGGATTGAGCACCAGCCCTCAAAGCAAGAGGTCGCCCATTTGATTCCCAGTTAGGGCACATGCCTGGGTTGCAGGTCAGATCCCCAGTAGGGGCGTGTAAGAGGCAACCACATATTGATGTTTCTCTCCCTCTCTCCCTTCCCCTCTAAAAATAAATAAATAAAATCTTTAAAAAATACAAGGTTTTATTTATTTAGTTTTAGAGGGGAAGGGAGGGAGAAAGAGAAGGAGAGAAATACTGATGTGAAAATGTGCCCTGACACAGAATCAACCAGCAACCATTTGCTTTGCTGGATCATGCCCAACCCACTGAGCCATGCAAGTCAGGGCTCTATATTATTTCTTGATCTGGTTTACAGTGATTCTTGAGTTATAATTAGTCTTTAAGCTGAAATAAACTATGCGTAGGTTGTCCACTTTCCTGTAGACTTATTATATTTCACAGTTTAAAATTGAAGATACAAGCAACATAAAGGATTACAGTGGGTAGTCTTACTCCCACCTGTCACCCATCCTCTTCTTTCCTGTCTGAGTACCCTTCAACTTTTTTAGTTTCTTATGTATCCTAGAGAGTTGCTTTACACATTGTTATTTATGGTGCTAATAAATTATTCCACAAGAACAGATGAGTACAGTCACTTACGTTATCATGCAAGTTAAATACAAAGTGGGACAGAGTGGAACAAATAACAGTTTTACACTTAATATGGAAAATAGAATAATAATAAATAATAACACAAGAATGAACTCTTTCATGTACTCACAACTGTAAAACAACTTTGTCTTACCCTGTATCAATCAACACTCTGGCTCTGTTGCTTCAGATCTTTTTTTTTTTAAACATTCCTTTTTATAAAACTTTCCCCCTGCTATGAAAGCATTCAGTGACAGTAACACGTCCATCTACAAATGCCACCCCTTTCCCTCCCCACCCTTCTAAGGATTAACAACTATTTTGAAATTAGTCTATTCTTCCAGGACCAGCCTTTATGCAATCATTACTTATCTGGAGTCTATGGAAACAATGTACAATATATGTTTTTAAACATTGTACATAAATGGTACCCTGAAGGCATTAGTTTGCAACTTTTCTCCCTTAACCTTATGCTTTCCATGTTTCCATGTGGACCCCTGTAGATTTATTGTACATGTCATGTAGCTGTGCTTTTCCCTGTGTTTTTCACATAGTGAGTCATGGGGCCTGTTATTGATTCAGGAAATCAATGAGGTAAGTTACAACCAGCACTTATTTATTTCCAGGTTTTCAATTAAGGGAAGAATGAGTCATAGAAAAAGATTTTATTTAAAAATTATTTTTAAAAAGTTGTGACAAAACACACATAAAACTTACCATCGTAGCCATTTTTAAGCATCCTCTTCAGTGGCATTGAGCACGTTCACATCGTTGTGTAATCACCACCGCCATCTGTCTCCGGGACTTTGTCATCTTACAGAACAGAAACTCTGTCCCTGTACAACCCCGACTCCCCATTCTCCCCTCACCCACCATTCTACTTCCTGTGTCTGTGAATTTGACTCCTCCTGGGACCTCATATAAGTGGAATCTCACAGTATTTGTCTGTAACTAGCTTATTTCACTTAGCATGATGTACTCAAGTTCGTCCACATTGTAGCATGTGTCAAAATGTCCTTCCTTTTTAAGGGTGAATAATATTACATCATGCATTTACTATATTATGTTGATCCATGCATTCATTGATGGACATTCGAGCTGCTTTCACCTTTTAGCAATTGTGAATAATGCTGCTGTGAACATACATGTACAGTGATTATTTAATGGGAAAAAATAGAATAAAAATAGAGTGTATCACATGTAGTAAGGGTAAGTACTGTTTGGTAAAACTTTTATTTCTGTCATATATACATGTATGTATATACTAGTCTTCCAGTTGCAATTATATGCTAACAAACCTTCCCTAAACAACCATTTTTATTATGTTCATGGATTGTGTGGGGCATAGTGGAGATGGCTTGTCTCTGTTCCGTGCTGCCTGCTGCCCTAGCTGGGAAGAATTCAAGGTTGAGTGACTTGATGCCTGTCTTCTGGAATTATCGGAAGGCATCTTCATTCATTCATGTCTCGAGATTGATGCTGGCTATAGCCTCAGCTGGGCCATCAGATGGAATGTATACAGTGGTCTCTTCAAATGGGCCAGTTTGAGTTTCCTTACAATATGGCAGCTGGGTCCCAAGTAAACAAGGCTGAAGTGCAGGCATTTTTATGACTGAGTCTTGGAAGTCACATGACATTTCTGCTGTATTCTGTTGGTCAAGCCAGTCACAAAGGTTGTTTAGATTCCAGGGGAGGGGTCAGAGACCTTATCAATCAAAGGATTGTCAAGGTCACTTTTGTCAAGGCCTGTAAATAAAATGTATTTCTTACTGTGCTCAGTGGTTAAAAAAAAGTTTGGAAAAAAATCTCTGCTTGATATTGTCCATAGTATGAATAAACTATAATTATTCCATCAGGCTGTTTGATGGGCATTTGTTTTCAATTTTTTTTGTTTTGAGTGCAGAAATGATGCTGCAGTGAGCTTCCCTGTCTGTGTCCCCATCTGACCATGGGAAAGTTTCTCTGGAGTGCTCAACAAATCTAAGGCCTTCCCCAGGCTTTGCTGAGGGACAGATGTGTTTGAGGTCTGTGGTTGAGGTCCAGTGAATGAAACAAGTTGAGGGAGGAGGTGAGGTGAAGAGTGTCAGGCAGGGGCCAGCCATGCAGGCATAGGACATGAAGAGGGGTTCTAGTTTTATTCCAAGGGCCATGGGGAGCCACGGGAGGGCTTTGAGCAGTGGTGTGATGGATATGATTTACGATTCTCTTCAGGTTGCTGAGCAGAAAAGGCAATGAGTGGGTTGACATGTAGAAATAGAAAGACCTGTTAGGAAACAGAAGGGGCCATGTTGCCATGTGGTCCCTGACCTTTGGGGACTTTGCATTAATTACCTTTGCTATTACCATGCCTAGAACTTTCTCCCAGGATTTTTACATGGTCAGGCGTTCTTTTTATTATTGATTTTTTTTTTTTTTGAGAGAGGAGAAACATCAATTTGTTGTTCCACTTATTTATGTATTCATTGGTTGCTTCTTGTATGTGCCCTGACTGGGGAAGACACCCGAAATCTTGGTGTATCCAAACAATGTTCTAACCAACTGAGCTACCTGGCCACGGCAGGCTTCTTGTTGTTCAGATTTAACTGGGTGGTCACCTCCTGTACTCCCTGGATCTTGGAAAATGCAGGAAATGAGGTAGAGATAGTCCCTGACCCCATGTTTGGGTGAGACACAGAAGTGATTGCAGAGGTGAAAGAGGGAGAAAGTGCTTACAATGGGGCTGGTGGACAGTCAGGTGGGGCACTTCTGAGCTGTAGTTTTCTCCCAGATCAAGAAATTTGGGAACCACGTTGAGAAGCACCAGCCTAGAGATTAAGAGAAGGCACTCTGATGTCTGATGTCAAACTAGCCGGGGCGGGGGGGGGGGGAAGGCAGAAAACTGTACTTGAACAACAATTAAAATAGAAATAAAAATAAAATAAATAAAATAAACTAGACTGGGATGAGTTTCAGCTGCTGGCTAAGGCTGGATACGCAGCCAGTACCAAATGGTCATGGGAGAGGGGCTTCTGAGGGCTGGCCTTAAATTGAAGTAAAATTCAGACACATAAAATTAATCATTTTTAAAAGAGATTGTATTTATTTATTTATTTTTAGAAAGAGGGGAAGGGAAGGAGAGAGGGAGAGAAATAGTAGCGTGTGGTTGCCTCTTGCACGTCCCCCACTGGAGACCTGGCCTGCAGCCCAGACATGTGCCCTGACTGGGAATGGAACTGGCCACCCTTTGATTCCCAGGTCCATGCGCAATCCACTGAGTTACACCAGCTAGGGCTAAAATTAATCATTTTAAAGTGAAAAATTCAGTGGCACTTAGTACATTTCCAAAGTTGTACAACCGCCACTTCTATCTAATTCTGGAACATTGTCATCACTCCCAAAGGAAACTTCATGCCCATTAGCAGTCACTTCAGTTCCCCCTGGCCTTTAGCTCCTGGAAGCCACTGATACACTCTCCATCTCTATGGATTTGCCTATTTTGTACATTTCATATAAATGGAGTCATACAATATATGACCATTTGTGTCTAGATTTCTTTTATTTAGTATGTTTCTGAGGTTCATCCATGTGGTAACTAAATATATCAGTGCTTGTTATGGACTGAGTTGTGTCCCCCTAAAATTCATGTGTTAAAGTGCTAACCCTCAGTGCTCACCTCAGAATATGACCATATTTAGAAATAGGGTCTTTAAAGAAGTAATTAAATTAAAATGAGGTCATTAGGGTCAGCCCCAATCCAGCGTGACTGGTGTCATTATAAAAAAAGAGGAAAGTTGGATACAGACACATACAGAGGAAACACCATGTGTAAAGACACAGGGAGAAGATGACCATCTCTGGGTGGCTCAGTTGGTTAGAGCATCATCCTGATACACCCAGGTTGTGCATTTGGTCCCCAGTCAGGGCAGACACAAGAAGCAATCGATGAATGCATAAGTAAATGGAACAACAAATTGATGCTTTTCTCTCTCTCTCTCATCAATCAATAAAAAAATAATAATAAAAGATGGCCATCTATAAGCCAAGGAGAGAGGCTTCAGAAAAAACGAATTTTGCTGACAACTTGATCTTGGACTTCTAGCCTCCAGAGCCAGGAGACAATAAATTTCTGTTGATAAAAGCCCTCCCTCCCACAGTCTTTATGCTGTTGTTAAAGCCCCCCAGCTACTTTATTATGGCCCTAGCAAATCAATGCAGTGTAGTACCTCATTGATTTTTATAGCTGAATGATATTCTATTGTAGGGGATTGTTTTTCTTGTAACCAAAGATGGAAAATAACCCAAATATCCAAGAATAGAGGACTTGTTGAAGAAATGACTGAATATTCACAGGACGGAATACTACGTAGATATGAAAAAAAGAACAAAGGCACTCTATGTCATGATTCTCAAAGAATGGTGTCCAGCCAGCAGCAGCACCACCACCACCTGGGAACTTGTTAGAGATGCAGGTTTTCAAGCTCCATCGCAGATTCAGATATGTTATGGGTGGGCCCTGTGTGGGAGCCCTCCAGGTGACACGGAGGCAGGCTCAAGTTTTAGACCTGCTGCTGTGAATAACAATGTAGCCCAGGGGTTCAAAGCAACCCTGGGGTGCTTTTAATATGTTTTATTAGAGAGAGTGGGGAAGGGAGGGAGAAATAGCAGGAGAGAAATATCGATGTGAGAGAGAAACCTAGATTGGTTATCTCTCACTCGCTCCAGGACAGGGATTGGGGACAGAACCCGAAACCTAGGCGTGTCCTGACTGGAATTGAACTGGTGGTGTTTTACTTCGTGAGAGGGCACCCAACCAACTGAGTCACACTGGTCAAGGCCTTGGGGGATGCTTTTAAAAACTAGTGCAGCCCTTGGCAGGTGTGGCTCAGTGGACTGGGTGCTTGCTGGCCTGCAAACCAAAGGGTTGCAGGATGGGTTCCCAGTCTAGGGCTCATGCCTAGGATGAGGGCCAATTCTCCAGTAGGGGGCGGGCGAGAGGCAACCACACATTGATATTTCTCTCCCTTTCAATCGCCCTTCTCGTCTCTCTAAAAATAAATAAATAAAATATTTTTAAAAATAAAAACACTAGTGCATTTGGTCCATCCCTAGAGATTCCAGCATAATTGATCTGGAGCAGGGTCTGGACAATTCCCCACTTAGAGGTGACGCTAATGTGCAGCCAGGAATGTGAACCACTGATACGGAGTAAGTGTAAAAATCCAGGTGGAAAAGAGTCGTGTTTCAAAACGTTCTTTGCAGGAATGTGATAATTAAAACTTGGATAATGGAGAAATAAATTTAGGGTATGTATGTACAGTGGAATACTCTTCTACAGTGAAAAGACCGGAACACGAAGTAGAGTCCAGGTGAAAGTTAGACTCTATACTGTATGATGCCATGCCTATTAAGTTTAAAATACACAAAACAATCTTATGTATCTTTGGTGAATGGATACAGTCGTGATCCATTCACGGGGATTACAAAGGCAAATTCAGGGGTTAGGGACAAGTATAGAGTGAGTTTCTCTCAAATCTGTAGTCCTTTATTTCCTGGGTGGGGTAATGAGTACAGCGGGTTTTGTTATATTTTTATCTACACTTATTTGAATGCCCCAAATAGTTCACTTATTAAAGGGCAAAGGGCAGGGGGAAAAAGGTATAAATTGCTTTCATTTGTGCTTCCCTTTTTTGTTTCTTTATCCATGATTAAAACAATTAAAAAAAATTTTTTTTTAAAGGCAGGGATCCAATTCCCTGGAGATTTTTTTAAAAGATTTTATTTATTTTATCTTTAGGGAAGGGAAGGAGAGAGGGAGAGAAATATCAATGTGTGGTTGCCCCTCGAGCATCCCCTGCTGGGAACTGGCCTGCAACCCAGACATGTGCCCTGACTGGGAATCGAACCGTGATTCTTTGGTTCTAAGGCCCGCGCTCAATGGTTAAAACAATTTTAAACTCTAAAGTGAAGCTTTCCTTTTCACCGCCTGTTTCGCCCACCCATTTTCATGTCCCTACCACAGGAAAATACTGTTGCTTTTTTCAACATTCAAATCAAATAAACGGTGTCTGTAAATTCTTATTCCCCTCCCCTAAAAGGTATGTAATAGACATCGCGTTCTGAAAAATTTTTAACTTCATTTTTCTTGGGTATCTTTGCATGTTGAAACTATAAGAGCATGTGCAGCCATGTACAGCCATGCGGTGTTATGGGACTTATTCCTGGTGAGCTGGGGAAACAGCGAGGAGACCCGGGTGGCTTGAGGGGGCAAGAGTGGGGAAAGACGAGGGTGGGGAGGTGCGCAGACAGTGCAAGCCCTGGTGGACTGCAGTGAGGACTTTGGCTGTTATCCCGAATGAGGTGGAAGCCCTGGAGGGTTCTGAGCAGAAGATGGACGTGCCTGGACTCAGGGCACCTTCTGGCTGCTGTGGGGGGAACAGACTTTGGGGGTGGGAGCTGGGGGACCAGGGCGGAGGGATTATAGTGGTTCAAGTGGTAGATAATAGAGGTCGGGCTGTGTCCAGATGGTGGAACAAGGAGGGAGTGAGAAGTAGGCGGATTCTGGGTAGATTTTTTTTTTCTTGGTAGATTTTGAGGCGTACAGAACTTGTCATTTCAAATTAGGGAGCAGAGGGGTCAGAGAAACTGAGGGGTCAAGGATGCTCCAAAGTTTGGGTCCCTGGTACCTGGTAGGACGGAACTGCCGTTACCTGGGTCTAGAGGACAGCGATAGGACAGGTTGGGGGACGCTCAGGAGCTCAGATGTAATGAGAGGTGCTCCCGCTCCTGGGAGGGGCGTTTGGGATGCAAGTCCCGAGAGCCGGGCACGAAGTCCCAAGAGCCGCCGCTAGAGGGCGAGCGTGCCCCATCGCCTGAGCAGCTCTTGGTGCGCGGGAAGGACCTGCCCGGCCGCTTCCCACGGCCCCGCGGCCTGCAGTGCCTCACCTGGGTGCGAGATGTGGGCCGCAGAGGTGCCAGAGACCGGCCGGGGCCCCCTGATGCTTTCGGGGTCCCAAAGCCTGGGACTCCCACCCCTATGTGCTTCAAGCACTCCAACTTCCCACTCCCCTGTTTGCTTTACCTGTGACACTCTCAGGGCTCTGCAAAAATGTTCCTCCTCAGGGAGGCCTTTCCTGACCACCCAGGGAGCTGAAACCCCTCCCACACCCGCACCCCGCCAAAACACCTTCAGACCTTTTTAGTATTTCTTAACATTTAAGACCCTGAAATCATTTTATTTATCTTGTCTGTTTTCTGCTCTACAACATAAGTCAGGGAGGACCCACTTTCTGTTTTGTCCACCTGTATCCTCAGGGCTCAGAATTACGCTCGGCTTCTAGCGAGTGCTAAAGGAAAACCAACAGCAATAATGTTAATCATAGCTTACTCGTGGTGCTACTGGACACCAGCCTCTATTTTAAACTCCTTACATAAATTATCTCCCTGAGTCCTCAGAACAACCCTACCAGGTAGGGATTGGTATTATCTCCATATTCCAGAAGAGGAAGCTGAGGCCCAGAGTGGTTAAGGGAATGGACCAAGGTTGTACAGCCAGGAAGTTGCAATGCTGGGATTGAAACCTGAGTTGCTTGACTGCAAAGCCTGGTTTTGCTAAGTGGATGAATGCCCCCTCCCCACCCGCAAACCTGGTACAGATCCCTCAGGGACTTTGGCATTATGTCCCAAGCCCCTGTCTCTCGACTTGCCTTTCCTGGTCCCCCAGCCCACACACCAGCAGCCCCAGCCCCCAGATCCCCTGCCAAGCTGGGGGGCGGGGTGGGAACCCAGCAGGTCTGGGTTTACTCTGGAGTTTGCAGAGGTGCCTCCCAGGCTGCCCAGGTGGGGGGCAGGCCATTAAAAGTGGGTCTTGTAGGCACAGACTGCATTCGCCAGACAGCAGGGTCAACTGCCTGAGACCCTGAGCCTAGTTCCCGACAGACAGGCAGATGCTCCTCAGCCAGCTGACCACTCTCCTGAGCCTGTTCAGTGGAGCCTGGCTACCCAGAGGCTTGGGGAGGCCTGGACTCCAGGGCCCCCCACCCCAGCCTGGAGCTGCTGCCAATCAGACCCAAACTCTGGGCCAGGGGGCCCTGGTCTCCCCAGTGCCATCCTCTGCCCTCAGCAGCTGGAAGGCTTTCTTGGACCTGCAGAAAACTGGGCATATGGGGACAGGTGGGCTGCAGCATGAGCAGCAGGTGGCCACCACCATGTCTCTCCCACTGAACCCGCAGGAAGTGGCTCAGGAGATGTGCAAGGCTGTGCCCTTCACTCAGGTGAGTGTGTGGGTGGGGGAAGGAGAGGGCTGGGTCTCAGCGTTTGCAGAGAGCTCAGGCTGTGTCACCAGATTTGGAATCAAGCCCTGTGTTCTTTACCTGTCTCCGATCCTCAGTTTCCCCTCTTACAAAATGGGGGTTAAGTTTCTCCCACCATGGCCAAAGCAGTTGCCCTTATCCTGGTTTCCCAGCTTCTGCTAACGCCACCCTGTCCCCCAAGTCTATTTTCCCATTTAGTGGCAGAGGATATCTGGGAGCTCCTGAGTCAGGTCCTTCCTTTGCTCAGAACCTTCCATGGCTCCCACCTCACCCAGAGCAAAAGCCCAAGTTCTTCCTGCAGCCCACAAGGCCTGCACTATCTGCTTGTCCCCTCCCTGCCCTCACCCCCTCCCATCTCCCCCTTGCCCACTTTGCTTCTGCCATACCTGCCTTCTCACTTTCTCCCAGACACCCCAATGTTATATCCCACTGGCTGTTCCTTTGCCTTTAGCACCTCCCGCCGCCTGACATTCTAAGGCTGCTTCTTCCACCTCCTGCAGGTTTTTACTCAAATGTGGTTTAAAAATGCAGTGCCTCTCATCCCATTGCCCCCTTTTCTGCTTTATTTCTCACTGTAGCATGCATCATCACCTAAAAAGTGAAATTGATTCTGTAATTGCACTTTTCATGTCTTCCTCAGTAGAATGTCTATTTCACCAGGGTGGGGATTTTTATGCCTTATTCCCTCTGTACCCTCATCCCCAGGCCCTAGAGCAGAGCCAGGCACACAGCAGTAGCTCGGTGTTTGTTGAATGATGAACGATAGTGGAATGCCTCCTAAGCACTCCTGGGCAGCCTGAATAAGAGGTGTATGGGCAGCCCTCTCACAGATGCATTCAGCTGGTGCTCCATAAAGGCTGTAGGAATTCATGTCATGTGTTGTTTATGGCCCAGGCTTTGAAGTCAGGTGTACCTGACTTAACTGCTGATTTCTTTGTAATTCAGAGCAAGAGGCTGGGGTGGCTGAGGCAGAGTGAGGGGGAAGGTGGGGGCAGAGGTGGGAGGGCACAGTTTTAACAGATAAGAGCCAGGACCAGAAGGTGAGTTGATAGATCCACTTAGGTGAAGGGGACCATAGAAGGGAATAACATCTTTTGAGCACTGACTGTGTGCCAGGTAATAGGCTAAAGGCTTTCTCCGTAATCCCCCCCCAGGCTCCTGTAATGCTACCCCTTCTTGCTGTTCCTCAGCCCTTCTCTGTATTAATCCTCTCTGTTGAAAGGTCTAGAGTGTTCTGCTCCCTACCACCCACCCCTTGACCCATTGAACTTTGATAATTTCAAAGATGAAGAAACTGAGGGCCAGAGAGGTTGAGTAACTTACCCCAAGTCACACAGCCAGCAGATGGCAGTCAGGATTTGAGCCCAGGCAACCATGCTTTGCAAGGTGGGGGTGGAAGTGGATGGGTGATTATTCTCATTACTCTGGCCTCAGACTCCACTGCCCTTGACCCGTGTCTCTGCCTCTGGCCCCAGGTGCTCTCCCAGCCGGGATGCATGACCATGCGCCTCCGTAATCACCTCTGCTTTGGCCACTGCTCCTCACTCTACATTCCTGGCGTGGACTTTGCCCCACTTGTCCTCTGCAACAGCTGTGTGCCCACTGAAAGGCGCTGGGCACCCGTGTTCCTGTGGTGTTGGGCAGGCAGCCCAGTCTCTCGTCGGCGGGTGAAGACATCCACATTGCTGGTCGAGAGATGTCAGTGCAGCCCGAAGGCATGAGCTGAGCACCATGGACTGACACACAGATGCATGCACCTCAGAGAGATATGGGGAGTTAGGCTGAGAAAGACGCTGACCTGGGTTATGTACACTGGGTCAAAGAGACCAAGGATGCAGGGAAAGCCAGATGGGCCTTCTGAGTCCTCACCCTGCTCCCAGGGACACTAGACATAGCTCCAGCCATAGAGGGGGACCACTGAGAGACACAGCACACACTTGTTAGGCACTCGGTGTTGGCCAGGCCCAGCTCTTAGTGTTTGACATGTACGAACTTGTGTCATCCTCAGAGCTGTCCAATGACATGGAGGTATCACCTCATTTTACAGGGAAGGAAACCGAGGCCCTAAGAGGCAAAGCCTCTAGCTCAGGGTCACACAGCAGTATGTGGCAGAGAGAGTTTTGGACCTAAGACAGTGTGATATCCCTTTTTAACCACCAGGCTGGACCTCCTCTCACAGAATGAGTCAAAGACCCACCCTCAACTGCAGGGACAACAGATGGCTCAACCCAGACCAGGAGACCCGGTGACAACCCTGCCCTAGGGACTCCAAGAAACCAAGAGAGGAAGGCAGATGTAGCAGGGGAAACCTGGGCTCCCTGAGTCAGATGCAGGACCCATGTGCTCCAGCTGCCCCCCAAGTCTCCACGCAGCCCCACGCCCAGTATGGCATTCTGTAGAACCATAAAGACTGGCTGAGCCCAGTTGTGCATAGCGTGTGTTTGTGTGTTTGCTCCTCCAACTGGAGTTCCCCGGAGTGGGTGGCCCTGTGGAACGTGGGCAGGGGGCAGGGTAGGGGCAGAGGGCAGTGCTCCCTCCTCAGTTGGGAGCAGGGTCTGCAGCCGACCAGGGCAGCCTGGCTTTGGGCGTCTGGAACCAGGGCCCTAGCAGATGGGCCCGTCTGGCACAGACGCAGGGACATGTGGCGCTGTCAGGGTTGCCTCCAAATGCTCCCCGGAGTGCAGGGCGGGGGGCGGCTAAGGCCCCCCTCAGCTCTCTTCCTGCCGCAGGAAGGAAGGCCCCAGGTGAGGGGAGCAGGAGGAGGGGACTCGAGGAAACAGATGGACCAGTGGGGCGTGGGAGCCCATGACCTCTGACCTCACAGGCCAGCACAGAGGGGTGGGAACAGACCAGGCAGGCAGCTCCCAAGGCCCTGCTCCAAGGGCCCGGGATGGGATGGGGGGAGGTCATGAGTGGCCCATGGGGCAGGGGTGTACTCTCCCTCCTCCCTCCAGGGTGCTGTGCCAAACCTTAGGCAGCGTCCGAGTGGGTAGCTCAGCCTTGGCACTGAGGGCACCCCTCTCTCTGGCAGGCATATGAGGCACCTTCTTCTACCCCCATCAGCTGTGCCCACCTCCTGCCAGCCGGGGAGCCAGCTGGGAACCTTGGTGCCAGGGGGGCCCCCGTGTGTCCCTGTCCCCCCCAGCAGTGCCAACCAGCCCCCACCCCCACTCTCCAGGCCCATTAATGGGTGGGTAATGAGTGCTGGGGGAGCAGGGGAGGGGCGGGGATGCAGGTGCCACAGGCGCTGGCACAGGGGCTGCTAATCAGGTTTGCCAACGCCATCTGTCACTGCGCGAGCATCTGGGGCTCAAGGTGACCCTGTCACCCTCAGTTACAATTATGAGTTTGGCATCTGTATTAAAGCCCGCCAGCCGGCCAGGATGGGGAGGGTTTGGGTGGGCATGGGGGTGTGCGGTGAGCCCTGTCCCGGGGGTCCTGTTCCCAGGGGCTGTGTGGCTGCCAAGGCACGGGGCTTCTCCCCACCTAGGGGAGTTTGTGTGTGTGTGTGCATGCCCGTCAGCCTGCACAATTCTGTAAGCGTGTCTGGATGCAGGGTTGGGAGTCTGGGTGTTTGTGTATCTCTGGGTACAGTGGCCATGTGTCCAAATTTGTGGGATGGCTGGGGGTGGGCAGCTCTGAGGCCGTGTGGACACAGAGGAGTGTGCGTCTGCGTGCTAGGTAGGGGAGGGGCAATGGCAGGTCCAGGTGTCTTTGGGTGATAGTGTCAGGGGGTGTGGGTGTTGCTGTGTGTGTGCCTCTGAGAGCGTGTGGTGCTTTTCGTCTGATGGTCACAGGCTACATATTTGGGCGTGTGGGGCCCTGTGAGAGATTCTGTTGAAGTGTGTGTGCATGGGTGTGTGTTAATGCAGAGGGGCAGCAGCTGGGAGAGGCTCTGTGTGGTCACTTCAGGGCCTCTCTCCTGCCCCTTTAGTCTGCTCCTGCCCTCACCAACCACTGCTGCCCTGCTCTAATCATCTGGGGGCTCTGGGAAAGCAAAGGGCTGGCTCTGAGGGGGATTCTGGGCTCTGGATTCTTGGATCTGGATTCTAAATCCTCAATTCTAAATTCTGAAGACAGGATCTATACTTCAGGTTTCTGGATTTTGGACATTTAGATTCTGGGTCCCCAGTTCTTGTATCTGGATTATAGATCTTGGTATCTTGGAATCTAGATTCGGATTCTGGATTCTGGGGTTTGGATTCCAGGCTCTGAATTCTGATTTGGATTCTAGCTGACCAACCCTGGCTTCCAGTATCTGGGGCTCTGGGTGCTGAGCCTGGGCCTATCCTCTCTGCCCTTCCATTCAGGTTGGGCCATTGGGCTCCCTGCCTTCCCCCCATCTGGTGGGTGCAGAGACCACAAATGGCCACCAGGGGACACCCTTGGTCCAGATTTGGGTCCAGCTGACCCAGACAGGAGTTGGGGACCACCCTGGCCTGGTTTGACCCAGCTCTTTGAGGAGGAAGGAGGTGGTGCTTCACCTCCCTCCCCTTCCCTTCCCATCTGGGCTTGTGACTGATGTCTGTCAAACACGGACAACTGGACCCAGCATCCCCACAGATCACTCAGTCTGGGCCAGGGGCCAGGGCGCCAAGTCTTGGGTCAAATGCAGGAATGAGTGTGTGTGTGTGTGTGTGTGTGTGTGTGTGTGTGTGTGTGTGTGTGTGTGTCATGGGATGTGTTGATGAGTGTGCACATGTGAGAGTGCACCGTATGTCTGGGGTGGCCACATATGGAAGTGTTTTGTGGAGTGTGAACCTGTGTGGTATGTGGCCATGTGTGACTGTGACCACATGTCTGGCAGGGTCCTCATGTGACAGTGCATCTATGCAGCTGTATCTATATACCTGTGTCACTCTGGTATAAGGTAGAAGTCCCTGTCATATGAGTGTGTCCAACTGAACATGCCTGTGTCACTGGGTGTCTGTGGGTGTATCTGTAGATGTCACTGGGTCCATAAGGGTGTTTCAGAGTGTTTGGGACAGTGTCCCCAAGACTAGGTCCCTGTGTTGACTACGTCTTGTCAGTGGGTGTGTGAAGATGTGTAGGACAGAGGTGTACCTTCCAAGAGTGTCAAACTGGGGGATGCACGTTGTCCAAAGGGGAGTGGAGGAAGGATGGAGGTAGGTGGAACCAGAGATACTTGGTGTACTTCTTCCATTCCCTTCCTGGTATCTCTGAACCTCCGTCTTGTTGAGTCTCTGGATGGCTGGGTCTCCTCCTATACCTCTCAGTATCTCTGACTTTGTCCCGGGGTCCTGGTCCTCTGAAAAGTCTCATTGCCAAAGTACAGTGAAGGCACAGTGGGCTTCGTGGTTGTTGGCTGGCTGGTCCTGCCTTGTCTCCCATCCCAGCCCTTCGTCTTCCATCTCAATTCCCGCCTCTGCCTCTCCTCGGTTCTGTCCCTCTGTCCGTGCATTTCTGTCGTCTCTCTCCATCTTTGTCTCTTCCTATCTCTGTCTCTCCCAGTCTCTTCTGGCCCGGGTGGGGTCGGGGTGGGTCCGGGACAGCCAAGCCTGGGCGCCGCCGCAAACAATGCCCCATTCACGCGGCCCTTCGGCGCCATGGCAACGCGCCCGCCCCGCCCTCCCCGCCCGGGCCGCGCGTGCCAAGAGGATGCCATGGTTACGTCAGGCGCGTGCCCGCTCCGCGCCCCGCCTCCCCCGCGCTCTTGGAGTGGCCAGAACGGCAGGGGGCGCCCGGCCGCAGCCTATGTCCTGAGTCAGAAGGGGCATCCTTCTTCATGGGGCCTTCGGCCACTCATGGCCTGTTTCCCCTTCTGTAAACCGTCAAGAGTGGGCAGAATAAGATTGAAGTGTGTGAGTGTGTGCGTGTGTGCGTGTGTGCGTGTGTGTGTGTGAGAGAGAGATGGTGAGTGAAGGTGCTCTTTAGGGTGTTGTGTGAGTGTGAGAACATTTGAGAGTCAGTGGGGCTGTGTGCGAATTTGTGGGTCAGTGTTTGCATGTGTGTGGGGGTGTTTTATGAAAAGTAGTTGGTTCTAGCCCTGGCCGCGTTGGTTGGAGCATCCTCCCAATGTGCCAGTGTTGTGCATTCCATCCCCAGTTAGGGTCAAGGCACAGGCAGAAATCAACCAATGAACGCATGAATGGGTGGAACAAGGAGTCGATGTTTTTTTCTCTTAGATCAATAAATTTTTTTAAGTAGTTGGTTCCATTTTGGGGGTGACCTATGCCTGTGTGCTTGGAAATGTGTGTGTATGTATATTTTCATGTCTATGTATAATGATGCATGTAGTTTGGGTATGATGGTGTATGTATGTTTGTGGTCACATGCCCTAATGTTTGCGTGCTCCTGTGTTTGCATGCCTTGGGTGTGTACGTATGTGATTGTGTGCTTGTGAATTCGTGTGACTGTGTGTCCGCGTTTGCATGGTTGAGAGGTGAGTGTCGGAGAGACAGAGAGAGAAAGATGGTGTCTATGGTTTGGGTATGCTTATGTGTTTGTGATTGTGAGTTCATTTGATTGTGTGCTTGTGTTTGCATGCATGGGGTGTGCATATATAGTTGTGAGTTTTTGTAGCTACTCTTTGTGTGTGGAGATTGTTACAAACTCGGGCGTGCTTATGTGTAAGACTCGGAGCAGGTTCTGAATACTGCTGGGTTCTGGCTGAGCCCCCCCTCACTTGAGGGCCTCCTGGCACAGAAGGGGGTGCCCAGCTGCCTGGGACCTCCAACTCCCCACAGGTTCAGGAGAGCCCCATCTGATGAATATTCATGAGGTGGGGGCTGGCACCCACTGCTGACAGCTGCACGTCCATTAGCCGCTTCCCCAACCCCGCTGCTCTCCATGTACCAACTGCAGCAGGGAGGGGGTTGTCAGCGTGGGCCTGTCCCAGTCTCTACAACTGGGGGCTGGGGGTGTCCTAGTGACTATTGCAGAGGCCATGTTAGCATGCCTGGCTGCCTGTTGGGACAGCTAAGGGGCTGTCTCAATGTTGTGACAGGAGCCTGGGAGAGTGCCTGTTGTGACAGGATGGACTTGGAGTAGCGGTGTGACTGTTACCCATTGTTTCTCTGTAGCTCTGTCCGGGGACTGTGGGTGGTATGTGGCAGTGTGAAGTGTGTGCCTGTCACCTGCAACAGTGATGCCCTGAGCATGGGTCATCAGAGTACCTTGGGGCAGTTCTGCAGTGGCCTTGCCTGCTGGCTCTCTGTTCTGTGACACCATGACAGTGAGGGTGTGTTGTGTTGTTGGAGGGACTAGTTTGGTTCAAACATTGATCTGGGGACAGCTGTGTGCCACACCATGGGGATGAAGTGATCAGATCTGCTTCCTCTCCATGTGACTGAGCGGGGCAGTGGCTCTGTATGGCAACATGGCCAGCGCAGCTGCAGGGGCACCAGGACAGAGTATGTCAGTGTGCCTCTGCTGATCAGTGTGATACCGATACAGCATGAGGGTCAGCGTGTCAGGTTAACTGTGAAGACGTGTGAGACTGTGTGGCTGAAGGTGCATGGTGACTGGAATCCTAGAGGGTGTAACAGTGCTTCTGTGTAAGATAGCATGGCTGAGGATGTGATGGTGTTACTGGTTGAAGGTGTGAGTGTGCTTCTGTGTGTGGTTGAAGATGTGACAGCATGGCTGTGTATAACAGCATGCATAACAGTGTGGTTGTATGTGACAGTGTGACAGAAGATAAGACAGGGTGGCTGTGTGTATGGCTGTGTGATCAATAGGGTGACAATGACACTACGTGTGTGACAGTGAGTGTGTGTGCTGACATGAGCCATGGGTCTGTAACTGCCCCACCCCCACCCCCAGGCCACACAGGGAGTCTGACTACGAGACCACAGCCTCAGCCCAGCCGCCTGTACAGCCATGCTGTCCTACTTTCCTGCTGGAGTGAGAGGCCTTGTAGCATGGGATTGGCAGCTGCCTTTCTTGGAGGTGCACTTCGGTCTTAGACAAGGAGACCTGGAGAGCCAGCAGTGGGGACAAGGCTTTGCCCCTCTGTCTTCCCTGTGCAGCTTGGGTTTGGGGACTGGCCTCCACATGTAGTGGGCATGGGGTGGCAGAAGGCTACTCTGGGCTGGGGGACTCCATCCTTAGCCCTGGCATGTGGTTGGGTGGCCCCTGAGGCTTGGCTAGGGACATGGCACAGCTGGCTCACCCCCTAATATCCACTCCCTGGGATGGCTGGGCAGTGGCAGCCTACAGAGGCCCCATTCAGGAGCCAGGGCCAGGTTTCCAGGGTGGGTGGGGTGGGTCTCTTGTTTGCTGCAAATGAAACGTTTCCCCAATTTCTTCCCTTTGCCTCCAGATGAGTGCCAGCCACCAGAGGCCTTGCTGTCCTCCTGCCCTCCACCCGGGCGAGGCTGTGCCCCTGGGGCACGTGGGAGTGTGCCTGTGGGGCCCTGAGTGCAGCTGCCGGCTGGCATGTATCCCCAGTTGTGATTCAGGGATGCTTGCCTGTGCCTTTGGGTGTCACATGACCAACTGTGTGTGACTGTGACTGCAAGTGATTTGCATGTCCACATGTGTGTGTATCACCTATACAACTTTGCATGACTTGATGTGTGCCACACCTATGGAGGATTTTGAAGGCACTTGTGAGTGTGACCCAGTGAGTCTGTCCTACTTGAGATTTTGTGTCCCTGTGTAGCTCTGTGTGGCCTTGTGTGTATCTGTGTAACTAGTCTCAGTGTGGGATTCTGCGAGTCCACATAACTGTGTCTGGGCATATCTGGGTGTGTCTTTGCGAGTCAGTGTATATCTGAGTCTCTGGGAGGATCTATGTGTAGTGGGGGTCTTAGTGTGTGACTGGTGTGCTATTGGGGTCACTCTGTGTGTGGTTCTGGGAAGGTCTGTGCACCTGCGTGCGTCTGCGTGCTGTTCTGGAAGGGTGTGTGACAGCATCTTTGGGTGATCCAGTGTCTCTTTGTGGCTACAGTGTTTTATTTGATGCCCCAGAGGAGAAGGAAAATGTGTGTGTGTCTTTATGATGTTGTGTGTGTGTGATGTGGCCTGGGGTGCCTAGCTGCATGTGCCTTGTGAGTGGGGACTGTAACTCCTCAGGCTCAGATCCCACTGGGTGTTCTCAGCCTGGGGTTGGGACAGGGAGACAAGGCTAGGACCCCAGTCCTGGGCACAGACCATACCCCCAGTCTGGTCAGGGGAGGCGCTGGGTCCCCTTGGAGAGTGGTGATCCCTAGTGTTGCTGGTAGGGCCCCGGAGCACCTGACTCCCCATCACCCTCCCTCCTTTGGCAGTGCCCACAGCCTGGCTCTTCACTTATCCTGTGTGCCAGATGTTTGGCACTTCCCCCGAAAGGCCTGCTCTGCTGACCTGGAGCCCAGTAACACCTGACCCCCCACCTTCAATGGCCTAGGACATGGCTGCCAGAGCCCAGACATTTCAGTGATCACCCCCCCCCCCCCCGCCGCAGCATCCTGGCCAGGTAGTACCACAGGCCTGGTTCTCGCTCTTCCTCCCCCTTCCACCCCCCACACACCTGCACTGGAAGAACATACCTGCTGCCAGCCGCAGCCAGGTGGGCAGCCCTACATGAGGAATGTGGGGGATTCCAGCTGTGGCATCCCAGCTGTGCCCAGCCCTCTGGCAGTGTCCCTTCTCTCATGATTTCTCAAGGGCCAGGTGTGCTCCAAGACCTGAGCTCTGGGGAGGAGGGAATGGGGGTGCGAGGGTATCCTGCAGTGCAACCCCTCTGCCTCCCGGTAAAAATTCTTCCTGAAGGCAGCTGTGGAGGGAGGAGCAGAGTGGAGTGTGTGAAAGGATGTGTTACGGGTATAGTGGGGGATCTTAGCGTATAGAGAGAATTCTGAGTGCAGATATGTGCATGAACATGGGCAAGTGTTTGTTTATGTGAATATGGATGGATGTGGTGTGTGAGCACTTGAGGAAGAGTGTGTGTGTGTGTTGTAGTGTGAAGCTGCATGTGGAAGGAAGGATGGGTGTTGTGTATGAGAGAGAATGGGTGTCCTGTGTGTGTACTGGATGTTGTATGTTTATGTCTGTGTCTGAATGGAAGACCCGGTACTGGGTGTTTCTGTGTGTCTGAATGGCAGAATGGGTGTCCTGTGTGTGTGGATGTTGTGTATGTTCGTGTGTGCTGCATGGAAGAATAGGTGTCCTGAGTGTCTGTGAATACAGGGTTCAGTATTGTGTGGGGGATGTGAAGGAAGGAAGGAAGGATTGTGTGTGTGTGTGTGTGTGTGTGTGTGTGCAAGTGGAGTGTGGTATGAGTGTGTACATGAATTGGGAATGGGATTCGGGTTCAAGCAGAGCCCAGGTTGGGGGCCAGATGTGGGACTGGGAGGGTGAGGGAGTGGGCAGACCACAGCCCCAGGGTCTGTTGAGGCTGATGGACAGGGCTGGGAGGCGAGGCAGGCAGGTGGGGCGAGAAGGGGCCCAAGGTGAGGGGCTTTGGAGCCACGTGTCCCCTCATGGCCATTTGCAGAGGGCCAAGGAGGGTCCAATCTGGCTTGAGGCTCCCCCAAGCCCCCAGTCACATTATAGTCCCAAATGTCCCAAACCCCTCCACCATTTCTTCTCACAACCCAGACTTCTTCCACTGGTCCTCTCAAGCCCCCTACCAGCCCACACTGCTCCAGTGTCCCCTTCACACAGGCCCCACAACAGTCCCAGTCCTATCTTCGGCCTCTTCCCCTAGCCATCTAAGCTCCCCCTTGGTGCTCCAAACCTCTTCCAGGCCCACATATCTTCAGCCCCTTCCCCCAGACAGTCCAGCCTCTCCCGAGCCTTCTCAAAGCCCCCCTGACCCTTTTACACCCATCCCCTGCCTTTTCCTGCTCTCTTGCCTCCCACCCCATACCCCAACACATCCCCTAACTGCCCCTTTCTGGAAACATCCAGGTTCGCATTCCCCCTTAATCCCCAAACCACTTTCCTTGTCCCCTTTCTGAAGCCCCTCACAGTCTCCAGTTCCCTCTCTGCACTCCTCCCCTATCCCCCATGTAGCCCCACCCTTTCCCCCTGGGAGCCCCCCTGTAGCCCCTCCCCTGTGCCCCCTCCCCCTCGCCCTCCTCCTGCTGCGGCTGCAGCAGCGACGGCCCTGAAACTTTAAACGGTGTTAAAAGTTTCTGTTTACGAGAAGCCCTTGAATTTTTAAGGACGTATCAATTCCATCCGCCAAGGCCTTGCATCAGCGGTGCAGCGGGGGAGGCTGGGTCAGTACTTGGGATCCCAGGAAAGAGCCCCCCAAACACGGAGTGACAGACACACAGTGCCCAGACACACCCGCAGGCACACAGAGACCCGCCTTCCTGACACACGCGTGCACACACAGCCCTAGTCGCACGCACGACACAGCCTATTGGACTCAGACTGACATCTCTGACACACAGAGAGCCGCCCTCCCTGACACACAAGCTCCTATGCACACACAGACCCTCATCACTGCCCAGATCTCTGGGGCTCGCCCCGCAGAGAGACCTTCCAGTGATCCACAGCCATTTCCTGCCATACAGTCCCTGAATGCAGACAGACCCACTAGGACCTCGCACACTTACTTGCCCACTTGGTCACATACACTCCAGGACACACAGAGACCCACCTCCCTGCCACATGCACACTGACACTTTCTGACAGAAAGACCCTCAGGGCTAATGCACACACAGCGATCAGCTTTGTGCATTAAAACTCACATGCTGCCCCTGGTGCCCCCATCACCAGTACTTCCTGTCAAACCCAGACTTGACTCCCACTAGAATGTCAGCCTCCCTGGGACCAGTCTTTTGTCTTGGTCCCCACTATGTCCCCAACGCTTAGCACAGGGCCTGACAGATGCTTACCCTCCCTGACTCACAGACACCTCTCAGGCACCCAGCCAGACCCACGTCACCACTGCACAATGCTGGTCCACACGAGGGCTCCTGGATGTCCACTGGCTGACGTCTTTTTCCCCCCAGAAGACAGCCAGACCCACCCAGACATCTGAGGACACAACTACAGCCACCCTGCCTCGATGGTCTTGTGTGACAGGGAGCATTCCCCAAGGGACATTTTTACACACATGCACACACACCCTTGTGCCCCCACATAGCTGGCCCTGCACACACATACACACACATACACGTACACACCCACACCTGGGCACCAACACCCCTCTGACAAACAATACATAGCTGAGTATTGCCACAGCTTCTTGGCCCGGGAGGGCAAGAAGGTGCTGGCTGCACCTGGCAGCAGGAGGGAGCTTTGTCTCAGCAGGAGCTGCCTGGGGGTTGCGGCACCACCTCCCCACCCACCACAGGGGTCACCCAAGGGCTCCCCCTGCCCCCATGCCAGGGTCCTCAGCACCATCTCTCCCCCAGGGCCTTTCTGCTCTGGAAATGGGGGTCAGGGGCCTGCATGAGGGACTGGAGCCTCACACGGGGTGTATGTACATGTACCTGAGGCCTCCATGCCCCTTTCTGCCCCTGTGGAATGGGCTGCGCAGCCCCTGCTAGATCTGTGCATATCCATGCTCTGAGCTGAGTATGAGTTTGTGCTGTGTGTGTGGGAGGAGCTGGGGTGCATGTGTGGCATCTGTGTGCAGAGTTGGGCGATTCTTTGAGGGGCATGGCCAGGTGACTGGGTGTCAAGATTGTTGGTCAGCATGCCGGAGGCTCAGGGTACATCCAGGCATCGGGTGTGTGTGTGTGTGTGTGTGTGTGTGTGTGTGTGTGTGTGTGTTGTTGTAAATGTCACTTTGTATCAGTGACACTTTGTATCTCTTCTCTTTGTAACAGGGTCAGTGCGGTCCTGGTGCTGTCCAGCACGCACGTCCAGGTGTCTGGCAGTGTGTGTTTGTGTGATGGTGTGTTAGTGCATCTCCCTTTTGTCAGTGTCATTCTGTGTGCCTGGGTGTGTCCTCTGTATTGTCACAACTACCAAGATATTTTGGTGTGGCTTCATGTTCATTCTATGTGTGTCCATGTATAGGAGTTTAGTGTCTGGGGCATGGCAAGGTGTGGCTGTGTGATCATGCCCGCATCAGTGTGTCAGCGTGAATCAGTACCTGTCAGCAGGCCCTGATGTATGTATGTATTAGTGTGTGTGCATGAGGCCCATGTTAGTGTGTATCTGTCTGTATCTGGGTGTCTAAATATGGCTCCTTGTAGTAATGTGTGTGTACCAGTACCATCATGTGATGGGGCCTGTGTTCCTGTCAGTGTGTGAGTCATGGGTTGGATTCCTAATCGTGGTGTGTGTGCGAGCGTGTGGATGGTGCGCCCGGGCATGTGTGCATGCTGTGTGTTCGTAGGTGTCTGCGTGTGCTTTGTTGTCTGAACATGGAACGTGTGGTAATGCGTTCTGTACGTGACATGTGCGGTGGGGTCCGAGACCCATGGTGTGTCAGCGTGTGTCTGCGTTGGAACGCGGGCCAGCACGTGTCGGGGTAGCCGTGACGGTGTGCGCCCCCGCGAGTGTGTGTGCATGTGTGTGCGCTTGTATATGAGTGCGTGCGTGTGTGTGTGTGTGTGTGTGTGCGCGCGCGCCGGCCGCTGCTCCCAGCCCGCCCGCCCCTCCCCGCGCCCCTCCTCCCGCCCGCCCGCCAGCTCCCTCTCCCCGGAGTGCGCCGCTTCCAAACTTTGTCTAAACTTTCACTTTCACAGCGCAGCGGCGGCGGCGGCGGCGGGCGAGGGTGACCGGCCGAGCGGCGGCGGCATGGAGTAGACGCGAGGCGGCGGCGGCGGCGGACGCGAGAGGCAGCGGCGAGCGCGGCGGCGACGGCGGCGGCGGCCCCGGAGCCGGCGGGGCCGAGCCTGCGAACGGCGAGCGCGGAGCGGCGCCGGGCCGAGCGTGGGGCCGTGGGCCGGGCGGGCGCCGCGCGGCGGAGGCCGGAGTAGCCGAGCCGGAGCCCGAGCGCGGCCACCGCCTGCCGGGCCTCCCCTCGCCGCGGCCGGCCGCCGCGCTCTCGCCCGGGAGCCCAGCTATGTACTCCCCGTACTGCCTCACCCAGGTACCGGCCGCCGCCCCGCGCGACCGGGGAGGGAAGCGGGCGCAGGAGGCCGACCGGCAGCGCAAGCAGGCAGGCGGGCGGGCGGGCGGAGGGGCGCGCGGCGGCTGGGGGAGTGAGCCCGCGGGCGGCGGAGGGGTGCAAGCCGTACTGTGGGGAGTCGGGGCACGCGTGCTGGCGCCACTGTGCGCGTGCGAACCTGGCCTCTGGCAGATCCCTGTTGGGGTCTTCTGGGGTGGCCAGCTGCGTGCGTGGCGCTGCCCTGGATCGGGAGTGCGTGTGAGTGTGTGTGCGTGCGCGCGCGCTCGGCTGAGGTGCGGTGGGCAACGGGACTCCCGCCGACCTGTGGGCGACTGTGGTGGCACCTGAACTGCGTGGCCGCTGGCAGTGTTTGCAGGGGTGAAAGAGTGGCAGGGGGTGGTCCCGCGGGCGCAGATTAGGGACTGGGTTCGGTGGCGATCTCAGGGGCAGGCGCAGCCTTTTCCGAGGGTGGCAGCAGCCGGCATGCGTGGCAGCGGCCCCTGTGCTGGGCCGGGGTGCCCGGGGCCGGTCGAGCGGTCCGGGCGTCTCCCCAAAGTCTTTGTTCAGGTTTCACATGGGAGCGGGGCTAAGAAAATGGCGGGGCTCCCAAATTTCGGAGGGGCAGGGGAGGGGAGGAGAGGGAGGGATGGGCCCGCTGCCAGCCGGGGCCGCGCCTCTGCACCGACCCTGGATGCCGCCGTCGCCGGCCCCCCTCCAAACTTTTCTCGTCACAAACTTTCCGGCCCCCGCTTCCCGGGCTGCCGCGCGGTGGACAGGCGGATCGGGGGAATCCCGTCCCGCCGCCCAGAGGCGAGAGGGCGGGAGGCAGCCTTGGATGCCGCCGACAGTGCTTCGATCACGCCGTCGGGCCAACGGCGAGCAGAGCAGTGCGGACCTTGACGCGCTGCAGAGCGCATCCCGCCTCCAGCGAAGTTCCCTGAGCCGCGCTCCGCGGAGGCAAAGGCTCCGGGGATGCCTGCACTGCTACCCAACCCTCGCCAGTCGGTGGCCCTAGGCTCCGGAGGGCACAGGAGCTGACCAGAGTCCCACAGCAGCATTGCCAGCGCTGACTGCAGGGCCAGGCCTACACTGGTAACAATGACTCCGCAGATGGTGCACCTGGGGGCTGCTCAGCGGTGCCTACCAGCAGGACCTGCATGTGTGGAGAATCTCTAGACCAGGCCTGGGGTCCCAGTTGTCCCCTCTGCCAGTCTGAGTCTTGCTAGCCGTGAGCCAAGAGCACCCACGGTTGGGAGTGGGAGTCCACGTGAACATGGCGCTGTGCGGGCCTGGCGTGCAGCATGGGTCAAGAGGGTATGTGTGGGATGGGTGTCAGCCGTGGCCACGCCACTCTCTTGTATCAGCAGATGCAAGTATGTGTGTGTGTCGATCTTGGGGTCTGTGTGTGGCTCCTGGGGGTTGGCCATAGGCAGGCCTGTGTGGCATGGACGTGTGTGTGTGTGGGGGGGGTGCCCAGGGAGCAGGTTTCCCTGTACAGGTGTGAATATGTGTTAGTGAGGTGCACATTCATTACATGCGTGTACCATGATGTGCATGCAGGTGTGAGTGGGCATTCTGACCATTGTGGCAGCATGGGAACCCCCACATCTGCGCCTCATCTTGGGCTTCCCACACGACAATCCTGCCCACCTAGCTGGGTCTGAACCATGGCTGCCTTTGGGGCCATGCTTGGATGGCCTGCCTGGCTGGTGTGTAGGGACTAGTGGGACCAAGACCCCACGCCCCAGCAGCTCCTTGCCCACCTGCTGCCAGTCCAGCTGCCTGGCCTGCCCCCTGAGGCTTGGGTGAGATTCTGGGCCCTTGGATTTCGCAGTATCTGGGGAAAGAACTGCCAGCAGATTCACCGGGACAAGTCTAGGAAGACAGCTGGGGCGGTCCCCAGACTCAGGGTGATGGCCAGGGTTTGACTCTGTGATACTCCAGAAGGGAGCAAGAGCTCTGCCCTGTCACAGGCCCAGGCTGCAAGCGTGCCAGGGTGGCTGGGGGGCACAGCAGTCACAGTCTGGGCGGGTGGCTGCTCTCCATGGGTCAGCAGAGTCTGCCCCTCCTGAGAGCTACATCTCTTGGATTCGGAGCTCTGTTTTTATAAATTTTTCTGCTTCCATAGTTAGCCTTGCCAGTCTGCTTCTGTCTCTCTCTCACTGTCTCTGTCTCTCCGTCTCTGTCCTTCTCTACCTTTGACTGTCCCCATCTCTCCCCTGTCTGTCTCTGATTTTGGCCCCATCTCTGCTCCCCTCCACCCCACATCTCGGACTCTCTGCCTCTCTCTGGCCTCCATCTCTCTTTCTCTCTCTCTCCCTTTTTTCCAAACCAGAATTGGCTTCGATTTTAAAGTCAATAAATGATTGAGCAGGAACGAGCTTGGAGCAGCGGGGCCCTGGCAGGGAAAGGCACTGTGGGCGAGGGGGAAGGATGGGGGGGAAATCTCCTTCTGGAAAAAGCATCGAAATCCAGGGCGGCTGGGCGGGGCGCTCGCTGGAGCTGCTTGAGCCCACTAGAGCCACAGACCTGAGTCCTCAGCGGAGGGAAGCGGATGGATGGGACTCCCTCTCAAATAAACCGAGATGCACACCAGAATGCAGTCACGCACATGTACTGCCGCTACCGCCAAGAGGGGAACATAAATGACATGCTCACATTGATGTCCGGACTCATGGCCATTGGCAAACATACAGACGTGGGAGACAGTGGACCTGTGTTCCCTCCCCACCAATGCACATGTAAACACATTCCTCAAAATGGGATGTGTGTATTGATGTCGGCTCATGGACACACAGTGATACCTCCTAGACACACTCAGATACAGGCTGACTCAAGTGTTTGTTCACCCCTACACTTGCTCACATAGACTCAAGATGGATGGATGGACGGACATACACCTTTTCGCAATGCTGTTGGCTCACCCAGGTGTGTACACAGATACGCACGTACCCTCAGACATACATGCTGTCCGGCATTTCCTGCCACATAGTCACACAAGCAACAGAATGTTTATGTACCCCTGTTTCTGTGAAGCTGTGCTCACAGTCATTCTAGGGGAGGGTTATGGGCTGGGGCCTCCCTGATGTGCCCTCTCAGCTCTCTCTCTGGGTCTCCGTGGCCACCTCTCTGTCCCTGTGATGCTGTTGCTCCCTGTACTGCACCCACGTGGAGCCTCCTTTTTATGGCACATTTTCTCTTCAGCTCTGGCCCTGCCTGCTTTGTGCCCACGGCCAGGGTGGGAGGTGTGTGCATCATGCGCTTGGATGCGGCAGGACACTCTCAGGCCTGTGTTGGGCTCCGTTAGATGTTTTGAGGCTGGGCTGAGCTCGGAGCTGAGGGCTCTGCTGGGTTAATGGGGGGCAGGGTGCTCCCCTCTCCCTGGGGGCTGGAGTCAGGGGTCCTGGCCCAGCTAAGAATGTCTTGTGTGGCTCCAAAGGCTCTCAGATGGAAGATGTGGGAACAGAGGTTGAGAGCTGGGCTTTACCTTAAGACAGTGCAGGATTTGAGCACCAGTTCTGTATCTTCTAATCCTGTGACCTGAAGCACAGGATTTCCTTGGTCTGTAAACTGGTCAATAATAGTGCCTAACATTCAGGCTGTGATTAGGCTCAGGCTCGTAGGTGGCATGTGCTCAAGAAACAGAATGACTTGTGATCATTTGGTTACCATGATTAGACCACACCAGGCCTTCCAAACTAAGGAAAGTTTGCTTCATTGGGGTTGAGGCAAGGTTGAACACCTCTCAAACATAGAAATCCAAGTGAACTACCTGGAGGAGGAAGCAAGAGAAGAGTTTGGAAGGAGGGAGGCCCATTCATGGCCTAGCAGTTTCCCCTCAGTTGGGGTCCTGTATGCCAAGCAGAGGGCAGTGGGGGTACAAGGCAGGAATGGTGGGGAGCAGGGGGCAGGTGGGGAGAGACAAGGCCTGTGGGGACCAGGTGCCTTTCTTGGGGGCTCTAGTAGCCTTGGTCCTTTTCCTAATCTAGATCCTGATAGCACCCAGGCCCACTTTGGGTATGCTTTCTCGGGCCTGGTGCGGAATGTTCAGGAGTGTGTATGCACACAAACATGAATGGGGCAAAGAGCCTGGAGATGAGGGTGGGTCCTGATGGTGGCTTCAGGGATACCTGCATGGCTCCAGAGCCGTTTTCTGCATTTGCGATGGGGCCTTGTCACCGGCATCCATCATGGGACAGGACACATGTGTGGGGCTGTGTGTGAGCACTCCTCAGGGTCCAGTGGGTGTTGTGGGTGTGTGCAGGGGTGGATGGGCAGACGCGGCTGCAGCTAAGTCCCCCTGGCACTCGGCGTCTGACTGCTGGCCTTCACGTCCAGCCCACTGGGAGCCCAGCCTTTTATCTGCTTGGTCCCCCTCCTCTGCTCTTGAAGCACGAAGAATCTGGGGTCCTGCACTTTCTTCCCTCTAGACCGAGACAGGAGGAGTCCGGGATGTCTGCGCTTCCTCGTGACAGAGTGCCAGGAGCAGGGCTTCAGCTGGGTGGGGGGAAGGGGGTGTCTTTCCTTTCCTGCCCGAAAAGGTCTGGTTGTGGAGGAGAAGGGCCTGGGGGCTGGCTGTGAGTGACTACCTGGGTTCTCCCAGATTTGAGTGTGTTCATCGGCGTCTTGGGCCTGAGAGCCACCATTTTCTCATGAATGGCTGTGTGTCTGTGCAGGTCCCTTTCCAAGTGTCCCTGTGCCTCCAGGTGTTTGTCACTGGGTGCTGCCTGTCTGAGGGTCACCCCAAACTCTGTCTCTGTATATTTGAGTGACAGAGGTGTGTGTCACTGTGCATGTCGGGTGCCTGATGTGGTCTTTGTATCATGGTGCCGCTGTGCGGTGTGTCCTTGGACAACTCATTATGTCCCCTGGATGTCTGACCACCATGCGAGGGGGTGCATCCCTATGCCTTACCATGCATGGTGACCCATCTGTGTCAGCCTGTGTGGCACATGTGTTGGTGTGTGCCTACGAGTATTGCCCCCATGGCCCTGTGCATCCTGGGCTTGTCCCTGTGACCGTCACTGTGTGTTCTTACCACACGAGTGTCACTCCCTGGCCTTTCTCAGCCTCTCGACATAGTGTGAAATGCCCACTATGGTGGCCAGGGCAGCAGCTGGGAGCACACTGGCCTTTCCATGGCTTCCCAGGAGGTTGGGCAGCCGTGGTGGCCCTGCTGTGGGCCCCGCCCATGCCCCTGGCCCGGCATGGACAGAAGCCCGTTGTGTGGTGAGGTGCGGGTGTGTGTTTGGGCCGCCCACAGGCCTCCCTCTGTCTGTTGGTGTGCATTGATCTTGGCTTCTGCCTGTGTCCGTCCTGGCCTGGCCAGCTGGGGTGTCCGGCTGTCTCATGGGCCTGAGCCCACCACCCCCATAGCTAGGTCTGCCCTGGGCCCCACACCCCAGGCTGTCCCTCCAAGGTTCCAAGAGCATGGATTTGGAAACTGAGGCCCCCCTTTCTTCCCCCCTCTCTCTTTCCTCCCTCTCTCCTCCCCTCCTCCTGCTCCCTCTCTCCCGCTCTCTCTCTCCTCCTGCCAAACGCTTCTTGGCTCTGTCTGAATATCTCTCCTCGATTTTTGGCTCCAGCTCTGGGCGCGCTCACTAAAAGAAGAAGGGCTAGCTCCCCCTCTCCCTGCCACCCCTTGCTGCTTCCCCCTTTTGAAGAGCCCCTCTGAGGGTGGGAGTGACAGTGTGCAGGGACCTGGGCCCTCCTGAGTGGGCTTGGTCAAGGGGGCACAGGTCTGGCAAGTGAGGGGGCTGGGGGGACCAGGCCTGGCAGCCTGAGGGTGCAGCGGCCAGGGTGACTGTGCAGCCTGGCTGGACAGGCAAATAGGCATGTGGGGAGGGGTCGGGGGGCATGGAGCTGGGGTGTCTGGCTTCTGGTGGGGCTGGCAGGCCTCTGTGAGGCGCAGCTGTGCCCAGAACTCAGAGCTGCGTTTGCCACCACTACTGATGTGGCTGCGCCAGCCAGGGAGGGGGAGGTGAGTGGCGGGCACTGCGGCGCTTTGTAGCCAATCGGAAGGCAGGGTTGCACTAGGGAGCTCTCCCCCCACTGGGCTTCACCCTGAAGGGAGACGGGGGTGGTGGCCAGCAGCAGGCAGGGGGCAGTGCCACCACTACCACTGAGGACTCTGCCCCCTTTGGCTGACAGTTTGGTGCCAGCCTTCCTAGCACAGATCGGGCAAAGGGTGTGCGGGGGTCTGTCCCCACCAGGATTAGAGGGAGCTGAGCCAGAGGCAGGGGCAGTGCAGAGGCATACCCCACCTCCTTGGCCTCAGGAGGCAGCAGTAGCTGGGGCAGGGGCCAAATCGTCCAGGAGGGTCTGTCTAAATATGGGCTTTGGTCAAATCGCCGTGGGGTTTATTTCAGGTCCATCTCACACCAAGTCACGCTCTCTCACCAGCATACATGGGCACAAAGAACCGTGCTGTCACACGCAGGCACAGCACACCCTTGCACAGCACACCTCTCTGAATCAGGCACACACAGACACAGGCGTCCCCACACAAAGGTGCTCATCTTCGCACATAGACACCTAGAGATACCTGCCACACCTGAGCACGCCGGCGCAGGAGCACACCTAGGGGCGCAGACCCGCAAGCACACAAGGCCACACAGTAACATGCCATGAGACACACGGCACAGACACACTCACTGCCACTGTCAGATGCAGAGGAGGGTGCGGCACCACACTCAGTGAGAAGCACACGGTACCAGCGTGCAGCGACGCTGTTAGACCCCCGAAACACACACAGTAACGCCGGTCCGCCCTACCCCCCACCAGACACACAGGAGCCCACGCATACATGCGCTCAGCAACACACTCTGAGACGCACACACTTGGCAGTGTCTGGAGACATTTTTGGTTGTCTCCAGACACTTGGAGGGGGGTTTGCGCACTGGCACCTAGTGGGTGGAGGCCAGGGCTGCTGCTCAACATGCCACGGTGCCCAGGACGCTCCACCACGGAGAGTGATCCAGCCGCAGATGTCAGCCGTGCCGAAGTGGGGAAAGTCGGCCCTGATATATCATCAGGCATGCAGTGATGCACACATGGGCAGAGCTAACTCCAGACACCCACCTCACACACACGCAGGAGGCCAGCTGACACAGTGTCTCACACAGTCTTGCTCACCAGGACCCAGGTCCAGGCACAAACGGTGTGGCGTGTGCACAGCCCTGTGTTGTCCCAGCACACAGGGACGAGGGTCACACTCACACACAGGTTCACACCTGGGCCACACGTGGTCTTGCTAGGAAATGGTGCCTGAGAGGTGAGATCTGCCCTCCTCACAGCTCCCGTTGGCCTGTGTCACCCTGGCTCTCTTTGAGCAGCAGATTCAACCACCCCGATCTCTCTTGACGGAATTTGAAGCTCTGAATCCCTGCGCCGGTTTGTTGAATCCTGGGAGGCCACATGTCACCCCTGATCAAGACACTCTGGCCTCTGGCCTCAGCAGTGGGGTCAGAGGCAGGCCCAGTGGCCGAGGGCCCCGCTCTCACTGTCCTGTTCCCGGCAGCTGTCCAAACGGTTTGGGGTGGGAGTGAGGCTACTGTGAGACTTGTACTCCGCAGGACTGACTGTCTAACTGATTCTGTGGCCTCTGACTCTGGAGAAGAATGAAGAAAGATGGCTGGCATAATATACAGGGAGGAAGCCTGTAGGATAATAACAAAATGAGTGTTTATCCTAAAAATCCGAGTGACTGGATTTGAAGGGCACTGTGTGCCCACTCTGCCGCCCCTGGTGCTAAGAGCGTCCTTCCATGGGAGGGTTAGCTGGGCCCGTGGGTGTGGCTGTGGGCGTCTGACAGTATGTTAGGGCAGGGATTCTCCACTTTGGCACTTTTGACATTTGGGACATTTGCACATCGTTAGGTGAGTGGGACCCCTGAGCCAGCTTCCTGGGTTTGAAATCTGGCTTTGCTTCTCGCTGGCTGTGGGACCTTGGGCAAATTACTCAACCTGTCTGGGCCTCGGTTTCTTCTCTCACAAGGTTGTGATAGGATTAGAGAAGTTGGTTTACAGAAAAGTGCTTTAAAAACGGTGCTTTATGTGACGTAAGTGCTTGATTTTATAGACGAGAAACAGTCAGAGAAGAGGCATCCAGTGCCAGGGTCAAGGGCTAGGAGGTGGTGGAGCCTGGGCCCCTTCTCTGATCACCACCATCCTACCTCCTACTAATGAGAACGAAGTGCAGCTTATTCTCCGGCCTTTCCCACATTTCAGAGTGGCCCTGTGTGCCCTCATTGAAGCTGCCCCAGCTGTCAGACCTTGAACCCTCCTTACCGCTCTGACGTTTAGGCCTTCCGTCCAGCTCTTAGAATGAGAGTGCATGGTCATCTCACTTCCTCTGCACCCCCACTGGCCAGGCTTGTCCTCACCCCAGCGGGGCCTGACACCCTGTCCCACACTTTGCCGGGCACCCAGCCGGAGCCCGTGTGCTGGGGGTGCAGCCAGGGGCCTGTGCATTCTTTCGGCAAATATTTACCAAGCACCTCCTGGGTGTCAGGCTCTGTTCTGGGCCCTGGGGGCTCAGTAGGGAGCAAAATCAGCCAAGGTGGGAGGGAAGACAGTGAACCCGATAAACAAGAGGTTGTCCAGTGCTCGAGAGACAACGATAGATGTGTGGGGAGAAGAAAACAGGACCCGCGGAAGTGCTAGGCAGTTGCGGTTTTAGCAGAGGTGGTCTGTGAGGCTGGTTTTCCATTCAACATTGCTCTGCCGCAGCTCAAGTGCAGGCCCTTTTCCCTCTCAGAGGGGAAGTCTGGAGGTGAAGGGTATGTGGCTTAGCACGGTGGATCCATCATCTGTCTAGAATGTACGGCCTGTTTCTCTGGCAGCGTGTGGCCACCCATTCTCCATACTGTGGGTAGAACCTATGCTGCCTGCCCGGCACTTAGGGACAAGATGGCCGGGGCCTCTCCTGTGCAGAAACTGGGCCTCGATGGGCACCGAGCGTTTTCAATCCTGCCACTCTGAGCTTGGGGGTGGGGCAGGGGCAGCTGGTGGCCTAGAGTGGCACTTCCACCTGGGCCCCTCGATTTAGCTCCCTCGGGGCGGGCCGGTTTATTTTTACCAAAGCCTGTCACCCTGGCAGTGCCAGGCAGCGCCATCTTTGTAGGGTCTTGGGGACTTGCCCACAGCTTGAGGAGACCTGGCTTTGTCCGCTGGACCCTGGATTCCTACTGGGCCCCCATCTTTCTCCAACCCCAAAGCTCCAGGCATGAGGGCTCTGGACTGGGGCTGGTGGGGTCAGCGTTGTCGGCTGGCAACAACCATGCCCAGGCTGGTGGCATTTGGTTTGGCGCCCTGCCTGCCTGCCACCCCCACCCCATGCCCGGGCAGAGCTGAGCGGCTGCTGCTGCCAGTCTCCATTTCGAAGTTTGGGTGGGGGTTGGGGAGTGCTGGGTGCTTCCTGGCCCTTGCCTGTCCCATGCCACCTGGGATTTGTCCCCCATGCCTGCTCCCTGGAAGGGCCTGGGGCTGCTTTTTCCGCTGCCTCTTTGCAGCCGGGAACTTGGTGACGATGCCTGCCTGGCTCCCATCTTCTTGCTTGCTTCCTCCCTCCCTCTCTTTCTCTGTAATGGCTCACCATTTTGGCATCTCCTCCCCTGCCCCCTCCCATAAGTGCCAACTCCATTTCCAAACCTTCCGCCATTGCTATTGCTGGCTCCCCAGCCTTCTCTGCTGCCGGGGAGTGAGAGCTTGGGAGCCAGGCATGTGGGCACCTGGGGCTTCTGGGTGCTTGTGTGTGTGTGTCTGGAGGGCGACACATGCTCCAAGCCAGTCCGTACCACCCACCCCGAGGTTGGCAGAGGGGAGTTGCAGAAAAGGGGCAGCAGAGAAGGGGTGGACCCTCCCATTTCTAATGGGCTCTGGGGGCCTGGTGTCAGTCTCTGGGCCACCAGGAGACCAGGGTGGGCATTTCTGCTCCAGCCTAGGGCCTGGGCCTTCCAAAGGGAAGCTACATTGGTGGGATGCCATGACCCCTTCTCCTTCCAAGCCTTCAAGATACCTGCTCCCCTCCCTAGAGCTAAGGTGGGAAACCAAGCCCCATGTTGGGCACTTGTGCCCCAGAGGGCCAAGGGACTTTGGAGGAACCGGTTTACTGCCTCCCCCACCCCAGCCCACTGCCTGTGCCTCTCTCGGCACTAAACAAAGTTTGCTAAGTAACTTCAAATGTTATTTGAGGACGGCCTGGCCTCAGCCCAAGACGGCCCTGTGGAAACTTGCTTTTCGCTGCCGAGGCTGCAAGTATCAAAGACACACTTTCGGGGGGGGGTGCTTGATGCCTCCCCCCTCTCAGCGGCAGGAGCTGGCCCTGAACAGACACACAGACATACAGAGGCCCACTCTGACAGAGGGACACACATCATGCTGTGGCTTGCACACCAGGCGCACAACAGCTGTGGACCAGAGCACACACCCTAACACACATAGCACACACATTGACACACCAAGGGGAAGGCGGGTTCCCAGGGTGCTGCCCCTGGCCCATGGGCTTTGGGATTTTTCCAGCTGGTGAGGTTTCTCAGAGCCTGGAGACTTATATTCTTAGGTCTTCCAGGCATGAATGGGTGCTCAGAAGGCTCCCCTCCCTCTCCTGGCCTTAGTTTCTCTAGCTGTAGAAGGAAATGGGCCTGAGTGGTGTACAAAGTAGAATTCCACATTGATTAGGACAGCAGTTTCCAACCTTTTCCATCTTGTGGCACACACAAACTAATTACTAAAATTCTTCAGCACACCAAAAAGTATGTATTTTTGCCAGTCTGACAAAAAAATGGGTATACTTTTGATTCTCATAGCAGACAGCTATTGTTGTATTGTCTTTTGTCATTTTTTAAATTTGACAATCTAAGGGAGAAGAGGTCAGCACCCGTGACTAAATAGTCAGGTGTTGCGTGCTTTAAAAATTCTTGCGGCACACCAGTTGAAAATCACTGGGTTAGGAGAGTACGTGGGTTCTCTCCTCCCTCCGCCAGAACTGACTTGTGGAGCGAGTCCCTGAGCTTTCCCAGGTGCTGAGTGTGGGGCCTGCACAAGCAAGGCCCCCAGTGTCTGCCCACATGGCTGCCGGTCCCCACCTCACTGGCCTGATGTGCATCCACCCAACTGGAAGCCCTGACCCCAAGCAGCCCTGGCTTCTCCAGAGCACTCGGAAATGTCTGGTTTCCTCGCCCTCTCTCTCCAGGCTTTTCTTGCTTTCCCAAATCCCTCCTTTTCCTGGTCTCACTAGCCCTGCCTAGGCCTGGAGCTCAGGGAAAGTGTGGGAAACAGGCTCAGGGTGTGCCCCTCACCAAAGCCAGACAGGCCTAGGGTCCATCATGCCCAGAGGTCACTGATGACCCTCCTGGGATCCCACAAATCCAGACCTGAAGCTGGGGGTGGGCACCTGAGCTGACACAGTGGGTGAAGGTGAAGCTTTATCATAAGGTCCCTGACCTATCACCATCTGAGGTTTGCAAGCAGGTGGGGTCCCACTGAACATAATGGAAAGGCCAAGCCCCACAGGACATTGGACTGCCCCCCACCAGCCCTCAAGAACCTCCCTGTCTCGCTCTCAGCCAGACCCTCACCAAAGTAGGTTTGTGGGGGTCCCCCGGCCCAGCCCCACACTCTGCCTCATCTCCACTCACAGTCGGTACTCGCAACACCCCACCACCCGCAGTCTGTCATACAGTGACAGCCTGTCACAGGCATTGCCGCACACCGGCACAATCTGTCGTCCACGCACAGTCTCACACACAACCTGTCACACACGCGCACACACACAGCGGCACAGTTGCACACACAGCCAGCCTCACATGATCACACCAAGCGTCACAGCTTGTCAGAGCCATAGGCTCCTCACAATAAAAATAACAGCTACCAACTCCAGAGCAATTATGCCAGGGCAGTGGGAGGGTGCACGAGACCTCCTGTATCCGTCCCATTTCGAGGCAGGTGTGAGTAACCCGTTTTACAGATGAGGAACAGAGGCCATGGGGTCAAGTGCCAAGGTCTTGGGGCTAGAACTGGGGTGGCAGGAATTACTCAGTCAGGCCCCCAGGGGCAAGCAAGACTCAAACAGGTCATCCTGCTTTTGAACCCACTCCTATCCACCTGAGGCTCCCTCGCCTGGCCTTCCCCATGGGAATTCCCTTCCCATTCCCCAGATTGGGAAGACTGAGGTTCTAAGCAGCCCAGCCAAGAAATGTGGGTAGGGGCCTCAAACCGCCTAATTTAGGCTGAGGAAATTTAAGCCGAGGAAATTTAAGCCATGCCCTCCACCCCAAATGTTACTTGGCTCCTTGTAGCCCACAGCGGCTGCAGCCTGTGCAGTCTTGTGAGATTCAATGTGTCGGAGTCCACTGGCTGGGGCTAGGGTCCTGGAACACAGAGAAGTTCTGGGTTTTCGAAAGCTCTGTCCCTGTCCACAGGGGGGTGGGGGTGCGTGGAGGGGGACTAGTAGCCATGGGCTCCCAGGCAGGTCTGAAGTCCCAAGCCAGGGTCTGAGCCTGGAGTGTTCTGGCCCTGCACCCCTATTCCCCAAGTCTTCTCCCCAGGGCCCTCCGCATTCCAGGGAGCTTCTTCCTCCTCCTCTGATGTCCTCCTTCCCTCACTTTTTCCTTCTTTGTCCCCACCCCCCACCTGCTCCCTGGGGCTTCCCCCATTAGAGCCTCCAGGGCCAAAACCAACAAGGTTCCAACCATATCCGCCTATCCGCTGAGGAGCTGAACGGCAGGCCCTGTCCCCTGTCCCATTCAGGGGCAAGATCCGGGCTCAGCCCAGCCACGATGGTGGCTCTGGCGCACGTGGCCACTCCTAGGGCACGCGCAAGGGCCCCATTGGGCACCCAGCTGCGTGCACACTCATTTTTGACAGCCCGGTGGGCCCTGGGGCATGGGCAAGCACGTAAGCATGCTCTTATACAGTGGCTAGGTCAGGGGTTGCCAGGGACCCCGGGAACCGCCAGCTTATATGCACACCCAGGCCTGACAGCCCAGTGGGAGGGCCAGGGAGCACACATGCCCATTAACACACCCTTGCCTGACATCAGATCGGGTCCAAGTATAAGCATGTGCGTCCACCCTCTCTCTTGCTTGCACCCATTCTGGGTTCAGCACATGTACTGCCCCTACACCCTCATGGGGGTCCCAGGCTCAGGTGGGTCGGTGAGGCTGCAAGAGCTTCCAAGTGCCTATGCATGTGGCTCCAGGCCCATGTGGACATGCACCTCCCCAGCCTGCACATGCGTGTGATTCACGTGAGTCGCACACCTGCCAGGCTGCCTTGGGCACCTGGCTCCAAAGCCATATTCATGTTGTTGGGGAGGAGAGGAAGCTGAGGCCTGATTCCCACTGCCCCCATTTCCCTTAGAACACCTATCTCCACAAATGCCCTTGGGGTGCAGGTGAGCTGTTCCAGAGCTGCCCAGTAGTACCCCTGCATGTGCTGTATTTACATCGGAAATTTATACTTTAATATATATATTTATATGTAAGAACCTCCCCCCATTCCCGCTTCATCTGTACTTGGATTTTTACCACCCCCACTGGGCTTTATCTCAGATCTGCAAAACCCATTTCATCCAGCAGAAACATGGGGCGAGTGGGGAGCAGCCTTTCCCCTCCCAACTGTGGACGCTCCAAGTTCTTAAAAGCTGGAGACCCTCCCCCACAAAAGGCTGAGCCACAGTGAAGAGTCCCAGAGCCTTCCCTGAGACACAATGGCGGGGGTGGGTGCTGGCAGCGATACTTGCTTTTTGGTGTATGTTTGCTGTTGCTGCTTAAATTAATCCTGAGTGACGGTCCACAATTCTCTCTACAAAGAGGCCATTTAATGCCCCCCCCTTCTAGGGTGAAACTGCCATTTGCCCCCCTGAGTACAGCTTGGCAGCACAGGCTATGAGCTACTAGTCCTTCTGGCCTTCCTCTCAGGTGCACCCTGGACGTGGAGGGCTGTTCCATGTACACTCCATGGACCTCAGGAAGCAAGTATGGGTGGGTTTTGAAGGGGAGTGAGATATCTTAAAATAGAAGCACACCACTGAGTGGAGGTGGGGGTGTTCCTAGGAAGCCCTAGATGTCCCCACTCCCCAACTATTGCACTTTGATGCCCCAACCTGGCTAAAGAAAGTTAGATGGTCCTCCCGCTTCCTTTCTTGTCCCCTTTAAAGGCTCCGAAACTTCTCGTCTACTTGTGCATCACCTCATGTGCCTGTGCAAACTCTGGCAGAGATGTGCTGCTCATGCTCTGTATGCTAGCCCCTACCAGCGCTCGTTGGCAGGTGCCTGCTGCCTATGGGCTCCTTACATCTCCCGGGTGTTTTTTTTGTGGGTGGTATTTCCCAGACTGGCTGCAATGGTCTCAGGCCTGGAGGGGGCCACGGGTGAGTGGGGATCATGGGGAAACCTCTCCTGGGCTCGGGCAGTGGGAGGACTGTGTGCTTTCCCCCCTGCAGAGCATGGGCGCTGAGTCTCCTCACTTGCACCTCGCACTAAGGGGTGGGAGGGAACAGCACGACCTCAAAGGTGCAGACTGCGGGGCTTTGAGGCCCTGGAGCACCATGGGCCATAAGCCGGCTCAGCGCAAAGTCAGAAGTGCACGTTGAAAGAGGCAAAATGCAGGAAGTGGCGCATTCAGGCCCCTGATGTGGAAAGGTGCTTCAGGCATTGATCCGGGAGTGAGGACCACTTCCCCCTCGGGCAAGTAAGGGGATATGGGGAAAGCCTGTGAAAGAACTTCGATAACAGGCGAGGCCTCAGAATGTCGCTGCTCCGTAGGCCCCGGGGGAGGGTTAGTCCCTCCTAGCGTCTTTCAGAGCCCGCACTATGCAGGCACTGGCAGTACCTGCAGTACCCCGGCCTCGCCCCTCACCGTGACCCCCTAAAGGAGCCTCCACCCACAGAGGACTCCATGTAGGCGTTGAGAGCTGCCCTGACTCGAGTTGTGGGGTTGGACTTTTGCCGCGTCCAAGGCCACCACCAGAAGTGGCTCAAAAGGAGCGGGGCCTTTGGCCTCTAGGCCGGTTCAGTCCCCAGTTGCGTGGGCGCCTTTGCCTCAGTTTTTCTCCTCCTGTGCTTGCCCTGATATCTGACGATAATGCGCCAGAGGGCTTTGAAAATGAAATTGATGTTGATGAGTCCTGTTATTCTGTGGCTACTCCGGGGACCTTAGGGTATAAATGCCCCGGAATCTGAGGGCAACTTAGGAACGTCCATCCGGAGAGGATCCCACCTTCCCCCTGCACTGTGCACAGCCCACCTCCAGATCCCAGGCTTAGAAGGAGCCTCTCCATTTATCCCCAAGCTACCTCATTTTGGGGAATAAGGGCGGGGAAATTTACCAGGGGAGATTTTTGTTTGTTTGGAGGGTTGGCCGGGTTTGGGGGCGTTTGGCCTCCAGCGAGCATGGGGAAGAAATGTGACTAAGTGGCAGAAAATGCGCTTTCCCTTTCCCTCTCCTCTGCCTTCAGGCCGCAGGAGTTGCGCAGCTTCCAAGACACTTTTTTTTTTTTTTTTTTTAAATAATTTCCCCCAGATCCCTTCTGGTCAACATGGTCTTCCCTCTCAGGGCAGGCTTCTTTGAGGGGGCGCTAAGGCCTCCCCACCAAACGCTACCAGCTATTTTGCAGCACTTCCTGTGCAGGCTGGGGGAGAGGATGGAAAAGTGTTCGCCCAGTGCGCCCACCAATTTAACCTGTTGGAAGAGGAGGCTAGTGTCCCCCTGATGTCCTCCACAGCTCCCCCAGAGTTCTTGCAGCCCTTGGACTTTCAGAGAAAGCACCCAAAGGCCTCCCAGCTAGCCCCCTTGGAAACCGGTCATAAACCTGACTTCTGTCACCCAAATTACTTAAATTCGTGTTGGTAGCGTTAGGTCCTTTTCCACGTACAGATGACTCACCCTGCCCCAGCTGCGTGGGGGGAGGTGACGGAGTCGGCTTTCCCTGTGCTCTGCAGCCTAGACGCAAAGGCAGCCCATGCTAGCGGCAACTCCCTCGACCATACTTCGCTCCTTTCCCCCCTTTTTATGTTGGGTCATCTTTTCCTTCTTTAAAACAACATTTTAAAAATTTAAAGGAGTTTCATGACTTAAAAAAAAGCGTGAGACGGAGGCTGAATGGTGGAAACAGGCTGTTAAAAAAAGAAAGAAAAATACGTGCCCGTGGCACTCCATGGAGCTGGCAAGCCTTTCCTGCCTCTTTCCTGAGCTCTCGGTCGCCGGTTCCCCGGGAGAGCCAGGCATGGGGCACCTAGGACTCCGCTGCTGAAAAGGCACTATAGAATTGCAAGGATTATTATGATTTTAATAAAATCGTGTCTTGTTTAGAAGCGCGTTTCTGCTCTGCCTCTGTCGTCGGAGCTCGGGTTTGCCACGGCAAAGTCTGTAATCAGAGAAAAATACCAGCTTTGTTGAGGGTTAGAATATATCATTGGCTAATGTGTGTGGTTTTAAAAAAAATAATGCTAAGCATTGGAATAATTAAAGAGTGAGAAATAACTTGTCTTTCCTCTCCCTTCGGCATTGTCTTATTTAGGAGTGGAAAGTGCGCTTTTAGGCAGAACGGGTTAGTTTTAATGCGGGCTTTTTTTCTCACCAGCCTTCCCCTCCGCTCCGGTCTGATTCGCAAATCCCCAAACTGGCACAAGCCAGGAAACTTGCGGCGGCGTTCTCCTCCCGGACTTGGAGCCCCGCTTTCCTTTTTCACCCTCTTTCAGAGACAACCCTCTCCTCTCCCCCCCCCCCCCCCCGCCGTCTGTGGGCCCTGACCCACTGCCTGGTTTGCACTAGAGCAATTTAAAAAAGAAAGAAAGGAAGAAAGGAGTTGGGTCCTGGTACCCCGGTGCCAGCCGAGGGCGCATTTCCCAGGCGGTGGGCTGGTGGGAGAGTCATTCCGGTGGGGGGATCTCCACGCCTACTTGGCACTCCGCCCCCCAAAAAAAGGATCAAGTAATCAAGTGTTTCTAAAGATCACAGGCTCAGAGAGCTCAGATCCCACGTCATACTTTTAATCAAGCTGAACAGTTTTTTCTTCCCAGCTCCGTACGCAATAGGAAAAGAAAATTCCATCCTCAAGACCCTCCTTGGCAGGGGAGAGAGCGCACTCGGGCTGGGCCTGGTGTCCAGCCCCAGGGCAGTGCCACCACCTTGGGGCCTAGATTTGGAGCAGGAGAGCAGGGTTCAGGGCCTTCGCTGGCCCGGCTTGGGAAATAGAGGAAGGGGCTCTTTGTCAGGGTCTCAGAGGTTTGCTCCGGGCTGGTGGGCCACTAAAAGACTGCCCTGGCCCTTCCCCCAGGGATGGGGTGGACAGCTAGAGAGGGGAAGGGGCTTTCATAGTGCTGGGGGAGACCTCGCTGCACGTGAGAGACGGGAAAGTGGGTAAGAAATGGGTGTGGGGGCTGGTGCCCACTGTGCCAGTGGCTGTGCAGTGCCTTTGCCTTGCAAAGGGAGTTATTTATTTATTTGCTTCAGGTGTTTTTAATTAAATGTGTTTCTTTTATTTTCCTTGTTATTTGGTGCTTAGACTTTTTAGTGATCCTTTGCATTCGTCTTTTTACATAAGCAGCTCCCCCCAAGAGATATTGTGGGAGGTATTTTGCCTTGAAGTGCTTTCTCTTTTCTGCTTTTTTTAAAATTTAATTTTAAAATTACAAAGTAAATTTAGTGCCAGTGAAAGTGAGGTGGGGAGCCAGCTGGGGCTGGAGCCAGGGAAGGGGGAGGCAGATGCCACAGGGCTGGGCCTGCCTTCCTTGCCGCAGCCCAGCCGCAGCCCAGGACCCTCACTCTCTTGGCCCCCTCCTGCTGCTGCCACCCCCTTCCTCCGGTGCAAGGCTTTTATGGACGGGGCTGAGAGCGGTTTGCATTTGGGAACCCCCGACTCTTCAGGGACCCCTCTCCCTCATGATGCACACATATCACACATATCAAGGCCCCCTGGTCCTGCCTGTGTCCAGCTGGTTTTCAGTTCGGTGACCCCTGTTTGTCCTTCCCTGCCTGCAGACCCTGCTTGTCTGCTAACCCCGCTGCACAGTTTGTTCGCCTGCTGACAGCACCGGAGTTGGGCAGGCACAGCGAGAGGCACAGGAGGAACCCCGCTGCAGCCGTGAGGCGGCCAGGGGCTTTTCACTCCTCCTTTTCGGGGGGGGGGGGTCACAGGAGTAGTTCGCCGTGCTTTATAATACGTGCATGTACTGCATGTACATAGGTGCTCAAATCTGACACTACTGGTGCGGGCAGGAGCTATTTCTAAAGTATATAAATTGCGACAACTCTATAGCTTAAAATCTCAAGGCCCGCTCAGCGTGTTAAAATGTTTTATTTCATAAGCTGGGTGGGGTTACCCAGGTGTGTTTGCCTTGTGAAAATGTATCGTGTGGCAGACTTAGAACTGTGCACTCTTCTTTATATGTGCCACACTTCGGTTAAAAAGTTTATTTAAAAAAAGGGGGGGAGGCTCAACCTCAAAAGTAAAGGCTGTGATTTACTAAATAATAATAAATAATAATAATTCAAATAAGACTGTCCTCTAGCTTGCTTTGCTCAGGACTTCCTGCTAAGGGATATTGGAAGGGCTTGTAAAAATTAGTGGGCTGATAATAAAGCTCGTGTGAGCATGGCCCACGAGGCTTTCTGACCCATCCACGTGTGCTGTGAGGAGTGCCTGCAGACCGACTGTAGGCTAAGGTCTAGCTGTAGGATTTTGCCGTCTTAGGACCAAAGGATAAAACGTGGTAAGGAGGAAGTTTCTTGCTAATTATATTTTGCTGTCAACATCTGGAAAGCAAAATTGCAGCTGTTCTCCTGCCCCCCCCCATTGCCACCTCTTCTTTTTTTTTTTCCTGCACACTTAAATTTCTTGTATGTGTGCCATCCATACTTTGGTTTTCTGCACTGTTAAAACATTTTCACAGCTCTGCTCAAGTCGAGTTGTTGGGTTTCGGCTTAAAAAAAATATGTATCTAATAGTCTGGCAGATTAATTTTTGGAGCAATTTATTTGAATAGGCCTGAAATCAACCGATAATCCCCTCGCTCTTCTTTCCCCCTTCTGGGCCTTCCTAACACAGCAGTTCAGGCCAGAAGCTGGGGGAGGACTCCACTGCCCGCTGCCCTCGCCACTGCTCCTCCCGGCAGGCAGGTACTGACAGCTTCGCCCTCCGCAGCCCTTCTGTGGTGTTTTTGTTTTCCCTTCGCCCCCCAAAAATATTTGAACCAAAAAGCCTCTTTTTTTTTCCTCCACCCACAGCAAACTGAAAGGGCTAGTGAACCGTGATTCAACAGAGCGAAGGCGCCTCTTTTCTTCCTTAGCATTAATTAACTCAAGTTCGTTAGGACGTTGGGTCTGTCGCCCACAGTTTTCTCTTGTGTGTGCTGAATCGGGTCATAGAGGGAGACTTCCCGTGCAAACAGTTTGTGTTGGAGCTGGAGGACGCAGAGGGGGAGAAAGGGGGGAAAAGAAAGGGAGCCGGAGGAACGGATTGTGGCTGTGGCGGAGAGGTAGGCACAGTCCTGAGCCTTGGGCACCCCGGTGCCAGCCTCCTCGGAGGCTAGACACCAGGAGTGCGAGGATACTCTGGTTTCCTTGGCAATGATCCTGATAATAAAATAGTTGTGGGGAGCAATACATTTTGAGGGACTGAAAAATGTCTTCTAACTTTTAAAATTGTACATTTTGGGGAAGCCATTTGCCCAGCCAGAGCCTGCCCAGCTCCCCGGAATCCTGGAGCTGTGAAAACCCCGGGCTGTTCTCATCCCGACCACCCAGCTCTCCACCCAGGGCTCTGGGCGCTGCAGGTTGCTGAAGCAACCGCAAGGAAGAGGCTCTCTCTGGGCCAAGGGTGCGGGGAGTGCAGCCTGGGCGACGGCACCAGGGCTGAGAGAAACTTTCCTTTCCCACCGGGGCCTACTCCCCTGTGGTGGGGATCTCTCCTATGGCCAGGGAATAAACCCAGTAAAGCAAAGGGGTATCACAGTAGATCGCGGTGGAGCTCTGGCAAGGCCCTGGGGAGGTCTCGGGAGGAGTCTCAGAGGTGCGGGAGTGGTGGTGGGGGGAGGGAGAGGAACATCTTTCCTGGGTAATCCCCAAGCCTTTTCTGGGTTCGGCAGTTAGCAGCTGGGCCTCCGGTGAGTTTTCAACATTTTGCCTTTTGCACTGGTCTTCTCTCTTGCCCTGCACATATTTACATGGTGTTCTGGGCACGGACCTCATCTTCACGTGCTAGTCTCCCCTTCCCGGGCCTTTGGTCAGTTTTGTAGTTCTTCTTTAGAGGAACTTGTGAGGCTAGCCTGTGGAGTTCTTCCTTTTCCCCCAGCCCTTGGCCACCGTGGACTGACTCGTTCCAGGCCAAGGAGGTAGGTGAGGCTCAGGCTCTGCACTGCCCTTGCCCCTGGAAGCCCTTGGCCGTCATCTGTCCCGCGCATTCTGCGGAGGTTCTCATCCCTGCGTGGCCGCCCCCACCCTTGGCTGGAGGAGAGGGCTCTGGCCTTCCCAGCTTTTCCTTCTATGTGGTGACACAAGGAAGTTTCAAGTTAAATAATGAATTAAAAGACTAGGGTTTTGTTTCCCATTCCCTGTAGAAGATGAAAGTAAACAATTTCCAGTTGCACTAGAGAGACTAGATCGTCTCCCCCAGTCCCCTGTTCCTACCCTATTTCATTCCGTGCCAGGAGGGTGAGGGGAGATGTGCCTGGAGAAGGGTAGTGCTCAGAGCCAGAACGAGGCTGCCTGTTGGCCAGATCCCAGACCACCGCTCCTGGTTTGTAGACAGGAGGAGAAAAGGAAGGGGGGGGGGGACAGTTTTATGGGAGAGGAGTGTGCAGCCTGGTTCTGAGGCAGTCCCGGTCCTAGACCCAGCACTGGGGTGTGGGGCAAATCCTTTGAGCCCGCACGGGAACGCTGAAAGCCCGTGCTGGGGCTGCCTTTCCCGAGCAGAGAAAAACAGGCCCAACGCAGCCAAAAACCCGCTTTGTCCAAATTCTCCGGGCCTCCTCGCAGTGTGCATTTCTGGTTTCCATGCCTGGATTTCCAGACTCTTGGATGATTTTACTCTGGCTGAGGAACCTCTTCCAGCCTGGCCCCAGGAGAGGGGAGGCCCCACCCACCTCTAGGACAAGCAGCCCCAGGGCCCCTTCCTTTTTCTGCATACAATTTCTCTCTCCATCTCTGCCCCTGCCTTCCGGTGTCCCTCCTTCTGTGGGACAAGATGGGAGACCTCAGAAATATGAAGTCAAAGTCTGCTTTTTTGGTTTGGGCCAAGGCTGAATTATAAAATGCCAGGAATTGAGCAGAATAGAGCAGACTAACCAGGGTTCTGTTTGTGGCCTTTCCTGCGTCCTTTTTCACCCAGGCTGCCAATATGCGGTCGTAAAATGCATACTGAAGTATCTGGTGATTCTGTGTAGGCTTTGTCAGTTATCTGCACTAACTGTGTGTAGTTATCCAAATTAGCATGGAGATATATGTATAATTAGCAGTGTCCAGGGTCTAAAAAAATAAATCTAGGCCTTAAAGCAAGCAGGATGTGGATAAATAGGATTTTTTTAAAAGATAAAGACACTTCGAAGCAGTGGCCCTGCCTTTAAAGATACAACTTCTTGTGCTTCTAGATGTCTCACTGTTGGCTTGTATGGGCCATTTAAGAAGCCTATCTCAGGCTGGGCAAATTATTTTGTTTCCTCAAAGACTTTCGAATACTGTATATGTGAGTGAGGTTCTGTCTGTATTTTTCTATTTTCCCTTAAATAATCTACAAGGCCTCATTTGTTTTGTGGAGTTTTGGAAAACCACATGTTTCACTTTCTTGAGACAGAAGCAGTCATTTTCCTCAGCTTTTTTTTGTTTTGTTTTGTTTTGGGTTTTTTTTTTTTTTTTTTTTTTTTTTTTTTTTTTTTTTTTTTTTTTTTTTTTTTTTTTTTTTTTTTTTTTTTTTTTTTTTTTTTTTTTTTTTTTTTTTTTTTTTTTTTTTTTTTTTTTTTTTTTTTTTTTTTTTTGCTTCTGTCCCAGAGCCCTTGTTTTTTCTCCTTGCTCATTTCCCCTCCATCTTTGTCCTTCTCTCTTTGCAGTTTTAGGTCCACTTGGTATTCTCTCTCTAGGCTTGGTTTCTTTCTCTGTTTTTCATCCTCTCTCTTGTCCTCTTTCTCGGTGGTCTGCTCAATCCTTCCTGGTCTGGGCACATTTCTCCAAGTGATGGCTAAGACCAGCATGGGCATTTTAGAAATGCTTCAGTGAAAACTGTTGCTGTTTTTTTTAAAAAATCAAATTCTATACACTCGACAATAACAAGAGAGGCCTTTCTCTTACAAAGGCAGAAAAATTGCTCTCTGTAAAGCCCATGTGAATTTTTAAAGTCTTATATCTGGCTTTTAGATTTTCTTTTAAATGGGAAATATACTCCCAAATTTTCCTGCTTTCCCTTTATATTCCCCCTTGCCATCTTTAATTTTTTCCCCCTCACTACTGTCACCCAGAATCGCTGACTTCCTTTCCCCTCAGGTTTTGGCTGTTTTCTCTCTCACTCCATTCCCCCTTCCCCTGTCCTCCTACTCCAGTGCCTGGCTGTCCCCTTTCTCCCTCCATCCCCTGAACCCTTGCACTCCCTGAAGAGCCTGGAATTATTGGAGGGGTTTTTGTCTTGACTCTGGGCTGGGGCAGGGAACTGAAAGTGTGAGCTCCTTGCAGAGGGGAAGGGGTGGCAGGAGGGCAGCAGGGAAGGAGTCTGGGTCTGGGACAGGTAATCTTCCAACAGGAGCCTCCACTGTCTTAACAAAAGGGGGACAGTCCTCTTTTGTCTGGAGCTCCTGAGGGGCGTGCCCAGGGCCTAGAGCAGCCACCAGTGGCATGCAGGAGAGGGGGGCTGCAGGGGTGGGGGGGAGGGGGTGTGCCAAGTGTTTCTAATGGAACCTGAGTGAGATTCTTCTCTGTGTGTGCCCACAGGAGACAGAGAGGGAGAACTTCTGCCCTCCCTCCCTAATCATTCGAATAGCCTGGCTGCTCTTCCACCCTCGGGGGTTCAGGGTGAAGGAAGAGCACTGCCTGGGAATCCTCTCTGCCCACCTTCGAGGTTCAGGCCACTGGCAGAAGGACAACTGATGATTGTTCTACGTCCCTGTTGCTCCTGCTGTTACGGGAGGGTTGAGGGGGTGGGTGGGCTCTGCGTGGGTCCCTGAGGCCCCACTGAGGCACCCCACTGGCTCTCCTGAGCCATTTCTCAGTCCAGTCTCTCCATTGACCTTTGACCCTTCCCTCCATCCAGGAGCGAAACATGGATCTCCTCCTGTTTTCCTAATTTTCACGTGGATACTTCCATTTGCCATCTTCCCGACACCTACCCAGTTGTACCACCAGATTCAGAATCAACAACATTCAGTGTGTCTCTTCCACCCTGCACTGTGATCTACGAGACTGAACACGGCCGAATTCTCCAGGCAGCTTGCGTTGGCCATTTCCTGTTTGGTGTCTAATATTCAGTGTAAATCAAAATACTAGAAAAACACCCTGCACCAAACATAAATTCACTTGTTGTCTCCTCTTGACTTTAGAAAGTAAGATTGTTTCTCTCAAGGTGGAGAGTATCTTATGTCACTCAGCTAACATCTTTGGCTAGTTGGACCAAACCCAGTTATTAACATGACATCAATTATTGAATCTCAACCTAAGAGGTCTGTCCGCAATAACACCTGCCTCCAGCTCTCTCACTTCTAACTGTCGGTCAGTTGGGGTCAGCACCGAGCTCACACCACACAATCGGGGCCCAGACTGGCCTCCCAGGTCCTGGGTGGCACACCTTTCCCATTGTCCGGGTTCAGCTCCAGCCCAGGGGCTGTGTGCGCGTTTTGTTTCAGCACACTCCCGCGTTCTTCCCGGAACCTTTCCTCAGAGCATAAAGGCCACTGAGCACAGGGTTTCAGATGGGGAGGAAAGGGTAGGAGCGAGCAGTGACCTTTTTTTGGTTGCCAGCTGAGGGCTGAGTCTCGCCTTGGGAGAGGGCAGCTGTAGGGATGGTTTGGAGCAGGGTCAGTCTCTCCCTGTGTGTGTTCTCTGTCTGCTTTCTTTAATAACTCTCTGCTCTTACTGCTTTTCCAAGGCCTAAGGCATGGCTGCTCAGCAGCCCCTCCCAGAGAGAACCCCATGGAGAGGTCCTTGGCCACTAATTACCTTCAGTCCTGCCTGGGAGGAAAGCACAGACACAGGAGCCCCCTGGGGGGGCCTCTTTACTGTGACTTGGTTTTGCTAAGGTTGTTTCACTTTTCTTGAAGGAGCCCTTTCTTTCTGTTCTGTTGTTTCCTTTCTTAGCTCTCTTTCTTTCGTGTAGTTTTCTCGTTTTATGCTCTTTAACTTTGCTCTCTATGATTTGGACCCTTTTGTATGAATTGACCTAGGGGCAGGTGACAGTGTTCCCCCTCCTCCAACCAAGAAACACTAAGCACGGGTCAAGTGAAGGGGACAGAGCTGGAGAAAGAAAGCATCTAGGTGGTGGTGGGAGTTGGCAGCCGGACTCAGTGGCTGTGTTGGGAAGTAGTGTCCATCTTCCTGCCTTTGTCACTTTTTGGGGTTGGCTGTTGTGTTTGTGGCTGCATGGAGTGCTGTCAGCGTCAGCGGAGCGCTGTGACAGGAGGCTATTTTCATAAACTGTTGCCGTTTCTCCAGCCGAGCTGCATTGCGTTGGCATCTTTCGTCCCTGCTAATGGAGCTTGCGTGGCTGGGTGTGGGCCCAGGGAAGCAGCCGCGCTCACTAGGGGCTGGGGAGGGGAACACAGGTGCTGGTGGGGCAGCCTGGTCTGGGAGTGCTCCTGAGAGCAGCAGCCCCAGGACAGAGGGGTGGCTCGGGTGGCCGCACCCTGGCCGCCAGGCCCCTGCCCTGGAAGTGCTGCTGGCATCGACACTTTCCGAGCTCTCTTTCTTCTCTTTCTATTCATAGCACTGCTTGTGTGTATGACCAGGGAGGAAAACTTCCACGAGCCCCTGTGCACTCCATAAATAAAAAAAGAAATAGAACCAGAAAAAAGAGAGAGTATACGGGGCTCGAGAGAAAGAGACTGAAACCAAAACACAGAGAGAAGGCGCAGCTGCTTTCTCCAAGGCCTTCTGGGGCTCCCGCCCGCCAGCCTGCCCGGAGTCAGGCCTTTATTTATTTATTTTTCTGGCTTAAAAAAAAAAAGAAAAAAATTCCTAGTCTTCCTCCATCCTAGCCCCCACCCCACCCCCTCCAAATTTGCTGGTGGCCGCTGCCAAATGGACCCGAGTGGGAGCCTGGAATGAAAAATTCATAACTGCTGGACTTTGCTTGTTCATTAGACGTGAACTTGTCGATTGGGCAAATTGTTTTTGGTCTCCAACTGCCGGGGGCTCTCCCCACCCTCCCGGCTCGCTCGGTTCCCTCCTCCCCTTGGACGCAGCCATTGGCTGCTGGGGGATGTCTCAGTGCCAAATAGGTGGATCCTTCTCTCCTACTCTCTCTCTCTCTCCCTCTCTCTCTCTCTCTCTCTCTCCATCCCCCCCCCCCTTTTACTGGCTTTGGCAAGAGCAAATGGATGGGGATTGAGCATGAAAGGGGAGAAAGAGAGGGAGTTTGAGAGAGAAAGAGAAAAGAAGCATAAAAAAAAATCCAAAACCCAACCAGCACATACACACAGCCCCATCCCATCTCCATCCTCCCTCGGTCTCTCTCCCTCTTTCTCTCTCTTCTTCCCTCCCGCCCTTGCTCCCTCTCTCGCAGGCGCCTGCCAGCGACGGTCTGCAGCCGGTCCGAACTCGTCCCCTTCCCCGGGAATCTGCGAGCTCCCTCTTTGCCTGCGATCAGGCTCAGAGGCGGAGGGAGGCAGCTCCAAGTTTACACCCCTGTGCGGCTGCCAAAGCCGAAAGCCTTTTTCTTCAGCTGCCGCTTTTCCCTCTCCTGGTTTTTGTTTTTGTTTTGTTTTGCTCGGGGGTGGGGTAGGTAGGGTGTGTTATGGGTTGGGGAGGGGGTGTTGGGAGGTAGGTTTTGATTTTAAATTTTTGTATATTTTCCTTTCCTTTCTTTTTATTTTAAACTGGAGGAGGATGCACATGGGGTGAAATTGAAAAAATATTTTGTGTTTGCTTTTGTTTACCTGGCGTGTGTGGCAACCGGTTCGCTCCCTCTCTCTGCTTGCTATCCCTGACCTTTCTTTCTTTTTGCTCCTTTTAAAAAAATATATTAATTTCCCCCTTCTGTGCAATGGAGCGTGGGGGGGAGGGGGAAGGGTTTGAGAATCCACCCAAGCCCGGCCCCTATTCCCCAGAACACCAATAATAACCCCCTTTAAAACATTTACCTTCCTCCCCTGCTCCTCCTTCTCCTTCTCCCCCCTCCCCCCACCCGCCCCCAACTCACAACTCTGTTGAGTCCAGAAGCTCAGAATCGGGCGTTGGGCTTTGCCGGGTGCTTCAGATCAATGGTAATTATTTATTTTTTTCCAGTTTTATTTTTGTAAACAGAAATCAATTATTATTTAAACTGCAAACAAGCAAACAAACAAACAAAAAAAAGCCCAAAAGCGAGAGCCCAGCCCTCTGTCACCTGACTGAGCGGGAAGAGGGTGAAGGGGTCAGTGGGGACGGGGCGCAGGATGCCCCGCGTAGCTTTTAACCCTAATGTGGTAGAGACAACCACCTTATTTGTGTTGACAAGAAGTGTTTTGTTCCTTATGACTGTGATTAACATTAGTGTCGGTGTCGACAACAAAGCTGGGATCACATATTTAGGATTTAGATCTGATTTTTATAAATGCTGGGGTGGACCTTCCGATTGGAGCGGGAGAAAAGAGAATGGAAACAGGCTGGGGAGGGGAGTCAAAACCGGTTCCTCACTCTCTCGCCGGCGGATGTCATAAATTCTCTCTTCTTGGGGGTGGCCAAAACCCGACCGGTGCTGGGGAGCGAGGCGGCACCCGCACGCCCCGAGCGCGCGTGCACCGGCGCCCGTGCAGACCGGACGCCGCGTCAGGGAGAGCTGACACGAGTTCGAGGCTGCGATAGAACATGGAGATGTCATGGGCGCGACAGAGCCTGGCCGGGATACCAGCAGCGTGTGTGTGTGGACGGCAACGTTGTCTGTGCGCGCTTGTGTGTGTGTGCGCGCGTGAGTGAGTGAGTGAGTGAGAGAGAGAGAATAGGTGTGTGTTCAGGCTTCGGGTGCCTCTGTCTGGCTGCTGAGGCTGAGATGGGAGCAAGCGGCTGGCTGGGCTGGCGGTGCCTCCAGACCACACTTTCCTAGAACAATCGCAAGAGGAAATTGTCGTGGGTGGGAGGAGGAGGAAAAGGGGATTTCTTCTGTGTCCCCGTCTAACGCTCCTTTTCTCCTTCTCTTTTTCCCTCCAACCCCGTCTTCCCCTCCTCCCGTCCTCCCTCGCCCCGCATGCTCCCGGCTTGCCGCCTGCAGGATGAGTTCCACCCGTTCATCGAGGCGCTGCTGCCTCACGTCCGCGCCTTCTCCTACACCTGGTTCAACCTGCAGGCGCGGAAGCGCAAGTACTTCAAAAAGCATGAGAAGCGGATGTCGAAGGACGAGGAGCGAGCGGTGAAGGACGAGCTGCTGGGCGAGAAACCCGAGATCAAGCAGAAGTGGGCATCCCGGCTGCTGGCCAAGCTGCGCAAAGACATCCGGCCCGAGTTCCGGGAGGACTTTGTGCTGACCATCACAGGCAAGAAGCCCCCCTGCTGCGTGCTCTCCAACCCCGACCAGAAGGGCAAGATCCGGCGGATTGACTGCCTGCGCCAGGCCGACAAGGTGTGGCGGCTGGACCTGGTCATGGTGATTTTGTTTAAGGGGATCCCCCTGGAAAGTACTGATGGGGAGCGACTCTACAAGTCGCCCCAGTGCTCGAACCCCGGCCTGTGCGTCCAGCCACATCACATTGGAGTCACAATCAAAGAACTGGATCTTTATCTGGCTTACTTTGTCCACACTCCGGGTAGGTCATTCTCAGCACCCCCCCCCATTTTATTTCATTTGCTGGCATTTGTCCTATTTATTGTTCCTCTTCTGTCCAAATGATACGCCTAATGGGCCTACCCTGGGCGCCCCTCCTGCCAGGCCTGCAGCACTTTTGATGTTCACTTTTCCTTCATGTGTTTCCTTCCACCCTCTCTATTCTTCCTTCTTGGCTCCCATGCCTTATTCCCCATTTTTGTGCATCTCCATCTTTGGAGGACTCATCTTACTCAAAAGACATTGCAGATCTTAGGACTGGGGCCACAATATCCCCAGAATTACCCACGATGGTGAGAGTTTGTGATGAATGCCACTACTACCACCCCCCCCCAAAAAAAATCACTCATTGCTCTGATTTAAAATAAGTCAGAAGTATTAGGGGGCAGGTGCTGGCTTTCCTACTGTTTTCCCTCAAGTTCTGGGGATTTGGCACAAGCGGGCTGGGCGGCAGTTCGGTGGAGAGGGGCGTGTAAAACCTCCGGATATGAGACAGAATGAATAGAAAAGAGGAGAGAAGGCAGAGGCAGGCTGATTCTGGGGCCCAGATGCCCAGGTAGAAGCCACTGGGGCTGGGGTTTGGCTGTCAGAAAGTAAGAAAGTCATTTGATTTCATAGAGAGTAAAAAGGAGTGTGAGATTCCTTATGCTCTTCCCCTTCACTGTGTTTCTTTTCGGCTGAGGTGCCAGACCCCAGGATGGGTTCCCACAGCCCATGCACGGCACCCACCTCTGCTGGGGGACAGTGAGGTGCTCCGGGTCACAAGCATGGCAGGGAGCAGGGAAGAGGTCTTAAAGAAGCAAATAAGCAGTCAAAAAAAAAATGTAAAATTTCCTTTTTCCTTTTGCGTTCCAAGTAGTTCCGGTTCTCTTTGCTTTTCCAATTTTACTCGGCATTTTGGGTCAGGGTGGTTCAGTTTTCCTCCTCTGTTCCTTTTTTCCCCCCTCTCCCTTTCCTTTCCCTTTTTATAATTTCTTTCCGCTTTTGTTTTCTTACAAATTGAAACAGAGATGGCTGGTTAATTTTTAGCCTCCACTCAGCTACGCCCAATTTACTGCCGCCTTTGAAACCTAAATGGGCGGCACTCTGTGATTAAGCAAGGCAGAAGTGTGTTTACATTATGCCCAACCAACTTGTAATGAGAGGGCTACCAAACCTTTCTGTGTGTGTGTGTGTGTGTGTGTGTGTGTGTGTGTGTGTGTGTGTGTTTCTTTCCACCATTCCAGTATTTCTTCCCCTTGTTTTCCTTCTTTCTCTCTTTATGCGAATATAAGAGAATGTGGCTTCACTGCAACTCTAGCGAGTGTTCTTTCCTCACAAGGCAAGCGTGTGTGTCTTCCTTCCTGTTCATTCACAAAAAAGAAAAGCAACTCACTTTTCTGCTGTGGTCACCCGCTTGCCTGTTTGGGAAGTTGGGAGGAGCAGTATAATTTAATGCAGAAATGAAATTCGGGGGAGTTTTCGGCATTGTGTCAGGAACGTAACCTCGACTGAGAGTTTATATGTTGGAGAACTCTGGGGAGGAAAAGGTGATATTTGAGGTCTCTTTTCTTGCTCATTTTCTCTTGTTCTGAGAGATGGCTTTGGTAGTTGGTTGGAGATAGTGGACCCTCCTCCCCACTCTACCTCCCTCTGTGGGTGGATCTTTCTAGGCCTGTACCTGTCTCTGTGAGACTATTGTGAATCCTCATGAAGAATCACCAACTGCCAGTCTTCTCCCTTGTTCATCCCTTTTCTTTCTGAAAAAGAGAATAAAGAAAATTTAGAACGTTACCCCTCATTCTCTGTCTACGCAGCAAGTCAGAGGGGAGTGGGTGTGTGCCTGGTGGTGTTGGCGGTGGCTTGGGGAAGGCTTGGAGCCTTGAACTTGTGTCTGTCAGGTAGCTCCTCCACAAGGGGATTCGGTGCCTTTTGAGTTTAGAAATAGGCTTTCGAAGACAGAAATCAATACTCATCTTCTTCCCGAGCTAGTTTCCTCCTACCTCGCTCTCTACGTGGGTCCCTGGAGCTGATCTGTTTTCCTGGCCTCTTTTCTTTTAGGCCAAATTCTTGATTGCTGCCAGCATCGATGGGGCTGAGGTAGGATGAAGTTTGTGTGAGGAAAGAGATTGTTTCCTGGCCAGGACTCTGGCTCCTGAACTGACCAGGCAGATGTCAGGAGAAGAGAGGTGCCCCTGCCCACCCTCAGCTGTAATGAGATCATTAGTGCAGGCATATGAGTGAATTCCTGCCCCACCGAATGCAGCAGCATGGCCACCTCTGTCCTGGCTGAGTTCCTTGACAAAAGCTGAGTGGAGAACTGAGTGCTGTTCATAATTTGTCTATAATTCAGGTCTCTGGACTCCAGAGAATTTCAGTGAAGGCTTTTCTTGCTGGAATTGCTTTAATTCAAGTATGCCTTACTGAAAGAGTGGGGTGAGTGGGTGCGGCATGGGCCACCATTGGGACTTGGGGAGGTGGTCTCAGGGTGGTGTGGAGCAGGCACAACCTCTCCAAGCGACCCCAGTTCACTAAGAAATGTCTTCCGGCTGAGCCCCCAAAGGGCATCAGTCTGACAGCACAGCCTCCATGCTCACACACCCGCAGCTGTGCTCCTTCCTCCCGGCATAAACTGGGCAGGGGAGGGTGGCAGGGTGGCAAGAGCTCAGACAAGAGTTACTTTGGACTCTAAAAGAAGTGTTTTCTTTCCTTAAAACTGGGCTGAAGAACCCGATCTGGGTTGAGCCAATGGTGCCAGGTTTGATGACAAGCCAACTTGACTTGGTGGAAAGCGTGGGGGTGCGGGGAGGCTTTGCCTCTAGGTGCCATTGTTATTTGTGGCCTTCTTGAGCTCTTGTTCTGCCCCACATGAAGCTTCAAGAGGTGGCATCGTTGCCCTGGCCTGGTGACTCAGTTGGTTCAGCATTGTCTTGTGCACCAAAAGGTTGTAGGTTTGATTCCCAGTCAGAGCACACGCCCTGGGTTGCAGGTTTGTTCCCTGGTCAGGATGTGCGAAAGGCAACGGATCAATGTTTCTCTCTCACATCGATGTGTTTTTTTCCCTCTCTCTCTCCCTCCCTTCCTCTCTCTCTGAAATCAATAATCATGTCTTCGGGTGAGAATAAAAGAGGTGGCATGGTTGAGACGGAGTAAAGGACACAGTGGGTTGTCGGGAGCGCTGCTTCCGGAATAAGGGTCCAGAAGACTGTCCGTGTGTTGTGGCCTCCATGAGGGCAGTCTTCCTGCTGGGAAGCAATCTTACCATTTGTCTACCCCATTTAGGAGGGGAGGCTGCAGTAGAGCAGGGTCAGAGAGCACCACCGCAGGGAGGAGGTGCATTGCTGATGATGTCTTTCCATCCAAGGAGGGACTCCCATGACAGGTGGGCAGAGGTGAAGAGGAACGTGGGGCCAGGAGGCCTCTGCTTCTGTGAGGAAGTATGGCTGAGCTGGTCTGGAAGCGCTGATAGAGTGTCTCAAAGCTTCAGGGATCTGAAAGTGAACCAGCATCTTCCACCTTTCCTAACCTAGGCTCTGACCTAGGAAAGAAAAACAATCTGAAAGTAGTAAAATGCTTTATTGAATGGAAATGTCAGCTTCTCCCCATCAGATCCTTCCTGCGGGTCACTGTGGAGGCCCTCGAAGTCCAGGCATTTGGGTGGCGGCTCCTTTCTTTATCTCAGCTTTTTCATCACAAAGAATTTCACCGTGGTGGACGGAACCTACGACACCAGTGCCAACAATTGCTGACTTCCGGCCGGTCTCTATTTATTCATACCCCCCCACTGCCAACCCATGCTGGGTTGTTTAGAAGAAAATCCAGGCATCGTAGTTTTTCATCTGTAAATATTTCTGTACATGTCTCTAAAGACAAAGATTCTTGAAAAACATAACCATAATACCACTATCGCACCTAAAAATAATCAGCAATTTCTTTAGGGCGGTCAGATAGTCGACATTCACTTTTCCCTCATCATCTCCTGAGTTTGTTCGTCTGGATCGGGATGCAAATCAGGTGTATGCATTGCAGTGGGTTGATCTGTCTTTCCAGACTCATAATCTCTAGGTGATCCTCCTCCTCCTCTCCTTCCTCCTTCATTTTGGTTTCTTTCCTGGCAGTTTTTGGGTTGTTGTTGAAGGAGCCCCATTGTTCGTCCTGGAGGGCTTTCCCATCTGGACTCCTCAGGCTCCGTGCCCCTGGGTTGGTCAGTACACTGCCATGAGAGGAGATTCTGCCTCCCTCTTCACCTCCAGGCCTTACCTGTGGAAGCAAGTGGGTTAGCGCCTGAGGGTTTGTCTAAGTGAACTTTTTCAAGTGCAAGGTCATCCTTTTCAGGTATAACATATCCCTGGTTTTCGCTCTCGGCTTCAGGGCTTAGCACTTTGCTGTAAGAACAAGTTTGGGGGGCTGAGGGAGGGCTTCTGGTCTTCTTCCTTCCTTGGTAGTGGAAGCCGTTGCTTGGCCACGTCAGCCATGCCAAGATATGGCTGATGCCAGCGATGCTGCCGCAGGCCTTTGCTGGACGCTCGGCCAGTCTGGTGGCTTTAGTGTGAATGCGTGGGAAGGGCCACAGGAGAACCAGCTGCCCTCTGGGGGGAGGAGCTAACCCCGCTGTGGTCACTGTGCCACCTCACCCACTGCCTCCTTTTTCAAGGCCCAGAAATGCCACTGGTCTTCGTCTTTGAGGCAGCGCCATCTGGTGCCAGGGCCAGCCCAGACTGCAGGACCCAGGAACCAGATTCATAAAGTGAGCAAGAAAGTGGAGTACTCTTAACCCTGTAGAACACCCTGGAAGAGATGTCAGCACTGTTCAGCTTTGGTTGTAAAATTCTTCTGTTCATCTAACTCTGAGGAGGCCGCAGCTTAGGCTAGCGGTGTATGATGGCTGCAGATACTGTTATGATGTTGTGAGCCCAAGGCTGTCTTCCTCTTGCCTTTACTTGTAGGTCTTATTTCTCTCTCTTAAGGAACAACCCAGGTGTGACACACAGCCTTTCAAATGCTGAAGGCAGCTCTCGAGGTTCCTTTCTACCTCTCTCCCCAGGAAGCTGTTTCTGCTCCAGGCTAAACTTGCTATTCTCTCATGCCTCCTGCATTTGACACAGCTTCTTGCACCCTCATCCTCGCCTTTTTGGTCACCTGGAGGCCTTCTTAAGCTGGAGCATTCCTTATTGAACACAGAAACTGCAGGGCGCCTGGTCAGATCTCAATGGCAGCTGCTACAAGATCTGCAGGGCCTTCCAGCTACGTAATCTGTGGGGCCCCATGCAGAATGAAAAGGTGGAGCTCCTCCTTCACAGTGATTAGGAATTGCAATGTGACAACAGTTAGAGCGTTAATTACACCAAGCGTGGGGCCTATGCAACTGCCCAGGTCGCACACCTGTGAAGCCGGCCCAGGCTGCTTTTGCTCTGGTAAGGTGTCATGGGGTGCCTGGCTCTGAATGGAGTGGAAAGGTGGTGGGGCTCAGGCTGACCTCAGAGGCATTGTGACCCCAAAGAGGAGATCAGAAATGCCCAGACCCTGTCCTTGAGCTTGCTGTCATTGTGGAACTCGCTTGACCATCTGCTCCCCTCTCTTTGTCTATTGCATGTCCACCACCCACCCAGTGAGAGGCCCCTCGCTGGCTGCGATGCACAGGGTATCTTGGTGGAGCGCTCACTCAGCTAGCTGAGTTGGAAGCTGTAGTTCAAGGAAGAAAAGAACCACCCTTGTCTGAGCTTAAGCTGGCAGAGTGCGAGCCATGCATAAACTGGAGGGGACCTGTAAGCCGGGGTGTGCTGACTGGCTGTGCTCCGCAGCCAACCCGAAGGAAATGGGCCACTCTGCAGCAGGAGTGTTGGGGCCAGACCTGCAGAAGGACTTCCTGAGGGTTTTACTTTTTGGCACTGCCAAAGACGGTCAGATTTCCCTTCTTCATGAAATATGCACTTGGTGAACTTACTATGAGCAAGGCCCTTCTAAGAATGAGAGATTCCTGCATGTGGCCACAGGGTTTGGGTGAAGGCCTCACAATGACGTGTAGGAGGTGCCATCCTGCAGGCTTGACCAGCACGGATCCATGCTGAAGGGGAGGGAAGACCCCGGAGAGCTTCCTCGGGGCAGCTCCCACTGGGCTGTGAAGAGGAAGGCAGGGCCCATCTGGGCAACCTTCTAGTGTTGCAGAGACCTGGGGTGCTGAGGAAGGGTGGGCCAGAGGGGCAGAGGGTTGTGCCATGGTCTCCCTCTGTTCTGGCGTCTCATAGCAGCTGGGGAGAGGGCACAGCTGAACGTCCCCCTTTCTGCCTGGGGAAGAAGGTGGCTCCCTCCCCACCCCTTTTTCTCTTTGCCCCATCAGTCCCACCACCCCCCTGTCTCAGGAGCTGCCACGCTTCAGTTATTTTATCCTTCAGTGTCCGATTCAAAAGTCCTTTCAAAGGCCCCAGCCGTGTCAGCGCGGTGCTCGCACAAAAGGCCTCTTTGATTTCTTGTTTGTTTTCATTTGCCGGTGGAGGGGGAGGGGGCAGGAGAGAAAGAGCTGCTGGGTTTTAAAATTTTTATTTGGGTTGCTTCATTCTCAGAGGGGTCGGCTCCCTGGAAATCCTTTCTGAGTTGGGGGCTCGGAGGCAAGGGGCAGCTTTCTGGGGACAGGCTGGAGAGGGAAGTGGGGGCTACCCCCCTCAAGTGCAAGGAGGAGGTGCATGTGGGGGCAGTTAGGATATAGTCATTGATTCACCTTCAAATGTTCTGTTGTTCTGTGCTGGGCCTGAAGGTGGGAAGGGTCAGGTTGGAGTCCCGCTGCTTGGGCAGGGAAAGGTCTGAGATGCCTAAGGATAGTCGTCCCCTGGCAGAGGCCTGGTCACAGCTATAGGAATTGAATAGTTCCAAACCCGAACCTCGACTTTGTCATTTTCTCCTTATCATTCCAGATTCTGTTGTTTTCCTCTTGATTGGATGGGAAGGGGGTGGGTGTCCTTTTAGCATGCACACTCCTCTAAAATTTATAGCGCCTTGCAATACAGACTGGGGCTCTCCACTTTCCACCAGGGAATGAAGTGCAGGGGTGAGAGGTCTACCCAGCAGCCAGCTGGGCATACTGCCACAATGGTGCCCACAGGCCTGGCATGAGCCCCCATCCCCCAGCCTTGCTGTCTCACCCCATGCCTTCTGTCTTGTCTCTCCATGGTGACCAGTTGGTGGGACACTGCAGTGTGGGCACCCGTCCTGGAGGACCCAGCCTGTGGCTTGTGGAGGGCTTTGAGAGCAGGCCAGTACTGCCGAGACCTGAGGTGCTGAAAGGAGGTGGGGGGCCAGCGCTGCCCGTGGTTTGGGGCTGAAACACCCAGACCAGTGCCTGTCAGGTGGGTACTTGAGGCATGCCTGGGTATGCTCTGATGTACCAGTGAGAAGGCTGTCATGCCCGCAGGGAGGCCTGATTGCAGGGGCTCGGGAAGAGAGCGCTGGAGATCGAGGCTTGGGCAGGTGGTCACGGGCGTCAACAACAGGGAAGTGTGCCCACTGGGTGAGGGGGGCTCCGCCAGGCCTGCCTGGCAGACGGGAGGAGGAGGCTGGGGGGCTGAGAGATAGATAAATATAGCTGATGGCATTTCTGATGATAGGTTTTTCTTGGCACTGAGGGCACCGTGGAAAACAGCACGGCAAGTGCCTGGTCCCACAGGCCACCGTCGCCATTTTAAGCATGTATGAGCCGAAGGGTTGTTGGCATTACAGGAGGGTCCCGGCAGGCAGAAGGGCTGTGATGGGGAGGTTGAGCTGGGCTGGGCTCACCACCCTGGGTGTCTGGGTTCCTTACTGTGTCCATGTGGGTGCCTAATATCTGATTTTCTCACCTTCAGGGGATTTGTTTTTCTCTGATATTTTGAGGTTGCCTTTTGTGAGCCTGTCTACTAGGTGACTATCCTCCCCTCCCCCCCCCACCATGGTCTGTCTACTGGTGGGGGGTGTTCTAGTTTCACTTTTGATGTCTGAATGATGATCTGGCATGCCACCACTCCAGGGTCAGGGCCATTGTTGCTGCTATTATTTGGGGACATCCACTAATTTAAGGGGCCCCCATTTGTCCAGGCTCCTACCAACTCATTGTCCCCTGTCGAAGGAGGGAGCATGTCCTTGGTCTCCATGTCCTGCTTTAATTCTAGTTTTTCATCGAAGGCCCAGCATGGCAGAGGCACCATGTTAAGTCTTGTCTGTGTGTTAACCACCCCGATACTCGCACCAATTCTAGTTTCAAACCCATGCTCCCAGCTGCGTGTGTGCATGGTCGGGCAGCACGCACAGGGGTCTCCGTGTGCAGGAGACTCTGAACCATACCATGGGGACCTGGGAGGCTCCTGGAAGACGACCTGCTTTAACCACACCTTGAAAGACAGGAAGAATTTGCTCATTTTTGTTAGCTGGCTGAGCCTCTTCAGCCTACGGGGAGCTCAGTCCCTCCTCACAAGGGTTGAGTGATATGTGCAAGGCAGGTCTTATCATCCCCACTATACAGAGAAGGGAACCCAAGTACAGAGATGTCAAGGCACTCGGGTCACACCATGAGTTTCCAGCAGAAGTACCCCAGGTTTCAGGTCACTGAGCAACTTAGCTTTCCTCCATGGACCTTGCTGCTTTTGAACTGCACTGGGATTGCTGGCCATGGCCGAGTTTCAAAGGAGAAGGCTTTGTGGGTCCCCATGGTTTCCTTTGCTCCGTAGGAGCTGTGATGGAGTGGCTGAACTCAGCCTGGGGCTCAGCTCAAGGGCTCCCCCAGCTGGCTGAGCAGTTGGGATGGAGACAGAGAGAGGGTACCTGGCTTGTCCTTGACAGTGGCCTCCCTCACCACCAGCAGCCCCCTGCCTCCCACTTGAGAAGCAGCATAATAGCGTAAAGAGGGCAGGTCGGCTGAAAGCCCACAATGCTGTGGCCAGCTCAGCTTCTTGGGCCCCTCCCCGGAGCATGGGGGAGGGCAGGCAAAGTGTGCAGGAAGTCCAGGTGTGGGGCCAGACGGGCTCAGCTGGATCCTGAGATCCCTGGTCCTTGCTCTATCACACCCTTTTCCTGGGAGTCTACTCAGAATTGTGGTTTGAAATAAAAATGCATGTAATTACCCTAATTAACCAGTCAATTGATGGAACTTTTGCAGTAATCTGCTCTTCATTGCCTTATATGCTCCTCCACATAGACTCTCACCCATACCCTTTTCTTAAAGTTTGCAAACTTTGGGTCTGTGTGCATAAGAACTCTCCGAACATGCCAAGGGGCTGGGCTATGGAGAGGCTAGCTCGTGGCTAGAGATTTTCCTGTTTCCGTGGCTAATAAGACAGTGATTTAACCTCTTAACCATTGATAGCAGCTCCCATAGAGCAGCATTTCCCACTCATGGCACTGTTGACTTATGGGCCCAATCATTCTGTGTCATGGGGACCATCCTGTGCATTGCAGGATGCTTAGCAACCTCTCTGGTCTCGATCCATGAGATGCCAGTTGCAACCCTCTACCCGAGGTGTGACAATTGAAATATCTCCAGATATTTTCAAATGTCCCTGGGGACAGAATTGCCCCAGCTGATATGCTCTGGCTGGACGAAACAGAGGGGTTCAGACAGAATGTTGCCCGTGTTCACATCTTGCCTCTCCTCCAGACCTTGTTTACCTTTTTCACATGGCGCCAGAACCTCTGAGCCCTGGCTGTTCCCTTGCATTTCCTGTACCGTTTTCCCCTTTCTGGGAAGCAGGACCCTGGGTCAAAGCCACTGGGGGCTCCTCTTCTACCTTGGGAATATCGAGCCCCCTCGGAGTCTTTCACTGAACATCCCTCCTAATGTCTTACATCGTGGTCTCTGTGCACCAAGGCTGCTGATCCGGGCACTGGAACAGGGGGATCTGCTACTCAGCCAACTCAGGCCTATTTGTCCAGGCATTGACCTTATCAAGCTCACCCCAGACCCCAAAGTGCAGCTGGCACTTGTTTCTGCATGGGACACAGAGACCAGAAGTGTCATCTAAGCCTCAGCACTTCTCTTTTTAAATGATGTATTTTTTAAGTTACCGTAGTACCACACACTTTTTGTAAAACTTCAAACAATAGAGAAATGTAAGAGACACAAGCTCCCCAAAATACCCTCCTATGCCAGAGAGAAACTTATTTCCCTAAACTGTGTAAGTTCTTCTAACTTTTCCCATCAATTCATATATCAAACGACTTAAATATAGAGATATTTATTTTAAGAGCAGATGATATGTTTGGGCTAATTGAATTGGCTCCATCCAGGGCCACTGCGGTCTTAACTTTTCCCTGCCCATTCCACCTGTGTCCTCATCACCCGAGGTGCAGAGCCAATGTTCCTGTCCTCTTTTCCCCTGAGGTGACAGTTACTGCTTGTCCTTCCTAGGAACAGGGTAACTAGCAGAGTGTGTGCTGGTGTCTGAGTGGCCGGGATCCTGCTCTGGGGCCTTCCTGCTGGCAGTGTAATGGTGTGATTCGGACAGTGGATGTCAGGGCTCAAGCCTCAGCCTGTGCTGAGACCCCACCAAAGGTCTGGCCACCACGGAGTGGGGTAAGGAGGTGTTGAGGGAAGAAGAGGTGCTGAGAAGCAGCCTGCTTGGCTTCGATAGGCTTGCCTGACCCTGTCCTCTCACTTCTGGATCCAGTTTCCCAGCTATTTCCATAGGGCTGACCCTCTGCCAACTGACCTGAAGTCCCCAGTCTTCTCTTTTCTTTTTTGAAGATTTTATTTATTTTATTTTTAGACAAAGGGGAAGGGAGGGAGAAAAGAGAAGTAGAGAAACATCAGTGTGTGGCTCCTGTTGCACACCCCCTACCGGGGACCTGGCCCTGAATCCAGGCGTGTGCCCCAACTGGGAATCGAACCGGCAACCCTTCGGTTCACAGCCTGACAGTCAATCCACTGAGCCACACCATCCAGGCTCAAGGCTTTTCTAGACTTTACAGGTTCCTTCTAGGAATGGTTGCTGCTGGTTTCCTTTCTTTTTTATTATTTATTATTATTTTTAAATCCTCATCTAAGGATATGTTTATTGAGTTTAGACAGAGAGGAAGGGGGAGAGCGAGAGAGAAAAACATTGACTGGTTCCCTCCCATACAGGCCCCGACTGAGGATCAAACCTGAAATCTAGGTATGTGCCTGACCAGAGATCAAACAGGCAGCCATTTGGTGTACGGGACAACGCTCCAACCAACGGAGCCACCTGGCCAGGGCTGCTTGTTTCATTTCTTAAAATGGGGGTGACGTGTTTCTCAGCCTCCCAGGATTTATCCTGCAGTAATTCTTTGTGTTGGGCTTAAAGCTATGGCAGGGAAAGGAGTGTTCTCTCCAGGCCAGGGGCAGGGAGAAGGAATCTGGAGAGAGCTTTGCAGTTGGGTCTGCAGGTCTAGGGGAGGCTACAGATGACAGGCGAGAGTAGGGTGACACCTGGTGACTCTTCTGGACTGGGTGTAGTGTGCAGAGAGATCAGGAGATCCCTGGAGGCGGCCTGCAGGAGGCCGACCGAGTGCAGCACTTGGGAGTGTGTTCTTATTATGCCTTCAGATTATATCCCCATTAGTGCATAATTATTATATAATGGGCATTATTGCATAATGAGTTATATAACATGTGGCCCAGATTATGGGAGAAGGGGGTGTAATAAGTATATATCCTCTGGCTATAAATAGCCACCAGCCCTACACTGAATCTGTGGTCACACCAGAGCCACCTTATAAATACCAAGTGCTGGGCTATAAATTTCTAAGTGATGACGTAGGTAGGCAAGGTACCTAGTTAGGGAGTAGCAGGAAGGACTTGCAGCCTCACCTGGCCACAGGGCATCATTGTTTCCATAGCAACAAGAATGCTCCCTGGGGGACCAAGTGAAGAGAGGCCTTTAAAGGGAGGAGGTAAATGGACTGAAAGCTTGGGTGGGAGGTGCTGAGCCTAGAACTGAGTGGGGTGGGGCCCCTGGGTAGAAGACAGGGAGGGTGAGACGGGCCATCTACTCTCAGGTGTTCAACCAGAGCCAGGTCTCAAAATTCCATTTCCTTTCATCTCCTCTTTTGGGGGTCTCAGGTCCCCACCCCATGTGTAGCAGGTCATGTGAGACTCAGCCCTCTGTCAGGGAGAACAGGGGAGACAAATGATCTCTCTGCCCTTTCCTCTTCCAGGTGGCCTCTCCACGGCTCTGGGACCACTTGCCAAAGGGGAGTGGAACGTGGGCAGACCAAAGCCCTGCACCCCAGTCATGGCCTCCCCAGGGCGGGGCCGCTTCCCCTACCAGAGGTTTCAGGCCAATTTCAGCCTTAGTAATATAAGAAATATGTGAGCAATCTGGCGTGCGCCTGAGAGAGACTCGTGGAAGTCATGGTGCTTGGAAATGGCACCGGGGAGAAGGAGGAGACAAGGGTAATTTTTTTGGATGAAGAAGCTATGGGGTGGAGCCCTGGCTGGGTGGCTCAATTGGTTGGAGCCTCATCCTGTACACCAAAAGGCAGGGCACATACCTTAGGTTGAGGGTTCGATCCCTGATCAGGGTGCATAGATCACGGTGCATACGGGAGGCAACCTATCGATCTCTCTCTCTCTCACCGTCCCCTTCTCTCTTTCTTAAAAAAAAAAAAATCAATAAACATTTCCTCAGGTGAGGGTTATGAAACAAAGAAGCTATGGGTGGGGTGTGATCTTTGTAGGTATGAGAGGTGGTTTCAGATAGGGCGGTAAAGCTACTACTCTTCTCATCCCCGAGGGGAGAGGAGGAGATGAGGTTTGTTGGCAGCTAAAGTTAGTTGGGAAGCAGGGAGGGTGGGTGACTAACTCATCCTATTTTGCCCAGGAGTTTCCTGGTTTCAGCACTGAAAGTCTCTCTTCCCCAAACTCCTCTGTCTGGCAAACCAGACAGTGGGTCGCCACAGACAGCAGTTTTCAAATAGGAGCTATTGGCTCCCCCAGGAACATTTGGCAATATCCGTAGACATTTCTGGTTGTCAGAACCAGGGGAGGGTGCTGTTGGCATCTAGTGAGTTCAGGCCAATGCACAGGACAGTCCCTCCACAAGGAATCATCTGGCCCCAAATGTCACTAGTGATGAGACTGAGAGGCCCTGCCTTGGAAAGTGGGGTAAGCAGAACCTGCACATGCCTCTTCAAGATGGCCACGTTCCCCCTGCTAGCAGAGTGGTCTCCTGGCCTCGTCTCTGGGTTTCTTGCTGCTCTCTTTTCTGTGCTTTGATTGGCTACATGTGGAGTTCTGGGCCTGAAGGACCTTTTCTAGGGAACCATGGGGCTTCTGAGAGGGTCTTCCTCCTTCTCATAGCTTGGAAGCCCTTCAAACTTAAGACAGTGCTGAGCCCTGCCAGGCAGTGTGGCACTGGTGTGGATTTTTGCCTGTTATCTTAAAAAAATAATAATGGAAAAATCATTAAACGGCAATCTCTTATTACCTACCAGATAATTTCCAAGAGACAAGACCTGCCCATTTCTCCCACCGTTCAGGCTTCCTCCTCCTGTGTAGTGAGCAGACCACTTCGGCCCCTGGGCCCATGGGGACCTCTGGATGCACCAGTCTGTGAAAGCCCATTTCTCAGATCCAGCAACCAGGGCAGGACACTGCCACCCAAAGCTTCTTCACAAATGGTAAAGATGAAGGAGCTGAATCCTATTCTGGCATGTGGAGTGCGCAGAAATCTAGGTTCTAAGCTGCCTGATGTCATTTGTAGTAGATTACATTGTGTGCGGCACACATGAAATATGATTGTGAACCTACAGCAAACACTTCCTTACTTGCTTTTGTTTAGTGTCTGTTCAGTTTATTACATGGCTGCAGTTTGCTTGGCACCCTCTGGGCCTAACCACAGGCATACTGTGGCCAAATGGGTCATCGTTTCTGCTGCCTGGGACAGGGCCTCAGACAATGGCCAAGATGGCGGTGCGGCGGTCCGGTCTGCACGGTAGCTGGCCAGAGCAGGAGGATCAGCTGGGCCTTGGGCTGCCCCTTGTGTGTGTCAAGCCCAACTTTTGAGTTTGGACTTGGGATCGAGACAGCTAACGAGCACGGATGGGGAGGCAGGCCCATGGGTCTGCAGGCAAAGCCCTGCTGCTGCGCCGAGGGGAGCTTGGTGGGGAGCTGCGCTGGCTTCGAACACAAAGGCCACAGCTCCTCGAAGCAGTGATCCTCGGGGGACTGCCAGCCTGAGAGACCGGGCCAAATGAGAGGCCCCTGCCCTGAGGATGGGCCAGATTTCTCTCACTTATTTATGGTGTTGTGGTTTATAGAGTGGGCCCAGCACACAGATCTCTGGGCACAGTTTCAAAAACATGCATTTCTTTTAAATTAAACAACGCGCGTGCACACACACACACACACACACACACACACACAGTCTGTTCAAGCAGTGTTGCTGCCCAGGAGTGTTCCCAACCATGTGGGACAGTAACTGAGGATGATGGTCCTGAAGCCACCATCTAATATTAGATTTTGTAACTTAGAGATTCATTAATATAATTACTCAGATGCCATCCTGGCTTGGCAAGGCCTCTTGAATTGTGTTCCCCTCCAACAAAGAGCCCTGGCTGTGGGGACGCCCCTGGTGAACCGGAGCCCCCACTCCCTCCCTGGTTTCTGGATGGTAGGCAGAGGCATGTGCTGGCCTCTTCAGTGCGCCCTCCCTAGGACAGGGCGGTGTTCCCATGGTGGCAAGTCCTGCCTTGATGCGTCTCCTCCTGAGACAGGCCCCTCTGGAGAGTCTGCAGCAGAAGTGAGTAGTCTGCTGGGTGAGGTCCCGGTTCAATGCAAGGTGGCCTCAGGGCTTGGCGGGGGTCCTTTTGCTCCCCGGTGATACTCTAGGTTTACTTTTGTAGGTTTATCTCTCACTAAGCTGGAATCTTGTAACTAGGACTGTGTTTTATCTGCCTTTGCATCTGTCTCTCACCCAGTGTACAGCTTTGTACAACCCCATAAATCCATTTTGAATACTGAATTACCTTCAGATGGGAAGCAGCAAAGGGCCCATCCTTGAGCAGACGCAAAGGCATGAAATGTCATAAAAATCAGAAATGGGGCTGAAGGAAAGTGGGAGTGAAGGCAAGGGAGAATGGCTGGCATGCTTTCTGAGTGGGTATCGCACAAGGAGAATCCTGACAGATGAGGTGGAAGCTTCTGGAAGGCTGGGAGGCATGTCGCCTGCAAGTGAGAAGCTATGGGTTAATGGGTTGAATGGGACTTGATTTTGCAAAAATATTTTTTTTCCCTTTATGGGAATGAGGTGTCAGGAAAATGGGGAAAGAGCAGTGCCCTTCCTGGCCCCCTCCTCTACTCCCTGGCCTCGTGTTAAAGGGGCCATTGCTGGGGGAGGAGGGCCACTGGCCATGGCTCAGCCCGCCTACCCTCATCCAGCCCTTCCCTCTGTCTCTTTGGCTAGCCCGGCTAGACAGAAGGGGTGTCCCCATTTCTGGCCTTGTAGCACACGGACCCTCCAGCCCACGTCCTCTACAGACACAGCCTGTGTCCCCCAAGTTCATTCTTCAAGGGATCTCCTCCCATGTCAGATGCTCCCCTCCCTGCTAGCCTAACAGATGCCCTGAGACATGGGCTGGGAGGGAGCAGCCAGGGGCAGTCAGGATTGTTTGCCTTTTGCTCTGAGGCTGCCCTGGCCCCCTTCCCTTTTCCCAGAAGCCCTGGCCTTCAGGTTCCTCCTGTGGATGCAGGCGGCAGACGCGTGGCTGGCTCTTCCTGCCCTCTCTCTCCAGGGGAGCCCTCTGGCCTGGGCCTCCCACGTCGAAGATGGCTGCTCTCCCCCAGCTGGTACATGTACTCCCAGCTCTGGTGCCTGGATTTGGTTCTTAACAATGAATTATTAAAGGAATGTGAGCAGTGCATTTCTCGCACACTTGCGCCCACACAGCCATGTCTCTGCACCAACCCCAAAGTCTGTTCCGCTGTTTGTACCCCTTCACTTGTCTCAGACCTTAGAGTCAGTCTTGTTAGTTTTTGATTGAATTCCCAGCTCTCTCCTTTGCACCTTAAGACATTCTAGCCAGCCACTTCCTCTCTGCTCCTGAACCTCATTCCTCAGGCCCTGTGCCTGCCCTGGACTTTCTTGGAAAGCCGTTTCCCCCTCCAAAGTCCCCCTGGTCCCGTGGAGGGGCAGCCCGGTGCTCAGTCTCGGGAGTGTGGCCTGTGGGAGTGTGATGTGCTACAGTGTGACCGTGGTTTGGGGGTGTCAGCTTCCGTGCTGCTCTCTGTCATTTGTCTGGGAGTCCACTTGAGTGTGAGCATTGTGGAGGCTGATGTCTGCCTTGGTCTCAGGGACGTGGCTGGACCCGCAGACTGTGGTCTGCCATTGCCTTCAGACATTCTTCTGTGGTTGGGAAGTCACATATGGAGTCTCTCCTCCATCCACTGTTTTTAAAAAGGTTTTTTTTTTTTTTTTTTGACCGTGAGACTAGTGCACATTTATATCATCATAAAAATACCAAATAAGCACAAGATCTAGAGGGATATATAAAACTCATCAAAATTCTACCACTAATCACTATTAATTTAAAAGCATTTATTTTAATCCTCACCCGAGGATAATTTTTCATTGCTTCTAGAGATGGAGGAAAGGAGACGGAGAAACACTGATGCGAGAGAGAAACATCAGCCTGTTGCCTCTCGTACGTGCCCTGAACTGGGGATCCTACCGAGTCTGTAGCCTCGGCAGGTGCCCTGACTGGGAATCAAGTTCGCAACCTTTTGGTTACAAGATGATGCTCCAGCCAACTGAACCTCACTGGCCAGGGCACCACTATTAACCTTTTGTTACATTTTTATACATATATATTTCATCCTTGCCTGAGGATGTTTTTATTGATTTTTTATTGATTTTTATTTTTATTTTATTTATTTATTTATTTTATTTTTTTTGTGAGAAAGGAAAGGGGGAAAGAGAGAGAAAGAGAGAGAAACCTGGAGCGGTTGCTTCCTGTACGTGCCCTGCCTGGGGATGGGACCCGCAACCCTTTGGTGTACAGGACTGTGCTCCAACGGACTGAGCCACTCGACCAGGGCACATATTTTCTTTTTAAAATATTGGATTTTATTGTGTTTATTGTGTTTATTGGATATAAACACTTTGGTGTTCTACTTTTAAATTTTAACACCATTGTGTATTCTACCATACCATAATTTTTCAAAACTAAATTTTGTTTTACTAAACATCTTTTCCTATTAGCTGCTTTGGCCCTAATTCTTGAAATTTCTACTGACTTCTATCTCCCCTTTTCATTTCGGAAATGATAAATTATGGTTTATTGTAAAGGTAATTGTACTTACTTTTTAAAAATACAAACATGCTTTCTAAACAGCTGCATGAGACTTCAGCATGCCAGAATTAGTGAAATCCCTCATCTGTGGAATCCTCTGAGTTGTAAATTCTGCCGGCACAGACATCCTGGTGCACTAAGCTTTATAGCTCTGTTTATGAACTTCGGACAAGGTTTTCCAACAGTTGAATTACCAGGCAAAGGGTATAGACTCTTCTTTTATTTTCTTTTTCTTTTTAATCCTCACCCAAGGACAATTTTTCAGTGCTTCCAGAAAGAGAAGAAGGGAACGAGAGAAACATCGATGCAAGAGAGAAGTGTCAATTGGTTGCCTTCCCATATGCACTGGACCAGGGAACGAACCCGCATGGACTGGGAATCGAACCCGCAATTTTTCAGTTATGGGATGACACTCCCACAACCAAATGAGTCACACTGGCCAGGGCAGGGTGTAGATTCTTCTGAAGACTCTTCACATGTGTTGTTAAGTTGCCATCTGGAAATGTGATGCCTGCAGACCAGCACTCGAGGGCCTGTCTTGCCACATCCCCAGCTGTACCCATTTCATGGCAGAGCCCCAGAAAGACAGTACCATTATTTGCACTCATCACATACCCATCATGTATGTGTCACATAAGAGTCCACACTCCCATCCATGTCATGGGTGGGTGTCAGTTGCATCGGCTCCCATGTCCTCTGGCGGACACTTGCTGCCGTCCTCTGTAAGAGCTAATCTTGCACTCACCTGCACACTTACACCCCCAAACCTGTACTCTTATGTGAATCTGAGGTCCCCACCTCAAGACTTCTCTGTGTGAGCACTGCTAGAAGGGGAAGGGTCCTTAGCCCCAAGCCCCCTCATGGCAGTGTTGGTTCCCTCAGGCCAGGAGCTGGCGCGGGAGCCAGGTAGTGCCTGGAAATGAGCCGCTGCTGGCCATGGTCTCAATGGCTGTAGCAGTCCAGAGAGTTCCTGAGGAAGCAGCTTCTGCAACCCCTGAGGCCGACCCCTGAGGCCGTCAGCTGCTGCCTGCCTGTTTCCTCCAGGACCCAAGGTCTGCCTGGGGAGGTGCATGTCCTCCTATGACTGAAGGGGAGACTAAAGGAGGGCAACCCCCTCCCTCCCTCCTTCCCTTTCTTCCTCTGGTCTTCAGACTCTGTCTATACACACACACTGCCCCAGAGACGGCTTGCCCCAGGGCCAGCCAGGACTGCCTCCTCCCAAGTCTGTCAGGCATGCATGTGTGAGTGAGCTGTGCTCTCTGGACTCCATCCCCACCGGCTCCCTCATACCCCTATACCCACCCATCCACTGGTGCACACAGAAATGCCCTAGTCCACCTTGGACACTGGCCTCACCTCATTTGCTACATTTCTTTGGCCCATGAAGTCTGCAGTGTCTCAGGTCTCTGGCATCCTTTGTCCCCCACCCCATCTACTTGAGGCTGCATCTTGCCCAGAAATTAACCGTCCTCAGGCCTTGTGAGGTGGGAGCCACCCCTGACCGCTGAGGCCCAGCGGGAAGCTGGTGGGGTGCAGCAGTGGAGGAGTTGTGCAGGTCAGGACAGATGACAGAAACCTTTCTCCCCCGCTCTGTGGCAGCAGAGCCAGGCCTCCAGCCCCTAGAGGGCCCATCATGGGTGGGACAGGTGTGTTTATGAAGCCTGGTCCGTTCTCGTCTGCCGCAGGCATTCAGCCTGCATTACCCTGTGAGTGTGTGTGTACAGGTGTGGGTTGGGTGTGTGTGTAAATGTCAGTGCAAATCACACCCTGAGGATGTTAGAGGAAACTTTGAGGTTGACGAGGTTCAAACTCTTGTTACTCCCACAAGGACATGGAAGCCCAGGGAGAGTGCAGTTAGCTGCCCCGCACCGTGTCATCCACTGAGTACTCAGGTCACCCAGGGGCACCTCCACAGACGAACGCCAGGGCCTGGGCTGTTGGGGCCCCAAGTGAGTGTCACTGTCGGCAGAGTGTGTGTTTGCAGCGACGCGTCAGGCCCTTCCTGCCCGCTCCGCAGCTGAGTAGCTCCTTTCTGGAGCTCTTTGTGAACCTGCCTCACTATTAATCTACCTGTTAGTAAAAGAGATTACAATTGCTGTAATTACAGGGCGCTCACTGCGGCTGCACCATCAGGAGCAGGGCTGAGTGAGAGGCGAGAAGTGGGGGAGTCCAGCCCCACAGGAAGCTGCTATTAAAAGCACCATGTTTTGATATAATGCAGGGACCACCGTCCTTCCCTGGGGTCTGGGCCGGCCCTGGTGGGGGAGTCAGGCTGGGATCCCACACCGGCTCTGGCATGACAAAGGAGGTAGCAGGGCTGAGGACGGGGCGGGGGAGGGCCCATGATCCCCTGACCCTCAGGCCTCGTGCTGAAGGGACAGGCCTTCCTGGTACAGAATGGAGGAAACAGGGTGGTACTTGTCAGGGCGGGGCAGTGGCTATCTTCTGATGGGGCTCTGCAGCCACCAGTCCCGCTGGACAAACAGGAGCTCCGGTCTGTGTCAGTGCTGGCCCAGAGCACTGGGTGATGTGCTCTGGGAGCAGAGGGCACGGGGACCTTAGAGCACAGGATTTCTCAGTAGAGGTGACTCTGCCCCCAGGGGACTTCTGGTGATGTCTGGAGACATTTTTGGTTGTCACTGCTTTGGGGGGGGGGTCACTGTTGGTGTCTAGCGTGCTCAGGCCAAGGGCGCTGCTATCCTACAACAAACGAGATGTCCCCCACAGCCGAGAATGGTCTGGCCACAGCGTCAGGGGTGTCACAGGGGGAGCCGTGACCACAGCAAAGGAAAAGAAGGGTAAGGGCAGGGCAGGTCCGGGGAAGGCCTGATGACTCCCTGGGGCTGTGCATGGAGATCTCAGCCTGGGGTGCTCAGCAGGCCTGTTGCTGGGGAGGTAGAAGAACAAGGCACCCCCAGCATGTTGATCTCAGTGGGGGTGTCAAGGGACTGCAGGCCACGGACACTGCGGTCCACTCCCCTCCCTTTTCTGGCAGACCCTCCCCTCCCTGGCCCTTGCTTCCCTACCAGCCCCCCCACCTGCCCATGTCCTCTTTGCCTACAGTGGCATCTGGGAATGAAGGGCTCAGACCCTCTCCTTCAGTTTCAGCCTCATAGGCCCCTTTGGGTGCCTGGAAGCAGGAGGTGGGTGTGCAGGGATGAGAAGGGCTTTCACCCCCCCATTCTCATCCTTCAAGGGCACCGGCTGCACCCTGGCTTCTCCAGAGCGCACATCTGGTCTGGCCTCCACTCCAAGAGGCACGGAGCTGAGCAGGGCAGAGGCCTCGGCAGGAGCCTCGGAGTGCACTTTCCTGGATGGGCCCAGGAAGCCTTGATCCCCCGTTCCTGCCTGTCCACTAAAGCTTTGCTGCTCTGGGCCGGCACTGCTGCCCCTTCCCACTTTTTTTTTGAAACTTTGTCCCCTTCCTAGGTGCCCTTGGGAGAGAAGCCTGGGTGGCTGTCTAGGAGGCACAGTGGGGAGTGGACTCTAGGGCTGGGCAAGGTTGGGGCAGGCAGTCAGTCCCGTATCTCAGGGTATGTGTGCTGCTGGTGTGCCAACCAAGGGTGGGGTGGCCTCTGAATACCCTCCCAGACCTCAGGCCGCTGCGTCTCTGTTTTCCACAGACAAAGTGCAGTGATTTTCGGCTGTTGTGAATTCCAGGTTTCACACCGAGTCCCTAATAGTGGAGTCACTTTGCTTTACCCCCCTTTTTCTTGCCTTGACAGCTCCAACCTTATAATTTTACCTTCTCCTGCCTCTTACACGCTCCTTTTCTTCCTTCTCCCCTTCCTGAGGTTTTTGCTGCTCATCGCAGGGAACCCCGTTTAGAAGGGATCTCCTGACAAGAGGGGAGGGGCTTCCTGTCAAACATTGGGAGTTGATGTTTTGTTTGGTAAAATGTCTGTAAATAGGCTGTGAGGCAGCGATTCTGCACGGGTCCCGTGCACAAGGGCGTCTTTTTGTGTCTGTGCACGACTCAGCACGTGAATGTCAGGAGCAGAGAGAAAGGGAAGAGAAGAAGGAGGAAGGCGAGAGGAGAGGAGAGGAATGGCTTCTGGGGGCCCTGGGATGGTTGGTTCTCTTTCTCCTGGGACATTGTCTTGGCCTAAATCACAGGCCCTGATGAAGAGAGGGCCCAAGGCTCAGACCCTTCAGGGGCCAAGGTGAACATCAGAAAAGGAGCCACTGAGGGTCGTAGTGGCTCAGGGTTGGCTGTTACAAGGGCTGGAAAGGTCGGTGGGCCTGTCGCCCCGCTAAGACTCTGAGAGGTGGGCTGTGGAAGGAACTATTCCTCCCACTCAGCATTGGCTGATCGCCCTAGATTCTTAGGAGCCACGCTGGTCCGCTACCCAGGAACAGGAGCCCACGCTCACCTGGACGCGAGGCTGTCTGTCTACAGCAGCACTGTCTACAAAGCCACTCCCTGTTCTTTTATTTCTTTTTTTTTCAAGTAAGAATTGTTGTCTTAGATTAGCCCCTTTGTACTCATCAGGTGGCTTACCTATCCCACGATTTGACATACAGCAAACTCACTAAAAACCCTGGTATACTGGATTTTATAAACTCGGCCACATCCGTTTTCCCGCCATTAGCCTTCCAAGACAGCAAAATATTTCTTTCAGCTTCTCCTCAGCCAACACCCTCCCTGAATCCATTTTGAGTTGCTCTTCCCGGCCCCGTTAGAAAATGTCGGCTCTGACTACACCATGCTCGCGAACAAAGGTGCAGAACAATTTTGGCTGCTTCGTCCAGGAAATAAATTCCTCTCCAGTGCCAGAAACCACTGAGTGGTGCCATGTGTTGAGCTCTGGGGCCCAGCACCGTGGGCAGGGCTGCTGCTCGGGGCAAGGAGGGTGGAAGTGTAGGATTAGGAGGCTCTGAGGACAAGAATCTTGCTTCCTGCGTATCCCGTGGTCCCTGATCAAGGACCCAAGAGCTTGTCACTTGGCTTGCTGTCCCAGGCCTGGCTTCCTGTCTGCAATTGCCTGTGGTTCGGTTGGTCTCCAGATCCGAGAAAGAGAGGCCATGCTCTCTGCCTGTCTTTCTTTCCATGTGCCTTGCCCAGTGCTCTTGCTCAATCTGCCCTGTAAAAATTTGTTTTGCCAGGATCTGCTCTCTCTTCTCCTCCTGTGCTCTCATCTGCAATCGGTGATGCTACTTGTGAGTGTCATTGAGTCCCATCTTTCTTGAGCCCACAACAGTCTAATGAATTCAGTGCTGTTATAACCTTCAGGTTATACATGGAAACCTGGTGGACAGAAGAATCTTGCTGGAGGCCATGCATTAAGTAGCTGCTGCCCAGGGGCCTATCTCCTCGTGCACATCTGCCCCTCACTAATGATTCCCTGGCTTATCTCAGGTCTGGTTCCTCCAAACCCTTCTTTCTAGGCCGACATCTATTCGTACCCCACCCTGTGTCCGTAAGTGAGCTCATTACACTCCCAGCTCCCCTCTTTCCTCTCCATTCCATGACTTGTCTCAGTTGGACAAGTTACCAGCTACCCACATTCATGAGCCCTCACAACCAAACTAATGTGGTCCTGTGGTGGCTCCAAAGCATCCCTGCCTCTTCACCATCACTCTTTTTTTCTCCTCTCTTCTGGATTCATTTTTATTGGGATATAATTCACACAATGAAATTCACGATTTTAAAATGTACGATTCACTGGCATTGAGCGTGTTCACAGTGCTGTGAAACCATTACCATTATCTAATTCCAGAAGAGTTCCATCAAACCCTCCTCCCTCACACACACACACACCTCCATACCTATTAGCAGTTTGTCCCAATTCCTCCTTTCTCCCAGCTCCTGGCAACCACTAATCTGCTGTCTCTATGGATTTGCCTGTTCTGGACATTTCGTATCAATGGAATTATATACCATATGCCTTTTGCGACTGGCTTCTTTCTCTAAGCATAATGTTTCAGGGCTCCTCCATGCTGTGGCACAGATGAGAACTTCATTCCTCTTTATGACTTAGTAATAGTCCACTGTGTGGATGAGCTACATTTTGTTCATTCATCCCTCTGTTGATGACACTTGGTTTGTTTCCACTTTTTGACCATTGTGTCTAGTGCTGCTGGGAACATTTGTGTGCAAGTATTTATGCAGATGTATGTCTTTGATTCTCTTGAGCATAATACCTAGGAGAGGAACTGCCCTTCTCTGAAGTTTTGTCACCACCTTCAAATGGGCAGTTGGTCCCACCCTCTCCCCGAGGTGCTGTCTCCCAGGGTCTCTCCCAGTCAGGCCTCTGCCAGCCATTCCAGCAGCATCTCCCCTTGTACCCCAGTACCGTGTATTTGAGCACACAGAACTCCCCGCAGGCCCTGGGTGTGCTGTGCTGTTCTGTGACTCTGGGCTCCTCTTCACATTTGTCTCTAGTCTTCCTTTCTCTTTCCCCCTTTGTCCAGACACCTCCATCTTTCCCACCCCAGCCCAGCTATCACCCCCCACTTGGTGCAGACTTCTCCCACCTCACTTCTTATCCCTGCAGCCCAGCCCTCCTTGGGGGGCCTTACAGTTTGTTACGCACCGCACCGTGCTTCCAACTGCAGGGAGAGCTGCCCAGGGCAGCTTCTCTGGTTCTGTATTTGCAGCATCTGGTAGGTAATAGGTGCTTACCAAACATGTCCAATTAATGTTAAGGCACCGGCTTTTCCTGAATGTCACAGATCTGCATGTGCCCACCCTGGTGCCTGTGCAGACCTACAAATGGACACAGTGCTCAGTGTGCCTCCCGTCATGCTCTGGGCCCCAGGGTGGTGGTGGTGTCTTTGCATTTGCTCCCCATGCCCCCCAGGAGCTGTTAAAGGAGGCATGTGCTACAGGACTGCAGGAGCTCCAGAGGTGCTTCTGAGGGGATCCAGCCCCCTCTAACGAAGATAGGTGAGGAGCAGGTCACACATCACCCGGTTTCTTGATGTTCTTCTTCACTCCCCTAAGCACAGAGGGGTTGTTCTCTCCTCCTACCCAGATCAGGCCCTCTGGAGGTAGCCCCAGCACAGCCTCCAGGGCCCAGTGTTTTTGGCCAGGAGAGCAGGCTGGCCCTGAGCAGCTTGTGCACCTCCGGTACCTTCTGGTGGCCAGAGCAGAGGAGCTAGAGAGCGAATGCCCCAGGCTTGGGTGGGTGCTATGCCTTAGATCATGTTGCAGAAGGTGGGGCTGAAGCAGTCCCATCAGGTATTAGGGACAATGTCTGCTCCCCCACCCTTTACCCTGCACCAGCCCCACTTGGGCTCCAGGTGAATCACCCAGCTCAGGCTCTGCTAGGTGGATCAGAGCAAGCAGCTCAGGTGGGTGCAGTGCTGCCCCAGCCACCCCACTGCGGCAAAGGAGGAGCAAGGGTACGCTCACTCACAGGATGGAGACAGGTGGAGTCAGTGGTCAGTTGAGGCCATCCTTCCCTTCTGGTCTCCTCCTCTACTCCAACCTCTTAGCACCAAATCTCTCTCATACCCGTTTTCTCCAAGCTCCAAGCAGGGCAGCTTCTCCAGGCGAGCTGGAGGCCCAGTGGCCCCCCTTCTGGTGACAACCGCCTTCTAGGCACAGCCAGGCCCTCCTCCTCCGCCCTCCTCCGCCCTCCTAGCCCTCTCCTCTCCCTGGGCCTCTTCACCACGTGGCTCATTACAACTCCAGTTGTTCAGGTCTTGACCTCAAGAGCCTTCCCTATTGACCCCTGACCAGCGATACTAATCTGTGTCAACAGGCCCCAGGGGTTAAAGAAACACAACCCGCTGCTGCTGCCTTAGCAGGTGCCTGGAGGGGGCGGGGTGGCTCCCGGGCTCCAGGCTGCGGAGGAGCCGTGCTCAGCCTGCAGCCCCTCCCCATTGCACCAGCCCTCCTGCTCCCTCCCCAGACCCTTTCCTGCCCACTGTCCCCTCCTCTCTTCTCCCACTTCCCTCTGTCTTTCCTTTGCTTTCCATTCTGCCTATAGGATTTAGGACCAAATGCCCCCTTGTGCCCAGGTGGTGCTGCCCTTGTCACTGTTCCCCCATCTCCACATCTCCTTTTTCTCTCCTCCTTTCCTTTTCTGTCTCAGTCCGGAGCCTCCCCCTGGGCCAGTGGTTCTCACGCCAGAGCTCACACTAGAGTCCCCTGGAGGGCTTGTTACCACAGAGATCCCCAGCCCTCCCCAGAGGTATCTGCTTTTCCAAGCAGTTCCCAGGTGCTGCTGAGGAGACAGGTGTACTGCTGGCTGCCTGGGTGGAGAGCTCAGTGGGGAGCCCTCCAGGTGGGGCATGAACCCCATGGAGCTGGAGCCGTGCATGCCAGCAGCACAGGGGTGGGGCGCCTGAGGACAGCCCGGTCATGTCCATATCAGGGTGGGAGGCACCCTCCTGACTTAGGCAAGATGGTCTGGGTCCTCTACAGAAACAGCCATGTGTCACAGACGACCCGTTCTTGGGATGGACCCAGAATTCTGCTTAAAACATATCCTTGAGTGGCCCAAGCTGTAGGCCATCTCAGCCCTGCCCCCCTTCACACACACACACCCCCCAGAGGAGGGAGCATGCTGGGCACAGGGACACTGAGCCCTGTCCCTGTCCTGCCTGGCCCCTTGGAGGCCCATGTTGCCCTCATCCTGCTCACAGGGAGATGGAATCCCAGGTGGAAACCCCACAGGCCCAGATTCCCCACTAGGAGCCACTGTCCCTGCCTCTGGTTGCTCATCCTAAGAAATGAGACCCATCCTCCTCCTGTGGGGGCCACAGCCACAGTGTGTGGCGTCTGGCCTGGGGTAGACCTCAGAAGGCGTTGAGCAGTGTGCTGGATGGACTCTGAAGGGGGTGGCTGCCAAAGGACAGATGTTCCAGAGTGGGCTTGCCATCATTTTATTGGGGGAGGGGGGCATCTTTCTTCCCAGCTGGAGACACTAGTAGGCCCAGAAAACCCAGCTGGGGGTTAAGCTGACTGGCAGGGCACCCCAGGGTGCTCCCCATCTTCTCTGCCTGTTCTGCTGCTTTCCTGACTTTCTACTCTGTGCCCCCCTCTCCCAGACCCCTCCTTTCTTCTTTCACTTGGCTGTGGCTCCCTGGCAAGGCTGGGGAGCAAGAGACACACTCTTCAAAAAAAAAATTTTTTCCCCCTAAGTTTCCCAAACTTTTCCAGATGCCAAGAGGGGGCCAAAGAAACCCTGCAACTGCAGAGCAGGGAGGAGAGAATGTGTTCCAAGGCCTCCCCTCCTCCTTCTTGGTGCGAAGGAGGGACGGCTAGGGGAGCAGGGTCAGGGAGCACCTTTACCATCCCCAACCCCCCAGCCAGTTGGGGAGGGGAAGTCAGAGGAGAAGGTCAGTGGGGTTCCTAGGAAATGCAGCCTCGTGTTGTCAGGGAAGTGACTCCTGGGGTCCGGAAGAAAGGTGGGTCTGGGACAAAGCAAACCTCCCAAGCTGAGGGAGGTCAGGAGCTGAGAAGGGGGGAACCGGTCCCCTAGGGCTCCCTCCCTTGGAGTCTGGGGCCTGATATGAGAACCCACTGGGGGCCAGGAGTAGGGTGACAAATGGAAGGGGGGGTGTGGGGACAGCACAGGCACCCCTGCCATCCCCAGTCCTACCCCAAGGGGTGCTGCCCCCACCTCTGCCGTTCTGTCCATCCACTCCCTGGACACCTCCTAAAACAAAGGCCTCTTTGTGGTCCTAGCCCACTGGCCTGCTGCCAGCTGCATTCTTTGCATGTTTCCTGAGCGCAATCGGGGCTCTGGCTCCGTGGTCAGCTCCTCCCCCACAGGCAGACTCCTAGGGGCTCAGAGCTGTCCCTGCTTTGCTGCCCTGCCCAGGGTCCTCCCACAGCTCCCATCCCTCCTGTCAGTGGACCTGGGCCAAGAAGGGAAAGCCCTAGGAGTCCAGCCCCTGGGGCTGCGGAACCATCAGGGGGAAGTGGAGTCTTTCCATCAGGGCTCTGGCTGATCTGGTCTGTTTCACCAAGCCTCAGCGTTTTCATCCACAAAAATGGGGAAAATAACAGCCACCTTATAGGGCTGTCAGGCAGATGAAATGTCTCCCAAACACCCAGCTCCTGCCTGCCACACAGCGGAAGCACTGTGTAACTCTAGCTCCCACTGTTGCTCTGCGCCCTAAGGTGGCAGGCAGGCTAGAGGTAACCTGGATGGATGGCAAGGAGCTTAGAGGGTCTCAAGACCTTTGGGTGGGGCATTTTCCTGAAGTTCTAGGGGGACCCAAGGCCTAAGGCCTACTCCTGGGGGTACTGAGGCCAGCACCTCAGTGAGTCCTTCCCCTCCTAAGGGTCCTTAGCAAGTGGCCAGCCAATCCCAGACCTGGTCCTGCTCCCTGTGTCCTCTGCCCATCCTGGCACCCACCCAGATCTGTAACAGCAGGGATGGGCTGTCTTTGGATTAGGCATGGGGTAAGGGGGTTAGATCTCTGAAAATAAGGGGACCTGAGGAGGGTGAGGGCAGGGAGCTCCAGGGAGGGAAGGCTGGGTTTTTGGAGTAGAACACTTTGGAAAGTCTGCAGATACACCCTGTCACCTCTGGTCACCAACCACTCACAGTCACACGAAGTCCTGATGAAGCCCTAGATTGCTGCTCTGGGTTTTTTTCCCCTTCTCATTAAAAAAAAAAAAAAAAAGTAAAAAAAGTTCATAATTTGGAAAGAAAAGGAGCTTTTTACAAGCTGGCGGCTCTAGGAAACTTTCTGTCCATCTTTCTGGCCTCGTGATGGGCGGGGCCCACTTTTCTCTTCCCTCTCCTGCTCTTCTAATAATCCTCTCTCCCCAGCCCCATCAAACAATCGCACACCCTTTAGGGGAGCTCCAGCCGGCTTTTGCCCCAAGAGAGTGGAAGGAAAGGACCTGTCTCTGCCTGTGGGGGACCCAGCCAAGCCCCCTGCTCCCTGACCACAGAGGTCACCATCACTGGCCTAGAGTCCTCAGTCAGAGCTCAGATAGCAGTACTTCTCGGACTCAGTGCCAGCATCCAGGCCCGAAGCCCGCCTCCCCTCCTCCGAGGGCTCGCCCCACTCTCCTGCTGAGTGGGGGTCCCTCGAGTCCTCCTGGAGTCCGGGGGCCCCGCCAGGGAGGGAGCAGGAGGTGCTGAGCTCACCGCCTCGGCATCTGCCCTCCCTCCGCCCCTGGTGCGAGGGCCGCCGCACTCCCGCCAGCGCTTCGCTCACTAATAGCTTTTTAAGTCCAACCACATGTGTCTGTGGAGCGCGGAGCCGCCCCTCACAGGGCCTCGGTTCTCCCTCCCTTGCTGGAGACCACCCTCTACTCGGAGCAGCCTCCGGGATGGGGGAGGGGGGTTGCCTCCTGAGAGCCCATCTGCTTGCCTGGGACCCTGCTGAGCCAGAAGGGGAAGGGCTGGAGGTAGCAGAGTGCTCGGGGCTCTTTTCTCCTGGGGGCGTCGTAATCCCCTGGGTTCTGGGTTACCCAGCCTCCCTTCTCGATCCTAGGGTCGGGGATCCTATCTCCCTGTGGCACGCAAGGAAGGTGCAGGAACCCGAAATGGGCGGCTAGGAGCTGGGTGAGGAGCCCTGACCTTGAGCGGGATTTCCCGGGTGGGGGCTTTCGCACCAGCACTTCTGCACCAGGCCCCACTTCGGCGATCCCACTATCGCTCCTCCAGCTCGTGCACGTGCTGTTCCCTGTGCGTGTGAGTGGTCTGTGGGGAGGCCTGTGGGGTGTGGTTTCGCAGGAGGGGAGCGAGGGCTGAGAACCAACAGGCAGGCAGGCAGGCCTGGGGTCCTAATGAGAAAATTGCTTCCAGCCAGGGAGCCCTGCTTGCGGCTGAAATTGCATCCAGCCCCAGCCAGCTCTGCCGCCGCAGTCCCCGCCCTTTGGGAAGGAGGCTGGGGAGCTGCCCGGCAGAGGGAGGGGTAGGGCTCGCAAATGTCTCAGCTCCCCGCAGCCCCAACACCTTGGAGAGACTCCTCGGCTTCTCAGGGAGGAGAGCACTCTAGTACGTGCCAGGGCAAGGGTAGGCTCAGGGCCGGACTGCTGGATCCCTGGGCCGCAGAGGCTGCAGAGGGGATGGAGCAAACTCCCTCCTGCCCCTCCGCTCAGTTCTGCAGTACTTGCGGAGCACCCACTGCGCACAGGTTTTTGAAGAGGTGGGCCTGTTTAGAGTCTCACTGAGAAAGGGCCAAAGAGCACTTTGCATCCACAAAGATCCCATTTTTGAGTCAGTCTGTCCATTTGTCTGTCTATGCAAAGTCCTTTGAAATTCAGCTTCCCCGAGACTCAGGGTTCAGCCCCTTTTGTGAGCCCCTCCACTCGGGGGAGCCTAGCAGTGCGCCCTCCCCCGGCCTGGGACCCAGGCAGTTAAAGGCAGGCTGGCTTTCTTTTCTTCCTGCCTCTCACTCGGGCCTTTGAGCAGAACCACCTACAGAATTTGTGCGGCCCGGTGCAGAATGAAAATACAGGGTCCCTCAGTTAACAATTAAAATTTTCAAGACAGGAATGGCAGAGATAAAGGCCTGGAAGTCGAAGTCAACCCTGCTTCCAAGGAAAGCTGGTACCAACTGCCCAGTGGCTCAGAGAGTACCAGCTGGTTCAGTAAGCAACTGTCCTGTGGAACCACCGGCCACTGGCCTGACCAAGCCCACCAGAAGGTTCCGCCCCCTGGGCACCTCTGAGGGAGAGACCTCTCTGACTCCTGGGAAAATCTCTTCCTCACCTGGGGCTTTAGGCTCTGCTGCTGCACCGCTCTGTTTCTCCACTGCCCGTTTTCTGGACTTCTGAGATGGCTGTGATGGGTAGCGGCAGAGAGAGAGTGGACCGCATCTTTAGCGCCTAGAGATTCTCAGAGCAAGGTGGTCCTTGCCACCCTCCGGGAAACCTGACCATGGAACCTGCTGCCCGTTGGGCCCAACAGGCAGCAGGTCAGCCTGGACCTTCCCCTCCCCACCATCCCTGGGGTGGGGCCTCACTCTGCATTTGCCAGTTGCGTGGCTGTGTAGAGCAGGGAGCAAGCAGGAGTGCTTGGAGGGAGGGAAGAAGGCAGGAGGAAGGAAACAACCCCATTTTCATCCTCCAAATTACTGGCTAGGATGGCAGGGGAGGAGGCAGAAAGCCGACATTGTTTACTTAATTAAAAGTAAACAACAATTTGCTGCTGCCAGCCTCCCATTAGCTGTGTGCTGAGCCCTCAGCTTTCGCTCCTGAGTCTGACTCCTGTCGCCACCCCCCCAAGCCGTCGCTCTCCAGGGCCCTGTGCCCTTCCCTGGTCTGCACTTCCCAGGCTGAGCGGGGAAGACAGGCTAATACCAGTAGTGTCTCAGAGTCGTGTGGGTCGGGATGAGAATGTCAAGACACTGTCATTTGCGGGCACCGCGGGGAAGAGACCCCTGCATGTGCATGGTCAGGCCTGGTTGTGGTCCTGCGAGGCAGGGCAGGGGTGCCACCCACCTGGTTTTAGACCAGATGTCGGGCTCCCTGGGGAAGGCAGTGTCCCTCCCTGTCTCCTCACTGAGGCGCCAGTCCACACTACCTGTAGGCCTGGGCCTCTCTGCCCCACCTCCCACTTTTCTCTTTTTCCCTTTAGCAGCTTATAAACATCCTTCTCCCATCTTTTGTCTCTGCTCCCAGAAAGGGGCTGCACAGGGCTCCTGGAGGGCTAGGGAGAGAGGCTTGCTCTCTGGCCTGAGGAGAGAAGGGTTGCTGGAACTGGGTCCCCCCCACCCCTGCTAGGACAATTACAGGTGACTCTAGACACAGGGAGGGGAGTTGGCCTGGATCAGTGCTGAGCTGTCCTCAGCTCCTGCTTCCCTGGAGCCCCCAAGCTGGAGTGGTGGTCAGATGGAGAGAGAGCTGTGCAGGCGATTGATTCTGCTGGCCTCTGGCTGAGCAGAGCAGTGATCTGTCCCCAGGAGAGTCCTGCCTCTCTGGTGGACTCCCTCAGCACCCAGCAATGTAGAGCTCAGGCTTCCATCTGAAACTGGGCATGACCTTGGGCTCATGACTTTAGGTGCTTTGAGCTTTTGTTTCCCCTGTCTAAGGGGGCCAGACATTTCCCAGCACCTTGCTGCTTTATAAAACCATCCCTGAACGGGAGTTGCTCTAGTTCTCCTCTGGCCAGATGGATAGGGTGGGGAGAATATCTCAGGAAAAAGAGCCAGACCTGAGACACTTGGGAGGCCAAGCACACTGGGATTTAGTTTAAGCCCAACACAGGAGAGGTGAGGGGAGGCACCAGCAGTGAATGCACAAGTGGTTTCCTCTGGTGCCTCAGAGCAGAGGGTGCCACCAGAATGGGTTCTGCCTTCAGGGGATGTTTGGCAACGGTGGGGACATTTTTGGTTGTCTCCACTGAAGGGGCATGATGCTACTGGCATCTAGTGGGTTGAGGCCAGAGAGGCTCGAATCCTACCATGCGCAGGACAGCCCCACTGCCGAGAATGGTGGGGTGGGGGACAGGGAGGCTGAGAACACTGGTCTGGAGTTTGGCCTTCCTAGGAGATTTAGGTACCCACTCTCCCAAGTCTTCCTGCCCCACCTCTGTTCTCCCTCCAGCATTTGCATCTTCTCTTCTTCCTCCCTCACCAGTCAAGATTCACACATCCACATGCGTGCACATATGCACACATGCTCACAGCCCCTGAGATCCACACACATCAGGATTTTCATGTGCACTCACACACAGAAAAATCTGGGAAGTCTGTCCTGCCTTAATTGAATTAAAAGCCTGGAGTTTGGCAGGACATTGTGTATCTGAGCTGCAGCTTCTTGCAGCCGTTCAGTGCTGCTGGACAGGACGGATTTAGGCTCCCTTCGATTTCAGCTGCTGCCGCTTCTCTCCCTTCTCCCCTCCCTCCACTTTCCAGGCCCGAGGAGGGCAAGGTTGGCGACACCCCACTCCTCCTCCCTTCTCTCTTTCTTTCTATTATTCTAGAGGAGGCTAGGGTCTCCTGGGAAGCAGGTACCCAACCCCACATTCCACATTTTCTACTGCCCAGTGCATAGAGTGGGAGCTGGAAAGAGTTGGAAACGGGGTAGAGGGTGGGATATATTTCTTGACCGAGTGTAAAGCCACCAAGCTTTGCCTCCAAGGTCGAAGGGCTCTGGGGAGACTGTATCCCTGCAGGAGTGGCCAGAAGCCCTAGTGGAAGGGGTGGAGGGGCCAGCAGAAGGCAGACTCAGTGCCTGGGGGACTGCCATCCCTCAGTTCTCCTCTCGACCTGAGCCAATGATGGGGATGGGGGTGGGGTGTGAATGGGGGTGGGGTGTACTGCAGAGCAAAGGGGATGTTTTCCAGTATCTCTACCATCCCACTTCTGCCCACCCCCTCTTTGTCCTCTGTTTTGGCAGGCTCTGGGGATTGACCTGTTCTCAGACCCCCTTTATAACCCCACTCTGGCCCCTCTTTGGGGAGCCAAGAGGTAAGGTCAGGCCCTGCCTCTCATCTGAGGGTGACGGCCACACCAGAGCCCAGCCCTCTGTTTGAGGAAGCCCCATAGAGCCATCCTAGCCCAGAGTCTGAGGGCATTGGAAAGGGCCATATCTGGAATGGGTACAGGATCTGCCCAGGGCCTCACTGTGGGCAAGAGGGGTGTGGCCTGCCATCCTCCTGGGGCACCACTTCCTAGCACGTGCCACCCTCTCAGGCCATGCCTTTGTGGGCTGTCTGCTGTGTGCAGACTCTGCTCCCCAAACCCCGCAGCTTAAGAGCAGCCTGGGCAAACCACTAAAGGCCAGCAGTGCAGCATCCAGGGGGCCCTTTGGAAGAGCCCAGCCCAGCCCCACATGTGTCACCCTTGGCGTGTTAGGCAAGGCAGGGTTGGGGAGCAGCCCTCCACCGGCTGACAGGAGGACTAGGAGAAGGATTGGGGGGCCGGTGAAGCTGCCAGGCCTGGTCCGGAGCCCTGAGAAGCAATCTGCATCGGCCAGGGTCAAGGGGGTGTGTATGTGGGGGGGGGGGGACGGCCTCACCTCAGCTAACCTCCCCGCTGAACAAAAGGGCCTTTCTCCGTGCCCGCCGGGGAGGGTGTGCCTGCCCGACTGCTGCCGCCACTGCTGAGAGCACTGGTGGTTTTTTTTTTCTTCCTGACTTTTCTCCATTTCTCTCCCTCTCTGGTTCCTGATTTCTGACTTTTAATCTCCGTTTTTCACTTTTTGAGAGGGATGAGGAGGTGGGGGAAAGAGGGAATCTTCCTCTTCAAGCATGTATCAAGCGCAAAGGCAGGTCTGTGCTGCCAAAAGGTGGGGACTTTCGTGGGCGTGTTGGGAACACTCCTGGGGTCAAGCGGCGGCAGACTAGCCCACATCCAGGGCATCCCCGCCCTGGGGGAGGCAGGCAGGGGACTCAGAGCTGCGGTGGCGGCGCTCAGGGTGGGCCCGAGCTCACTGGATTGCACCCCACCCGCAGCCATGCACCTGGCAGCCCCCCACCTCCCGCTTCTCCTCGCTTGCCATTCCCCGGCCCCCTTCCATCCGGCCCCCGCACCGCAAGCTGTTCCTAATCAATGAGAACGGGAAGCTCGGCCCTCACATCACGGGATGTGCTTGGCAGCGGCAGCAACGGGAGCCGCTGCCTCGGGCAGTACAACCCAGGGTCCGAGTGGCTCGGGCCTGGCGGGGTCCTCATCCTTACTGCTCCGGCCTCATCCGAGTGCAGAGGGAACCCAAGCCTCTGGAGTCCCCGGCGGGCGGCATTCGGGCTTGCCGCCCCCGCTCCCGCTGCAGCCGACGAAGGGCAGCTAGCGTTAACTCGCTGCGCCACCTAGCTACGGCGTCTGAGAATGCAGCGCGCGCTCCCTCGGGGTGCGGCCCCTGTTGCCCCGCTGCCCGGCTTCCCGGGGAAGAAGACCCCTGTGGTCCTTCAGGGCTTTGTGAGTGGGGAATTTGGAGCCTGCCAGCCTGGAGGATATCGTTTCGTCCCTTCAGCAGCCTGGATTGTCCCAGTCCCGAGTCTGGGTAGCTGCCTTCTACCAGGTGCCAGGCTCCATATTCTGTGCGTCCAGGCTTCTGGAAGATGCCCTGTGGCTGCTCCTCAGGATCGCAGCAGCACTGAAATATAGGGTCCTGGTAGCTCCCCGTCCCATCATGTTTTCCATAAGTATGTTTGGTGCTTTATAGCGTATAAAACTGTTACTTCTCATCCTCCGTAAAAATTCTTGCTCACCTCATACCATCTCACCCTGAAGTCTGAGGCAAGCCTGAGTAGTGTTGCCCAAGGAATGAGAGGAGGCCTGGGAGACACACTGGGTGCCCAATAGCAGCAGGCCTAAGATCAGACTCTAGGTCCAGGGCTCTTTCCAGTACCCAGAGCTTTTCAGTGTCCTGGGAGGCCACCTGCTCACCCACTTGTTAGGCCCAGGCTGGGTTCTCAGAGCTCAGAATTGGAGATTTGGAGTCAAAGGTCCAAATTCCTCATGTCTCATCTGGACAGCTCTGGACAGTGGCTGCCTTAAGGCCTCCAGGATGAAGAGAGAAGCAGGCCTGCTAGAGTGCTACCCTGCCCTGCACTGCCCTTCACAGGGAGACTCTGGTTCCTTCCTTTGGTCAGTCCAGCCCTCAGGCATGGGGGCCAGTATGCCCTGTCCTGTGCACAGGCCCATCTGGGCTTTGCAGGAGGATTAGCAGTACCGAGGGTTCTGCATCACTTCCTTGGGTGTGAGTGTTAAGGGCTGGATCTGCCTGAAAGATGTTCTCTCCTCAGGAGGGGGAAGGTGTCAGCTAATTGGTGCTTCTGTCCCTTTGGTGGTCAGTGTAGCCATGGTTGAAAGAAGGATGTAGAAGGGTCTCTTCAGAGTCTTGTTATCTACTCCAACTGTGCTTTGAGGTGTGAGGGATACAGTAGTAAAAAAACACAGACAGTCCTTCACCCCAAAGAAGCGATGGTCAGGTTCCCGGCCAGGATGCTCCCAGCCTGGGAAGCCTCGTGGCCAGGTCCTTGGGCTCCTGTGCTGTGCAGAACTAGTGTCTCCAAATCCCCCAGCCCTGGCCCAGCTAGAGGCCTTCAGTGTGGGTGGGGTCTGGGTGGAAGGGGTGCTGGGCTCCCAGCCTCCAGGGAGGGAAGAGCCCCACCTAGGCATTCAATTGTGGTGCCCTTGTGTTCGTCACTCTTCTGTGAGTCAGAATCTGTCTTTCCCTTCAAGTCAAGTCCCCAGTAGAGGATGCTCCTTTGGGGTCACCAGCCTGGGAGTTGGGTGCCGTCACTTACGGGGTTGAGGAAGTCAGAGCACGTGACAATGGGAGGCAGGTGGCCTTGGCCTGCTCCCACTTCCCCCTGGGGTGAATGGAGGTAGGTGCATTCTCCTTCCTTATCCCTGCCATTCTCTGGCCCACCCGGCGCCCTTTCCACAGGTGAGGAGTGTGGGGCCTTCTGCCACACATGGCTGAGAGTGACTTGCCTCCATGTGGGGCAATTCTCTCACTTTCTTTTCCTAACCATTTGTTCCTCCTCTACACCCTGTCCTGGTGCTCTGCCTGCCCTCTCATCCCCAGAGCCTTGTCAAGGTCTCCCCAGCTCCTCGCCCTGCTGAGCCCCATCTGGACAGATGCTGGCAGCTGGATGCAGCCCAAGAAGCTGTGCTCATGAAGCCACTCCTGAGTATTTTTAGGGAAGTTTGCCCCTTTGGACTTTTTTTTTTTTCAGCAGTCATTTTCTCCTTTGCTTTCTCTTTCTCTCTCTGCTTCCCCCTTTCCTTGCCTTTCTTCAAACCTTCCACTTCTGATTCTTTCTACTGCAGCCTTCTCTCTTTGAACTGCTTTGGTTTAGCCCTAATTTTCTGTCTTGGCCCCTCCCTCTCTCTCTCTTACAGTTGTAATTTTGTCTTTTTGTCCATCTCTTGCTCTGGGGTTTAATACCTCCTTCTTTCCTTTTTCCAAACTCCTGCTGGTCCCAGACATGTCACTTAAGTGGCCTCCAGAGCCTCTGCCTCCGTGCTTCTCATCAGGGGCTGACATTAGCATCTGGATGCCTCTGCTCTTTTACAAATAATTAGACCAAGGGCAAGTGTATTTATGGGGTGGGGGTGGGTGATGCCTAGCCCTGGGAGGTGGGGACACTATTAATAGTCCTAAGATCAGCTGGGGGTGGGGGTGGTTGTCTAGCCTGGCCTGGGCAGTTCAAAGGGCCAGCAAGGGCAGCGCTGGAAATAGAATGGGTGGGGGTGGGGAAGCAGCTCTGCAGGCCCCTAGACTGGATATGGGCACCTGTTTCCCAGGACTCCTGTCTTTTTTTTTTTTTTTTTTTTTTTTTGGTATGTGGGGTATAGGGGGTATTCTCCACTGTCACTTTGTATCCATCAGGTTGGAGAGGGGACAGAAGCTTGAGGGACTTGGAGTCACTTTTCTGGACTCGGCCATCACATGACTCCTGGCCTCAGGCCCTGCTGGAAATGCTGGCTCCATTTGCCAGCTGAGTCGTGGCACCAGCAGGCACTGCCAGGAGAGGTGCCCAGCTGCCGGTGGGGCAGTGCCTGTGCTCATGTTGTCCTTAGCTCTCTCTATCCTCAGGGCTGGGCTAGAGTGAGCAGGGCCTTGGGCCCAACACTCTCAGAATCTAGAGGCACAAGCATTTTCTCCCGTTCCCTGTTGGCGTTGCCTGTCTTCCAGCCTTCTCTTTCCCTGCCTTTCCTCCACCATTTTCAATATGGTGGCCATCCTGAGACCATTTACTGCAGCTGCTGACACCGTGGAGGGATGCACCTGTAGAAGGTGTTCAGCTCTGCCTTTTATTTGCAGAGCAACCTCTCTCTGCCCCTCTTTGCACATGGTAATGGGCCAGACCCTGAGGGAGCCCCTCAGCTCACTGGCTGGCGTCTCTGGTGTCAGACACCAAAAATTATAATCTAGGGCTTCCATAGTGGCCACTTCACTGTCAGTCCTTCTCTGGTGACTCCCTAGCCCCTGGGCACCTCTGGAACACCTGGATGGTGTTACTGCCAGGCACTGGGTCTGCTGCTTAATCACTCCACTGACAGCCGTGGAGCACTGAAGCCTGAGTTGCTGGGGCTCAGCACTGTGTCTCCTGCAGGCCCGCCTGTGTCTCCCAGTACTGCTTTGGTGGGGGGGGGGCGGGGGGGGAGGAGGCTCATTTGTTAGGGCTGGCCTGGCCTCTATCCACCTGCTGGGTGCTCTGCTCTGCACTGAGGTGTGTCCCTCATCTCTCCTTTGCTGGCCACTGCTTCATCCCATGGGGACAAGCAACTGAGTACCCAGCTCCCCCAGGCCTCAGTGCCCAGATGCCATCTTGAGTTCTCTGTGGGCTGGGGGCAGCACTAAGGAAGTTCCTCCGGCAGGTGCAGGGCAGAGAATGCTGAGCAGCTCACACCAGGGGAGCACCCTGGATGTCCTAGGGCTTCTTGCCTGAGTCCAGCTGCCTGAGCCCACCCACTCTGCTGATCTCCTAGGCACCAGATGAGCCCATGGACTTGCCTTTGCCTCCCTTCCCGTAGCTTTACTGCAGGACTGAGTTGAGGTGGAGAAGGCAGAGCAGTTGGGGTCAGCGACCAAGAGTGGAATGTCTCATCCAGATGCTGGCCCTGGCCCTGGCCTGCCAGGTCTCTGTGGCCTGATCTTCTGTCTCAAACCCACCCCACACTCAATGACCTGCTTTGAGCCCCAGCCCCAGGGACAGCCAAAGCAGGTCTAAACTACCTGTGTACTGCAGGTGTGACTGAGCCTCTTCTTCCCTGTCACTTATCACCTCTTCCTCTGTGCAAGTGACTCAAGTCAAAGGCTCAAGCCCTTTCGGATCTGTGGGTAGAGAATGAGAAAAGGAGGGATGAGGGTGATAAGGGGTGGACATGTTTCCCTACCCTGCCCTACCCCCACCCACAGCTTCAGGGCTGTGTTTGGGCCAGGCTCCTGTCTCCAACCATCTCGGGATCTAGGGATGAGAGAGGAGAGAGAAACCTCAGGATGGCCACAGAGCCTGTGCCAATGCAAGCTGGTTCGTGGAGGTGGAGTGAGGAGTGGCAGGAAGAAGGGGAAGAACTTAGAAGCCCCCTGGGCCTGGCCCAGGTTGAGCCCCGCCCCCCTCTGCCCTCTGGCTGCCCTGCATTCTCAAGGACTTCCTGGTCCCCAGTCTCCTGTTTGCTGAGATGGGGAGAACCCCTCTGTGACCCATCCCCCTAGCCCCCCATCCGTCCTGCTTCCCTCCTCAGGGTTTCTCAGATTCTCAGACTTAGGTTTCAAGAGGCACAATAGTTATATTCTCCAGCTCTGATTGCTGCAGGCCGGGCCTCTGGCTCCCCTTGAGATTGGGTTTCCCGTGCCCTGGACACTCCGGAATCACAGAGGAGTGGGGGAGGGGCCGTGCCACACTGGAGAGGGCCGAGCAGCTCCTGAATTGCATTGGCCCTTCACAGGACAGCGCATGCCCCACCTCCTTGAATCTTGGGCTTGGGGAGAGCCAGGGGAAGGACAGGTGGGCCTGATGCCTCTCCTCCCTAGCCCCCAAAGCCACCATTCAGGGCAGAGCTGGAAGAGTTTCCTGTCTGGCCTGGTCCTTAGCACAGAGTATACTGGGCACAGTGAGACACAGCTCTGGGTGTACCGCTCACTCCACCCCTGCAGGACAGCAGGAAGTGGCTGGAAGCATCTCCAAGTTCTGCTGGCCTGAGTGTTTGCACGCGCTTGGGTTCACATGTGTGGATGTGGTTGAGCCAGGTCTGTGTGCCCCTCTCAACCCTAAGGAACACCTCCATCAGTGATGCGCATGGGGGCGGCCAGCCAGCAAGTTACATGTGGCCTTTTCTCAGAGTTTGTCTCCAGTGGGAGCTGAGGCAGAGTGTTCTTCGCTGCAGCGTGCAGGAATTCCTCCCTCACCTAGCAGGAGCCATAAATATCTTCCCGCCTCTGACTGGAAATATATATATAAAAACATGCTGTCAGTCGGGTTCATGTGTAGCACTCAGCTCCTCTTGGCAGCTGGAGCTTCCCCCTCCAGAACTCTGACAAAGAGGCAGAGCCCTCTTGGAAACATGCACATGAGTGTGCACACATACACACAAGTGTGCAAACAGGCAGGACCAGGACAGAAAATCAGGTTTGAGAGAGGAGAAGTGAAGAAGAAAGGACAGAGGGAGAGATGCAGAGCCAAGACAGAACAGATTCCAGAGGGAAAGGCGAAGAGTTGAATGAAAGAAGTTGGGAGCTTCAAGAGCTAAGAAGGTAGAGCTGGTGAGGGGTAAGGCAGACAGCACTGGGGGGCATTGCTGCTGCTCCAGGGGTTACAGAGGGGCCTGAGGAAGAGAGGGGCCCATACTGCCAACCATCAGCTGAGCCTCACCCAGGTTGGGGTGCCTGAACCAGGCTGCCTGCTAGTCCACGAGCCATTGAACAGGGGGTGACCAGTGACATGTGCAGGTGAATGGGGAACAGTCCCTTTAGTTTCAGAGCCTTGCTCTGGGGAGCCCACTTGGGCCCACCCCAAGGCAGTCCAGATTCGTCACCTTCTCCTGCATAGTCCTCGCTTCTGGGAGCCTTCTCGGCTGCCAGAGTCCCCAGGCACAACCGCCTCAGAGGTGTGGATCACCTGAGTAGCCCAGGTCCCAAGAGGAGGTCATGTAGAGGACAGTCAGCAGAGTATGCATGACCCCCAGCAACATCCAGAACAAGCTGTGGGCTCCAAAATTCTCTCCATCCCAAAACCTGGCCCAGGGGCAGGGGCCTTGATGCATGCCCACCCAGGCATCCATCCTTAAACACAGTGGCTGGACTTGGTTTTGAGAAGGCCTCACAGGATGGGGATTGTGGGAGGATACTTAAGAGTACACATGACACTCTCTGTTCCTCAGCACAGTAAGGAGGAAAATGTTGCGTTGTTGTCTTGGGGCTGAGGGGAGGTGACAATGCCCCTGGTCCCTCTGTCCTGTCTCTAGTCTCTCCAGGAATTTAGGGCAGCTGTAGTCTCTGAAGACAGGGTCAGGCAGGGGGGTCTGGGATTCCATGCTGGCCTCTGTCGGTGGCCCTGAACTGAGGGTATGTGCTTAGGGCTTCCATCGCTCTGAGGACCAGGCCAGAAAGAAGGCCAAGGCTAGAAAGGCTGCCAAGGGATGTGGCCCTGAAAGGCTCAGGAATCAGAGTGACAGTCTTGGGGATGTGGGCTGGGCGGGAAAGAATAAAAGACGGAGCCAGGCACCTGCCCGCCTTGTGCCAGCCAACACCGTCCTGCCTCTCCACTGGCCCGCAGGCCACCAGCTGGCCCATTGTCCCCAATGAGAAAGCAGACACTGGAGGGGGGCTCCCATGTGGCAGGAGCTCACTCATGCACGCCTGCCTGGCAGGGACTGCGGGAGGAGAGCCACCCGGTGCTGGGTCAGGGGCGAGGGGAGAAGGGGGGCAGTGGAGAGAGGAGCCTCCACCATGTAGCAGCCAGGTCTCCTCCTGTGCTGTTGGCAGGGGGCAGTGCGTGGGGCCTGCGAACAGGAGATAAAGAGTTCAGGCAGAGGGTTTTCTCTCACTAACCGTGGATTTGTGTGTTTGTTCAGCTGGTGGTTCTGATAAGCCCCATTCTGCCAGATAAAAGCTGAGTAGCCCTGAGGCGGGGCTTGGGGCCTTCCTCCCGTCTGTCCTGAGGCCTGGGGTTATCCCCTCCCCCAGGGAGCCCAGACAGAAGGGAGTCAGGTGCTGGGGTGTCGTGTGCTCCCCAGTGGCTGTCTAGAGCAGGCACTGATTTCAGGGCATGGCTCCCAAAGAGCCCCTTGTGTAAGAAGTCTGGCCCAGCTGGCCCCCACCTCTGGGTGGGGAGGGTGTCTCCTCACCCTCCCCGGGAGCCCATGCATGTGGGACAGTGCTGGCTGAGCTCCTGCCAGCCCCTCCCCCTTCTGTCCAAGACACCGTCGGAGCTGACCCGGTAGACACAGGCCAGCTCCCATCACTTGCGGTCCTGTTGGGGCAGGAGTCCATTCATGACAAACTAGTGGAGCCCTTGTGCCTGGGGACGGCCCGTGGGGGCTTCAGGGCTTTGAGCAGAGTGCAGTGTCCCCAGGCCCCTGGCCTCAGCCCTCCCTGTCCTTTCCGCTGGGAGGTGCTGGCTGAGAAGGAGGGTGGGGGCCCAGGCCGCAGCTGCCCCGGCTGCAGGGCTGGCTTCTGTGCCTCCGAGCCTGGATCCAGATTTCCAGTGTCTCTGCCTTTTGTCCTGGAGCCGAGCGGAGCCCGCCGCCGCGGCCGGAGGTGGTGGCATTGTGGGGCTCCAGGCGTAAGATGGCTGCCAAGGGCTAAAATGGCTGCCAGCAGCGCCCGGAGCGGCGCCCGGAGGCGCGTGGCAGCAGCGTAGCCCGGCTGATCTGCGTTCCGGCTCGCTTCTCTACACTGAGCTAACAGGAATAACAGCAATAACGTTTGGGGCAGTGTCCTGGTTTAGAAGGATATCCTGTTTGTGGCGCTCTCCCGCAACCCATTTGTCTCTGCCGCAGCCGCTGGTTCACCTCCGGCTCTTTGTCGGGTTCTCTCAGGTCTTTGTGTCCTTGGGCTGGGCAGGGGATGCGCAAAGCTTTCTAGCTCCACCAGGCCATTTTAGGGGGCCAGGACCAACCCCACCAGGTGGATCCAGGGCCTCCTCCGTCTCCCCCACTTCACTGACCCAGGCCTGGGGGGCTTGGTGGGGACTCGGTTGATCCCGGGACAGGTGGGGCTGGTAGGGGCAGTTGGGGTAGGGAGAGCAGAGGCTAGAGCATGTGCCCCTTGCTGGGCTCCACAGGGGCATCCTGAGGCTCTGGCCTTCCTGAGTTAGTAATTGGGGAAAGGGCAGCCCCTGAGGTAGCAGGCCCAAAGCAGGGGCCCTAGGAAGCCCTGAGGTGGGCCGCCTCTGCCTTGGCCCCTCCTCTGCAATCTCCTGGCCTGTCTGGGGCTTGAATCAGACCTAGAAAGCCAGGAATGGGCCAAGGTGGCAGAGTGACAGAAAATTCACACTGACAAGATTTTATAGCACAGAGAGGTTGCCCTCCCCAGAACTTAGGACATCTGGTGAGTTCTCTCCAGAGCAGCAAGTGCCACTAACAAAGGGTGGCCCGGTTTGGGCATAGCCATCCCCATGTGTGAGTGCACCCAGTGGTGCGGAAGAAAGAACCCCAGGCTGGAGGGGCTGAGGGGGGGCCCATTAGCAATTTCCTTTTAAATCTGTTTTCTTCATTTGTGACAAGATTTGTTGTTATTTTTTGGTATATAAAAAAAAAAAAAGACCTAACAAGGTAAAAGATGGGGGGAACGGGGCCTGAAACTGTCCTGGGGCAGCCTGTCTTTTCCTACCGGCCACAATGAGGCAGGTGCTTGAGGAAACGGCTTGAGCCGTCCGTGGTGAGGCCTTTGCTCTGAGAAAGCTGCTGTTCTGCCTGCTAGCTCCAGTGGGAGTCCATGTCGCCCTTTAGGAATCTCCTTGCGGGTCACTCCCCAATGTGAGCATCTCAGCTGTGAGGCCAGTGGGGGGCAGATTCCCAGTCAGTAGGCTGATCTCAGGGTGGTGGGTGAGACCAGGAGACAGGAGGGCTCCAAAGAGTGGGGCAAAGCCCTGGCCAACACCAGTGCCCAGTTTTCCAATGCCACCCCCATGTTGTTTCCCCACAAGCAGCTGATTCTTTACCAAGTGCCTGCCTTCCTCCTGCCCCACATCCTGCCCAGGCCCCCCTCCACCGCCCTGTCACCAGCTGTCGTGCCCAGGCAGGCATTCTGGAGGTCCCCGATGTGCCCCTAGCACACAAAGCTTTGAGGACCTGGGGGTGGGGGTGGGGGGCTTTCCCAAGCTCAGCAAAATATTCACACACACACTCCACCCTGCCCCCAGCCCTCTGTGAGCTCCCACTGCACAATGGGCCCTTGTTTCGGGGCTCCCTCCAAGCAGCTGTGGCACTGGGGCATGAGACAGCCCAGACAGGCTGGCACAGAGCGGGCAACAGCGTCAGGGCAGACCTCCCCACTCTGTGTTGCCAGGCACTGCCTGTAAGCATAAAGGTGAGGTGGGGGTGGCTCAGGAAGACAGGAATGGCTCCAAGTAATGACATGAGGAAAGGAAGGGGCTGCTTCTCTGGGCATTTGAGGCAGGTGGAAGATGGGGAACACTTGGGTCCATCCCAGCTGTGCAGAATGGTCGCTAGCTTCTCTTCTAAGTACCCTTCTTACCCTGTCAGCCGATGCTGTTCACCCACTGGTGACTGCCGCCAGGGCACATTGCGCAGTGTCTGGAGATGGTTTGGGTTGTCACAACTGGGGTGCTACTGGTATCTAGTGGGTAGAGGCCAGGGATGCTCCCCAACACCCTGTAGTGCCCAGAAATCCCCACCACAGTAGTTTCTTCTCCCTTTTCTGGTCTTTGGAGTCTCCCTGGGCTGCTCCTGGAATGGGGAGAAGGTGTTTACATGGCTGGAGAGGTAGCTGTTTGTGGGGCACTTTGGTTTTGACCCATCCTCCCCTTTGTGTCTCCTGCAGAATCCGGACAATCAGATAGTTCAAACCAGCAAGGAGATGCGGACATCAAACCACTGCCCAATGGTCAGTTCCCCCAGCCCACCTGCCCTCCTGCCTACAACCTCCCTGCCTGCCCTGCCCCCAGGCCCTTCTCTACCTTCCACCATTTCTTTCCCCTTTACTCAGTTGTCCCTTAACTGAGCTTTGGCTGCCAGCTGGAGGGGAGGGGACTCACGTGGAGCATACCCCTTCTTCCCCGGGGGCAGTGGGGAGGTGGGGAGAACTTTGAGGAAACTGGCAGGCAGCCCTTCCTGACCTTGCTTCAACTCATTCACACTCACTAGCCCTTTTCCTCCCTCAGGGCACTTAAGTTTCCAGGACTGTTTTGTGACTTCCGGGGTCTGGAATGTGACGGAGCTGGTCAGAGTATCACAGAGTAAGTGAGTCCTTTCTTCCTGGACAATGCTGAGTCAGCAGGGATGGGGGAGAGGAGGTGGCCCCCTACTGATGGGGTATTACTGGGGAAGGGGTTAGACAGGGCTTCCTGGAACATCATCTGCTTCATGGACACCAGTCTGAGTGGAGCGGAGGTGTCCAGAGAGCCACATTTCTAACCTGTGCTTTGGAGGAAAAGAATCACAACTAGGCCCTGGTTAGTGTGGCTCAGTGGATTGAGCACTGGCCTTCGAACCAAAGGGTCCCCAGTTCTATCCCCAGTCAGGGCACATGCCTGGGCTAGGTTCCCAGTTGGCACGTGAGAGGCAACCACACACTGATGTTTCTCTCCCTCTCTTTCTCTCTCCCTTCCCCTCTCTCTAAAAAGAAATAAATAAAGTATTTTTAAAAAATCACAACTAAGGGCTCATCGCCAGCAGCCAGGAGGAGGTTTCCTCAGCAGGCTGCACAGGGATCTTGCCCTGGGGCTTCTGGGGAGCTTCACTGCTCATGGCAACAAAACAGACTCCACTGGACCTTCTGCACCTTTCAAACCAATCATGTTCTCCCTTCTTCCCAGCTCCTGTTGCAACAGCATCAGGGCCCAACTTCTCGCTGGCGGACCTGGAGAGTCCCAACTACTACAACATAAACCAGGTGACCCTGGGGCGGCGGTCCATCACCTCCCCTCCTTCCACCAGGTAAGCCCAACACCCCTGGCCTTCCCCCTCCCTGCCCCTACCTCCAAGTCATCTCAGGTGTTATGAGCAGCTGTACTACGGCTCCCTGGGTGCTTCAAAAGGTCATCCCTTGTTGAGGCCATTGGCTCCAGGGCAGCCAGGGCCCACTGTGCCCCCCACCCCCTGAACTTCCTACTGCGGACACTCAGCCCTGGGAACACAGACCTAAACAAGGCAGGGCTCTGCCTAGAAGGTGCTCCCAGTGGGGATCCAAGAAGGCCTCTCCCTTGGGAATGTGGCACTAGGGCCCAGACCTGCAGCGTGCTGGGAAGGGCATGGGGGGACACTCCAGACAGACAGAGCAGCCTCCATCCCAGCCAAGGCTGCACAGGCTGGCAGGACCACTCCATGGAGGGTTTCCGAGGCCAGAGGAAGGTGTTTAGACTGAAAACCCACTGACTGGTTTCAAGCAGCAGATGCTGGAAATGTGTGCTTAGAAAGCGCCTCCAATAGCCATGTGCATGGGGAGACGCAAACAGCTAGTCAGAGGTCCTCTGCCTGGCTGGAGGACGGCCTGAGTCCTGGAGGTGGGGGAGTGGCATGTGAGGGAAGGGTGTGGTCATTCAGCAATGTCCTGGGGTGGACACAGTAAGGCCTGGTCAGAGCCGATTGTACAGGGCAGGGTGGGATCTTATCCTTTTTTTAAAAAAACTTGGATGTTGTAGTTTATTGTGAGGTTTTTGGTGTTCATTCTGATTTGTTTAAATAATACAGTAAAATGTACCATTTTCATACTTACAATATCTTGATGATGGAGTTTTGTGGCGCTCTCTGGTGTTCTTTTCCCTAATGACTGCCTCAGTCACCTCACTCAGCCCTGGGGACCGATGGGAAATAGAAGGTGGGGCCAAGGAAGTAGATGAGGGTTTTGCCCACTTCTTTAACTTGGGCAGCTTCGGTAGATGATGGTATCAAGGACCAAGAAGACAGTCAAAGAGGAGGAGGAGGAGGATCAGGTGGGCTGGGCCCAAGGGGCTGTGGGGCTGGTCTGGAGGTGGACACCAGTAGTGCCCAGAAATGCTGCCATCAGCAGGCACCTGCTCCCAACATGGAAGGCCCTCAGTGCAGGCTCCCTCAGCCTGAGTACCAGTACCTTGGCCTGCCCTTGGCCCACCTGCTCCCTCTCCTCCTTTTCCAGCACTACCAAGCGCCCCAAGTCCATCGATGACAGCGAGATGGAAAGCCCTGTTGACGATGTCTTCTATCCGGGGACAGGCCGCTCCCCAGCAGCTGGCAGCAGCCAGTCCAGTGGGTGGCCCAACGATGTGGATGCAGGTATGGGCATCACAGGGCCTGGCCCAGTGCAAGGGCAGCCCAGAACCTCTTCTTCCCCCGCAGTTTACCTGGCAGTTCTCCCACCGGTGCCCCTACTGTTGGCACTGCCTGGCTTCTGGCCTCCTGATCTTCCAGAGGAGGGCAGTCCAGGCTGAAGAAGGGAGCAGAGGCGAGGAGCTGGGCTGTCACTGAGTGGGCAGCAGCTCCCGGTGGCACAGCAGCAGGAAAGGAGAGGCCTCTGGTGCCCTGCAGGCGGCCGTGGCCTCCTGTTCAAAGCCTTCTTGGACTTTTTCTCTTGGGATTTCTGTAGAAAGGTTGCCCCAGCTCTGTGGTCTTCATGGTTTAAAGCAGTTTCTCAGACTGGGTACGGCCGACATCTGGGGCTGGATCACTCTCTGTGGTGGGGCATCCTGGGCACCGTGGTGTGTTGAGCAGCAACCCTGGCCTCCACTCACTAGATGCCAGTGCACAAACCCCCTGACAGGTGTGATGGCCAAAAATGTCTTCAGACACTGCTGAATGTCCATTGGGTGGGGTGAGGAGAGAATCTTCCTGAGCTGATTGAACTGAGAACTGCTGGCTTAAAGGGCTCAGCTTCCTAGAAAGGAGCAGAGTCTGGTAGGGTGAGCAGAATTGTCTTTAGGCCTCCCAGCCACCTCTAGCCACTCTCTTCCTGGTGAACCCAGCCACCGTCACTTCCAGGGTTGCTGGGAGGCATGGGCAGACCTGGAGAGCCCAGGTGGAGTAGAAGATGTGTATGCAAGTGTGTGTGCGCTTGTGTGCAGGTATGAGGAGGCTGGCTGCAGGGCACTTCTGCCTGACACACTGGTGGTGCAGCCTGTGTCATGTCCTTGAGGAAGTGAGTGTCTGGGGCTGGGGAGCGCAGCCCTGCATGGGTGGGGTATGCACTGGGCACCTCTGCTGTGCTCCAGCATGGGGACTGAGGCTTTGTTTCCTATTGCAGGATGATGAGGGTCTGACCCAGTGGCACTTTTCCTGGTGTTTTCCAGATGTGACCCTACTGGGAAGGGCCAAGTGGATGGGCAGGGGGATGGGCTGGGGGAGAAACAAGGCCAAAGGGTGGGGAGGTACTGTCCCAGACACAGAATCTGCTTCTGCTCTTGGCTACTCAGAAGGAGGGGAGGAGGGGAGGAGGGGAGGAAGGTTCTCCTCCAGGCCTTGGGTTCAGGGAGCAGGCTCTAGACCACCATTAAGGCTTGCTTCTGTGGGACATCACTCCACAGGACATTGGGTGCCCTCCCAGGGTTTCCCGGAGGCAGGTGGGGGACATGGGCCAACACAGTTCAGATGCTTCCCTGGGGAACCTTGAGAGGTGTTAAAGCAGTTGAGAAGGCTCTGAAGACACCCCTGCCAGGGCCTCAGTTAAGTAACTGCTTCTGTAAGGCCTCATGTGCCTTAAAGATGCATCCACCATGGCTGGTGGCCTCCAGGCCCCTCTGCCCAGACCTGGTTCCCAAGGAGCCCTCCCCTCTAGGCTCCTGCTCTCTCCTTTCTTGGCTGTCTGCTGTAGAGCCTGCCATTTCTGCTCCTTCTAGCAGTCCTGCCACGCATGCACGGCTCCCAACATCCTCTTGCCGCAGCACCCCAGCTTCCTCGCTTTCCTCTTTTCTTCCTTGCCCCCTTCCTATGTTGCTTCCCTATGCTGAGACAAATCCCCAATTAAGCAGTCCAGCTGCAGGACAGGGAACAGCTGGGGAGGCGCTGTGCGGCCTAGGGGACAGCTGTGCACAGCTGGTGGGGGTGTCCCCCCCCACCGTGCCAGCTATCAGGTGGCACACAGCTGCTGCCAGATAACACCTCTTCTGGCGGCTGGGAGTTTGCCCTTCCCCCACCTCTTCCCTCTGCAGTTTAAATGGCTCTTATTTTTCTGTTCTGAAGTCCCCCAGCCCCCCCCCCCCCGAAAATGACTTGATTTGTGCCTCAAAGATGGCAGCTGCAGAGATCTGCTCTGGCTCCACCTTACCCCTCCCTCCCAGCCTGGGCACAGCCTCTGAGGCTTAGCCCAGGGACCAGACAAGCTCCTCCAGAGGACCTGGCCCTGGGGCCCTGCTTGGTCATAGTGTTGTTTGGATGTGGTGCCCCCTGGGCACTGAGATGACCCTTGGTGGGCAGCATCAGGGTTCTAGAGGGGTATTCTCTGTGCCCCTGTCTCCTGCTAAATGCCACCCAAGTTCTGGCACCAGGAGCAAAACAAAGCCCTGAAACATCCCATGCTGCGACACTCCAGCCTCTGGGGCCCCTGGCCCAGGCAGCTCCCCCCTGGCCAGCTCCGCCCCCAGTGCCCTGCCTGGCCCCCTGAGCCTGCGTCCCACCCTTTCATCTGTGCCCCATGAGCTCTCTGTGTGCTCGTCAGGGGACAAGGTGTTCCCCCTGCCTAGCGGACCCAAGTGCCTCACTTTCCTCTCCTCTCAGAAGCACCTGGGGCTAGCTGGTCTGCACGCAGGGCCTGAGACACAGCCCCATGGGGCACCGGAGGCAGGAGGAGCCCTGTGGGGGAAGGGCAACTGGGAGGGCCAAGGAGAATGAGTGAGCTGCTGGCTTCCCGCCTTCCCCTGCTCCCGCCCTGGCCCAGCTAAACCTGCACTGTGTTGCTGATTCCTCCCCCCAGGCCCGGCTTCTCTAAAGAAGTCAGGAAAGCTGGACTTCTGCAGTGCCCTCTCCTCTCAGGGCAGCTCCCCGCGCATGGCTTTCACTCACCACCCGCTGCCTGTGCTTGCTGGAGTCAGACCAGGTGAGAAATGGGGGCCCAGAAGGGAACATGGGGGAGGTGGCGGAACGCTGAGGGGCAGCTGGCCAGGTTAAGGGGCCAGGGTCTGTCAGGGTGACAGCCCCAAGCTGTCTGAGGGGGCTCCAGTACGACAGTGGGTGGACAAGGGAATGGGCCCTCCCTCCATAGCAACATCTGCTGGAGGACCAGCCAGCAACTGGGCCTCCTCACCTTGTTCTCAAGCATCCTCCCACTTGCTTCTCACTCCCCAAATGCACATGTGTGAACGCGCTTGCAGGTGTGCTGTGTGCTTACATGTGTGCATGTGGGTGTGTACATGTGTGGTGGGGAGTGTGCATGCTTGTGTGTGTGGACGTGTGCCCAGGCCTGTCCTCAGGCCTCCTCTGACTTGCCCTCTGACTGCAGAGACCTCAAGCCTGCCCAGTTCTCCTCTCCCCGCACCAGCTGTGGTTAGGAAAGCTTAGGCTTCTCCCTCTACCCTCCTTTCAGCTGTTCTTTCCCAGCTCCTGGCCATGCTCAGGGTCTGGCTTCCCAGCACCAGACCAGCTTGGCATGGGGCACAGATTGACAAGAGCACTGGTAGGAACCCAGGGTCCCCTAGTGGCACCTGGGCTGTTGTTCCGGGAGTAGAGCTGGCTGCTGACATGGGGGCTCTCTGGCTTCAATCTCTAGAGAAGGCACTGGGCAGGGAGAACACCTCCATGATCCTGAGGGGATGGAATCAGGAAGTTGTGGGAGCTGAGTCCTCAGCCTTACCACTTGCTCACTTGCTTCTTCCTCACCTTGACACCCATCTGGCACCCATCTGGTAGAAAGAGGCTTGAACTTTTTCTGGACACAGCCCTGTGTCCACCCACCATCTCCTGGGCCCTTCCATAGAACACAGAGAACAGCAAGGTTCACCCTCCCGGCTTCCTCCTTGGGGCCTCCTGGCTGGGAGCCCAGATGCAGCCTGCGCTGGGGCAGGGTGTGGTGGCCTCAAGGTGGGGGCAGGGAGCCCAGGCCCTAGGCTTGCGGGAAGCAGCCAGCCCAGCTCCACTCAGCTTTTATGAACTCCAGAGAGAAGCCAAGTTTCCTCAGCCCCCTAATGAAACCGAGAGCAAGAGCGAGCTGATTGGAAACAGACGGGCGGGAGAGTGCTGGCTGGGGAAGGCTGGGGCCTGCTCTGGGGCGCAAGTTGTGTGTGTGAGCTTGCGTGTGCAAGGACGCGTGTGTGAATGTGATGGGGCTGAGCACTCAAGAACGCGGCCTAGGCAGCAGTGACCTGGTGCACGCCCACCCACATGTGGGAGATGCACGGCTCTGCATGCATGTCACAGACCCATCCCATACAGGTGCGGGTCCTGTCTGCAGCCTCTCCTCCCTCCCCCAGGCCCCATCCTATGCCCTGGCCCTCACCTGAGGTGCAAAATGCAAGGGGGCACCCAGAATCTCAGTTGTCACAATTAGTGGTGTTTTAATGCATTATTTTTTAAAATTAAAACTTTCACAAAAATAGACAGTGAGCAAATGTCAGCATTTTAAACAAAAGACCAGGCTGACACTGCTTGCACGACCTGCCTTGCTTGTCTCACCGTGAACCTGGCCCTGGTTCCCATCAAACTCTGCAAAGACGAGCAGCTGGTTGGGGCACAGGCCCAAGTTTGCTAATTGGATTTTTAAAAATATTGCATTGAAATGTTATTTACCTTGATAACAAAGGTTTTTTTGTTGTTGTTTTGCATTATCTCATCTTCCGCGCCGAGGACGGACCCTCACTCTCCTTACCCTGGTCCTGGCCCTGCTCTTGCCCGTTCTCCCTTTTCCTCCGAACCCTCAGTGCCCTGAGATGAGTTTCCCTCATCTTCTGTCTGCTGATGTCCTCTCTTCCCGCCCATGTACATGCAGGGAGCCCCCGGGCCACGGCGTCAGCATTGCACTTCCCCTCTACATCCATCATCCAGCAGTCGAGCCCGTACTTCACACACCCAACCATCCGCTACCACCACCACCATGGGCAGGACTCGCTGAAGGAGTTCGTGCAGTTTGTGTGCTCAGATGGCTCAGGCCAGGCCACGGGACAGGTGAGTCCAGAGGCCCAGGAGCCCCACCACAGCTCATCTCTGTGTCTGTCTGTCTGTGTCAGGATCACAGGGAGAGGGCCTGAGAGCCGGGAGCCTACCTGGGACTGGAGCAGCAGAGAGCCAGCAGCTCGAACACCTTAGCTTTCCGGTCTGGGATAGGGGCCTGTGTATTGTGCAGGGGCCTCTCTGTCATGGTCTGGAGAGCTGGAGGCAGCAGCTGGGCCTGCCTTGCTTGGGCGCCTTGCCCTGTCTTCAGTCTCTGTTCCCCTTGGAGTGCACCCATGAGCTGTTCAGTCCAGGCCTGGCCCCTTAGCTCCTCACACCCCTCTTCAACCTCAGGGCTGCAAGGATTTCGTAGGTTCTAGGTAAGGTTTCCCAACCATGGTCCTATCACCATTTGGGGCTGTTCATTCTCCATGGTGTGAGGCTGTCCTGGGCATTGTGGGGTGCTGAGCTGCAGCCCTGGCCCCCACATGCTAGAAACCAGCAGCACCACCCCCTCCCCAGTCATGGTGATCAGGAGTATCTCCAGACTTCAGACTCCTGTTGGCAGGACTCTTAACAAGGGGTTTCCAGGTTACTTATGGTTTTGTAGCACAGCCCTGCTCCTTAACCTGGGAGAGACTGGTTTCCCATGGAGCTCTGCAGGGGGCAAGGGCTAAGGGGGTGAGAGGGCACTGCCTTTCTTTGTCAATGAGCTCTAGAGCCTGGGTCACTGACAACTAGAATTGCAGGTTAGCTTAGCAAAGGAATTAACCCAGACATTGGTGGGCCAGAGACAACCCTTCAGCGGGAAAGTGGTCCTCAGTAGGGGACTACTCTGGGTTGGGAACAATGGTCTCTGGACCTTTGGAAAGGTTCTGGAGCCCCAGCAGCATGCTGCATTACGAGAATGTCCAGCTGCTGTCCCCTAGCCCAGTCCAGAGGTTAGGTGGGGATGTTGCTCAAAGGGCCACAATGAGGGAAGCAAATCAGAAACCCATGCCAGACCACACCCAGGGGAAGCAACGGGCAGCCTTCAGGTGCCCCAAACACTGTGGGCATTTGTTGAGTGCTGGTGTATTATTGGTAGGGCGGGGGTGGGTGGGCTTCCTCACTCCCTCTTCCCTCCCTTCTGCTCTCCCTCCTGCTTTCCAGCTCCTTCCCCTCTGTGCCCTTCAAGGGTTTCTTTGCTGACTCTGAAGCTCCTTAGCACACCCAGAGACTTGCCCACCTCTCTGGACAAGCTCTGTTCGCTTCTTTTAGAGGCATTCAGGGAAAAGTGGATGTGAACCCTGACAACTACTGCATCTTCTCCAGAGATGCCAGCAGAGTCTGTGGGAAGTCCCAGCCCATGTCCCAGTCCCCTTTGGAGTTGTGCAGTGTGGATCAGAGAGGTCTGGAACCCTGCCTTGCCTGCCTTCTCACCTACAGAGGCAGCTGGGGTTTGGAATCAGTGAGACCAACCTGGGGGAGTAGTTTAGTCCAGAGAGCCAGTCAACCCCTTGGCATCCTGACGGCTGGGCCCTGACACTCTCCCTTGACTTGACTGCTCAAGATTAGGGTATCGTTTGGCCTAGAAGGTTCTCTCCTCCAGACAGGTGCTTGCTCCAAGTAGACTGGACAAAACACTGCAGACAGGGGGAAACAGCTACCCTGGTTAAACAGGGAGGCTGGCTCAGCTGGGGAGCAGCTTCTCTGAGTTTCTTCTTGTGACCTGTTGTGCCGAAGAGAAGAGGGGGTGTCTGTGGTGAGCCTGTTCCAGCTGGCTTAGCATCTGAGAGGAGACAGCACCAGGCTGTGGAGGAGGAGAGAGCCAGAGGCCCGGACTCTGCAGCTGACTTGGCAGCAGGGGGGTGGCCCACACCAAGCTGTACTTGCTCCATGGCCACCTTCAGAGCAATAGTTAGCATGCAGTCACCTGGAGGACTTGCAAACACACAGATGGCTAGACCTCACCTGATTCTGATTCAGCAGGTCTGCGGTAGGCCTGAGAATCTGTATTTCTCCCCAAGTTCCCAGACGCTGCTGTGGCTTCTGGTCAGGGGACCACTTTGAGAACCATTGATCCAGAGCCTACAGGAGTAAATTCGTAACTTCCATGAGAGTTCAAAGTTACAGATCATCTTTACAGAAAAATATGTGCATACAAAAGTTTTACAGATGATTTGCAGAAGGGTTCCCAGGTACCACTTATAGCCTATCTTTGGACCCCAGTGTAATGCCCTAATTAAGGAGAACCATATCAGTAAAGGCCGAGGCTGAATGGAAACACCTCTCAGAGATGCGAAGAACAGAAAGAGGATGCCTTGTTAGCTGTGTTTCTGGCAGAGAGAAGAGACCACCAGACAAATGCATTGGAAAAGTCGCAGGGCTCAGGGGGCATCAGCAGGCCTGGTTCTAGCTCAGTCTCCACCACCAACGCTGGAGCAGCCAGGCCCTCGTCTTCAATGGTCACTAGCATGCACTTCTAGCTCTTAACTCACAAGGCTTTAAGTTGCTACAAAGTCACAATGCCTTGAAATTTTAAAAACCTCAACTTATAACCCAACCAGAGCAGAGACACCTAGCCTGGTTGGAAGTTGCTTCTAAAAACTAAATGTTGTAAAACAGCAGGTTTTGATGTCCAGCCATATCAAGCTGGGATTAGCATTGTCGGGTGGGATTAGTGATTTAGATCCTCCTGGGTGCAGATTGGCTCTGGGTGCTAGAAGGAGGTAGAGGCGCCCTGGGAGCCAAGGCTGCCTGGAAAGCCCCCGCTTCTAAGGTTCCCAGGGCCCCAGGCTCAGGATGCCAGGAAAAGGGGAGTAATGCTGTGGTCTATGGAGTTTCCTGCAACCTGTTAGGCCGTGGAAAGGAGGGAGAGTGGTTGCTGCTCGTATCTCAACATCAACTGTGTAGAGCTGCAAACCCCTCTGGCCTGTGCCTGGAACTGAAGGGACTGTTTCTAAAATTATACTTGGCATAAAGGGTTTCCCACCCAGGACACAGATGGGGACCAGCAGCCACCACTTGCTTTTGTCAGGGGTCTCTGAGTGGGCCAGAAGAATCAAGTCCGGGGAACCATTTGGCGGGACAATGTCATACGTGAGCTGGTTATTAGAGGTGAAGGACGATGGGCAGAATGGCCAGGTTCACAGGGGCGTGGGGCTCTATAGTTTTAAAATGTGTCAGGATGGACTAGTTGATTTGACTCAGTGGAACTTGAGTGCTGCAGGCTTGAGCCACACAGAGGTGATCCTCTGTGGCTCACTGGTGAGCCTGGGTGGCAGTCTGCTTTAAGGCTCCAGTAGAGGTCAAGAGCATCCTAGAAGAACAGGGCAGAGAGAGATGGATGGTGGTTCAGGGAGTTTGGCTGGTCCCCACATTGGGGACATAGGAAAAGGCATTCTAGGCGGGTTCTGCAGTGAGCTTGTGTAGCCCAGCTGCTCAGGCTGTGTTTCTGAAAGCCCCAGGTGGTTTACCAGGGGAAGCACCTGCGGGGAGGAGGTATAAGGGCACAAGTGCTGGGAGACCCATCTGGCCTCCACCGTGGGGGCCCTGAATGCTGAACTGGGGAGATCCTACTTTATATCAAATGCAGTCAGCGCTATGGAAGGTTTCAGGGGACAGAAGTCTGAGCGTCCAGCCATATCAAGCTGGGATTAGCACTATCGGGTGGGATTTGGATTTGGAGAAGAGGGCCGTTGAGCCTGCTGGAGAAAACCCACAGGACCCCTGCAGTCAGACAGATGTCGCTGTGACCTTCAGGCTGTGCCAGTTAGCGCAGCTTTGGACAAACCACTCAGTCACACAGAGCCTGTTTCCTCAGCTGTCAACAGGGGGCATAGAGCTCCCCTTGCAGCAGGGTTTCCCACTTGCGACTCACAAGAGGTCTGATAACGTTTGGACAAATGAGCCTTCATCCTAGGGGGCCATCCTAGGCATTGTAGGGTGTTGAGCAGCATCCCCTGCCTTCACCCACTAGCTGCCAATCGCATGTCCCCAGAAGTTGTGCTAACCAAAGTGTTTCCACACATGGCAGTGCCCCTGGGGAGCAGAATGGCCCCCGAGAGAGAGTTGCTAATTTACACGTTTGCTATTGGATTGGATACAACGTGAGTAAAGTGCCTGGTACAGAGCTGGGCACCAAGGGCACGGAGCAGAGGAGCATACTGTCAGCACAAGGGAGACCTCTTGTGAGTCTCATTGTCATAGTTCAGGCAGAACCAGTGATGACAGAAAGATGGGCCACCTGCAGATATTGGTGGGGTGGGTCCCACAGGGGTGGCCTACCAGGAGGAGGAGCACAGGAGACTCCCACCTTGGAGAACCCTGGCTGGCTGGGCAGGCAGAGCTTTGCCCCATGAGAGAAGACCCAGTTGAGGATGAAGAGCTCTGGCCCAGCCCCCCTGAGCTCAGGCTGCTGGTGGTCCTCGGAGACACTGCCTAGAGCAAGGGGAGGGACATGCCTAGAACTCCAGGGAGGTCTCTCCAGGAAAATTGTGCCTGTGAGAGGCCAGGACCTTTGACTTGCCTGTGGTGCCTATATCCCAGGAAGCCCAAAGGCTGATGCACGTAAGGACACACACAGGAGTGTGAGGCATGAGAGGGAATAAAGGACAAGGAGTGGATCTGGTGACCCGGCATCTGGGCTTCTGAGGGCATTGTACGAGGAAGTCCACTCGAAGAACCTCGTGGGAACTAGAGAGGCAGCAAATGGATTTTCCTCCCATGCTCTTCTATAGCAAATAGACCAGCACCCCACTGTCCTCAGGCTGCCGGAGTTGAGGGCAAGCCCCTCAGCGTCCCCTCCAGGCCATGATGTGGGATAGAGGATGGCAGTCCTCAGTTGGGTCAGTCAGTCCCACCTCAGGGGCCTGCAGAGGGAGACACGCGTGTGTTTTGGGGGGACACAGGGGAGGGGCAAGCTGATGCATCTTTTCTGCTGTAGGAGAAGGTCTTCAGGAGTGTGTGAGTTCCAGGTGCAGCTGCTCTGTGGCTAGGTGGCATGTTTGGTACCTAAAACATGTTCCCTAAGAAATAACAAACCATCCGTCGGACACTCCCCTTCCTCCTCCTACAACTTCAAAGGAGGACCACACACAAAAAAAAAAGAGAGAGAAACACCAGAGAGACCAAATTGAGGCCTCCCACCCTCACCCACCCTGTGCCCCAGAAGAGAGGACCCCATTCTGCACCTTCTGCCGCCAGGAGCGCCTGCTCTCAGGAGCGAGCTGGCGTGGCCGCGCAGGGGAGCGTGTGTCTGTGTGTGATGTGCCTTCATGCGTCACTCTATTTATGTTGTTCGCAGCCCAACGGTAGCGGCCAGGGCAAAGTCCCGGGGTCATTTTTGCTACCGCCGCCGCCTCCAGTGGCCAGACCTGTGCCCCTTCCTATGCCTGATTCCAAATCCACCAGCACTGCCCCAGACGGCGCCGCCTTGACTCCTCCATCACCTTGTAAGTGGACGATGAAACCGAAACCACAAAGCCCAGTGTCCTGGCTCATCCAAACAGTCTCCACTGCAAAAAGAAAAGCCCCCCACGCCCTGCCCATCACTAAGTCCTCCCCAACCCAGAGCACCATGGAGCCTTCTGCCCAGATGAGAGCAAAGCTGATCCCCCCCAAACACAGCCCCCTGGGCCTCAGTCGCACCAGCCAGCACACCACAAGCCCCCCTGCCCGCCCGTTGCTCCCAGCCTGGGCCCCTGGCCCAGGCCCCTGAGGGGCGGGAGGGGGAGCACAGTGGGGCGCAGGCCAGGGTGCTGGCCAGGGTGGGAAGGGACAGGGAGGCACAGCCATGTCATCTCCATGCCTGATTGCTGTTTTTTTCGTTTTTCGTTTTTTTTTTGTTGTTGTTGTTTTGTCGTGCCCCCACACCAAGAAAATTAAATGTGACCACAAGGCGACGCCACCACCATCCCCTTTTTGCCTTGCCCCCCCTTCATTCAGGCCTCTAAAGGTGCAGCAGGCCAGCCCCTGACCCCTCCCCTTCAGTCTCACATTTGGTTTCTCGTTGTTCCTCTTTTTTTTTTTCTCCCATCCCTCTCCCCTCCCTCAATTCCTTCCCCAGGTTGGATGTTCCAAGGACAAGGGAGGGCTCTGGACCTTGGCTTACTTCATCTCTTTCTCTCTCTCTCTCTTTTTTTTTTTTTAAAACCGATGGCAACTTTTGTCCAAGGGAAGAGAAAAATCTGAGTTAGGAGGCCCAAGGTAGACCCGACGTAAGGGACAGGAGAGGTGGAGGGTGGGCAGCGTGCCGTCTTTGGGCAGGGCATGGGTAGCGCTTCCGGTGCTCTGGGGGCTGGCAGGCCGCAGGCCAGGACTTCTGGGGCCGCAGTGGGAGGGGTGGCCCATCTCACCACTTTTCTCCGTCTTGCGCTCTCTGTCTTGCCTTCTCTCATGGTTTGAGTTCTTTTCCCTTCTCCATCCTTTTCATGCCACGTTCCCATCTACATCTGCCATAAGACATCAAGTCATGGTCACGGTCATTGGAGGTGGGCAGGGTGGGAAAGGGGGACCAGGCTGCAGGGTGGCACTTCGGGACAGAAGCTGGTGAGCATGGGGTCCCTGGGGTGTATCTGGTACAGGGCAGGGGTTGGGAGGCTCCCAGGCTGCCTGTGACCCTCCTTGTCCCCTCTGGGGGTGTGCTCCTTCCTGGAGGTGAAGGGCCCATTCTCTCCCCTAGGAGCTTGCGGAGGATTTTTGGCCTATTTTCCCCTCAGTTGCCCCTGGGCACTCAAGCCCTGGGGCTCTGCCCAGCCCCCCAGCCTCCTCCTCCTGTGCCTTGGCCCATCTCAGGCCCTGGGCACTACAGGACCCTAGGACCTTGCTCATCTGTCAGAGGAAGAGAATGTCTGCTGGGCCCAAGATTTGTCACCCTGGGCCCTATCCAGCAGCCAACTCCTACACCCCTCTCCAACCCCATCCCATCCAGCCCTGCCCTCCCTTGGGCCCCTTCAAGTTCCCCAAACCACTGGCCCAGTCCTCAGCACTGTGCACAGTATTAAATGGGCAGCACCCAACTAGTTACTCTGGTTGGAGAGGTGGCCCAACTGAGACAGTCTTCCCCAACTACAGTGGGGCCAGTCCCCCAGAGCTCCCACCCTCCAGCCTCCCTTCTCTCCAGACCTGAGAAGGCCAGCGAAAAGCAAGGGTACTACTGCCTTGGGTGCTTCGGGAGGAGGACTACCCCTGGCCTGCCCAGTACCTGGTTAGGGGGAAGTACGGGGTCTGTGGGACCACAGTTGAAGCCTCCAGGGCCCCTCCCTCACCCCTGGCCAAGAAAGAGGACGCCTGGCTGAAGCAGACTGCTGGGGGTGGGGGACATCAGTGTTCCTGGTGAGTGAGAGGATGAAGGGACCCCTGCGGACTGTCCTTCCCACTGCCAGCCTAAACCTGGGCAGCATGGTCTAACCCAGTGTCTCCCTCTCTCAGCAGCCCCGAAGGGCAGTGCCAAGGTAGGCCGAAAGGCCTCATGGAGGTTTTCCCTCTCTCTTTCCTGCTCCCCACAGCATTCGCAACGACAGGCGCCTCCTCTGCCAACCGGTTTGTCAGCATCGGACCCCGGGACGGCAACTTTCTGAACATCCCACAGCAGTCTCAGGTAGGAGTGTGAAGGCAAGCACAGGGGAACAGGCACCTTGGGGTCAGGGAAGAGGCCAAGATCTGTGGGATTTATCTGGGAGAAGGGGCTGGACAGGGCTGGAGGACCCAGGAGTTTGCACACCCAGTTGAACCTACCTCCCCAGGCTGATGCCCCCAGGTCCCCTGGTTAATCAGCTAATTGGATAATTAGCTCTGACAGCCTTGGCCTGGGGAAGGTGGCCAAGGACCCAAGGCTAGAGGTGGTCTGGGCCAGGTCTGGTAGAGGCAAAGGTGGAAGCCGGAAGCCCAGTCAGGAGGAAGACAGCATCTGCCTTGTTGCTGTCTTCTTGCTCTACTGGGAGCCCTGGTCCCCAGCTCTCCCCTCTTTCCTGGTTTTGGGTGGGCTGGACAAAAGGTGGAGGAGGGACAGAGCCGGCCTGGTGGGCCACGTGCCCAGAGACTCTGGCACCAAGGGCAGGGCAGGTCCCGTTACCCCCGGAAGCCCTTCTCGAACTCCCCATGAATCCTGTTAGAAGGGCTGCCAAGCTTCTGCAGCCCCCAGTCCTGCCCCCATCTGCCCCCAGTTCTCACAAGTAAACACCAACCAATTGCACCTCCTGTGGACACTGCTTTGCACAGGCATCTATACACACGTACATGTAGCCCCCCCCTTCCCCATGCCTGTCCACAAGAGGCTGGGAATAGCCTCCAGAGCCCAGGGCCCATGGGACACAGGGAGCACCCTCCTCAGGGGTAGGGCAGAGGCAGCTTTTATAGTGTGGAAGTTCTTTTTACAAAAACACAGACCTGTGAGCCCAGGGCCTTGGTTTCAGCCCTGGGGAAATCCACCTCGGCCCAAGAGCCCTGGGCCGCCTCTTTCAGCTCCTGCTCCCTCTCTGCCCTGAGGCCTGAGTCCAGAGAAAGTTAGTGGATAGAAGTTTTGTATGTGTGGTTTGAGGTTTTGTTTTTTTCCTTTTCCTTTCCCTCCCTCAAAGAAAAAAAAAAAAGCCAAAAACTTTGTCAAACTACAAAACTTCAGAGCTCCCTGGTGGGAAGGAGGGGAGGGGAGAACTTCAGCCCCCTCCAGCTTCCCACCCCCTTTCCCCAGAGTCACGTCTGACCCGTCTGGTTTCCAAGAGCAACCAGACATGATGTAACACCCAGATGAACTTGAACTTGGGGGTGTTGAGAAGAAAAACAATGGCTCCGAGCAGGGGCTGGAGCCAGCCCCCTCCTCTCTGTGCCAGGGAGCCCAGGAGAGTCCTGCTGGCACAGGGTGGGAGGGGGTGCCAGAGGAAGGGAACTCTGGAGGGCCTCCCCTCCCAGCTCTGGGCTGGCACCAGGCTGCAAGGCTCCATCACTCCCACCCGCTCCTGCCCTCCCTCTTGCCGCTAGCCGGCTGCCTGTAGCTCTATTTCCCTGCTTGCTTTCTGTGCTCTCTTGCTCTCAGGGACCACAGCCACGGGCCTTCCCCATTTCTGCCTCCATGTGCTTTCCCTTCTGCACTTTCTCTGCTCACTTTGCTTGGACGTTGGGGCCAAGTCAGAGTTTGAGGCAAGTTTGGGAAAGTTTTCCTTCCCGTTGTTCCTGAAAGGGGCCTGGGCCTTGGCCGGGAGCAGGCAGGTGTGTACAGCGGTGGGGGGTGGAGGGGGGATCAGAGCTGGACAAGCCTAGCCAGGAGCCCTTGGGCCTGGGGGCAGGCAGGCTGCAGTGGGTGGGCGCCAGGGGTACAGTGGGGGTCGGTTTCCACAGTAACCAGTGACTTTAGCTGATCTCTGGAGCACCAGATGGAGAGAGAACAATAGAATGAGGGAAGAAAAGAGAATTTTTGCAATTTTGTCATTCCCTGGGCAGCGCTTTTTACTTAGTTTTAATCAATTTTGGACCTGGCTCAGGAAGCAGGGAGGGGTGAGCAGAAAAGCCACTACATGCTTGGCAGCAGATCCCTGTTCCTGGAACCAGTGGGGAGGTGCTGGGGACCCTGTTGGAGCTGCCTTTGTCCCTAACTCCAGGCCTGGAATTGGAGTCATCCTCCTCTGAGGAAGTTCCCCCACCAATGGGTCTGAGTGCTGGTGGTGGTCCCACTGCTGCCGTGCAGCTCAGGAGACTCTAAAGGGGCCAGCCAGCCCGCGGCTTTGGCTTGGTCTGCCGGGGGGGGGGGGGGGGGGGGGGGGGGGGGCGGGCGGGGAGCAGAGGGACCAAACAGGACTTCCATGTCCTGCTTATCCCCAGAACCCCTTTTCCCTCACAGGGAAGGGGAGGAGCAGGCTCACAGCTACAGCAGTGGTGTAGGGTTCCAGTGTAGCCTCTCCTTGGGAAGGGAGTCCCAGAGAATGCTGATGGGAGGGCTGGGGGCGGGGGCAGCTGGGTGTGGGGGTGATGGCTCACGCAGGCAGTTCCCTACCTCCAAAGGCCGGGACAGAATGCCCAAAGCTGGCTGCTACCCACCCCTCCCCCCAGCCCACACTGGGGATGCCTCAGACCTGGGTTTCCGCCATGCCTTGACAGCCCCTGCCCTCCTGTCAGCCTCCTGTTTGGCCTTTAGTCAGTTGATAGGGTTGGACTCTGGGCAGGTCTCCTCTGCATGTTGTCCAGCATGTGGCAGGAAGGTCAGCATCTCTACCCACCCAGTAAATGCCTGTAGCACCCCAGTCACTGTGACACCCTCAGTCCCCACATTTTTGAATGTCCTCCAACTGCACCATCCAGTAAGATAGCCACTGGCCATGGGTGGCTGTTTAAAATGTAAATTAACTAGAGAAAAATTTAGTCCTTCTGTTATACTAGTCACATTTCAAGTGCTTAGAAGCCATGTGTGTCCAGCGACAGCACAAAGAGAGAACATTCCCATTGTCAAAGAAAGTTCTGGGTGATCTCTGAGGCCTTTTCTCACTGTAAAACTTGAGGTCTCCATCTCACAGTGGGCAACAGCCTCCACTCCCCACCCAGAGCCTCAGGGGCAGGTCTGGCCTGCAGACCTAATCTGTGTGACCAAAGCAAGTGTTTTCAATAGTGCTGGAAAATTTCACATGAAATTCTGTCTGGAATTTTGGCTGCTTTTGAAAACTTGGCTGCTGTGGCCACCAAGCAGTGGCACTAGGCAGGATGAGCATACCACGGGCAGCAGCTAGGAGCATCAACTCTGAACTGCCCCTGGCATTTGAGTCCCAGCACAGCCATGGGCTGTGTGGCCCTGGGCAGGTTAGCCACCTTCTCTTTACCTGGCATCTATGCAGGGTAGGAGCAAGGGTAGAATGAGTCAGGTCCTAGTGTGTGCTCTGTGGTTAGTTCTGCTTGGCTCCTGAAGATCCGAGTCTGTAACCTAGAGCCTGGGAGAGGCCATATACATTTTCAGGGACCCCCATTTTGCCCCAAGGGTGCCACCAGGCATAGCTAGGCACTGTAGACCATGGAGGAGAATACCCTTAACCCCACCCTTTGGCCACAAGGTGGGGCCAGAGCCTTAGGTGAAGGACATTGCCAGGTATTCCACTATGGGGAGGGGTGAAGGGGTGTCCACCCTGGGTATGTTTTGTGCTCCTGGCTACCAAGGCCCGTTTGTGGGAAGGTGGCTCCCCCTGCTGTCACCCTGAGGGAACCAACACCTGCCCTAGGGAGCCTGAGGTCCTTTCCAGTGCTGTAGCTTTAAGGCAGCGATTTTCAACCTTTCCCATCTCATGGCACTTATAAACTAATTACTGAAATTCTTCGGCATGCCAAAGAGCATATTTTTTGCCAATCTGACAAAAAATAGGTATAATTTTGATTCATTCACACTGGATGGCTATCATTGTATTGTCTGTTGTCATTTCTTTTTAACTTGACAATCTAAGAGAAAAGAAGTCAGTGCCCCTAACTAGTCAGGTATTGCATGTTTTAAACATTCTTGCAGCACAGCGGCTGAAAATCAATGCCTTAAGGGTAGAGGGTGGGGGAGGCGTGTGTGTCTGCTGGGCTCCTCCCCCAGTACCAGCACTACTAGGGACTGAAGCCATGTGGTGTCCCCCTCTTGCCAGCCTTTCAGCCTGTGGGACCTTGGCTGGGGTGTACAGACAGGAATTTTTGCTTTTAGTCCAAAAAGACAGAAAGAAAACTCAGCAAGAAGCTGGGCCACCCCCACCCCACTCCCCAAACCCCTCTGGGGACAAAAGCTCCAGCCTGGCATCCTCTCCACCCTCCAAGACCCACACAAAAACCTAAACAATTGGAAATATGGCCAGATCCCAGGTCTATGCTTGTGCCAGCATCAGCCACGGGGGTCCTACCCGCTGGGCATGGTGCCTACGGGAAGGCCAGCTGGACGCTGGCACTGGGGGGCAGGGTCTCTCAGGGGACAGGATTCCCATAGGAGGGACTGACAGAATGGGGCTGTACCTCTGGGTGGAGTGTCGGTGTCCTTGGTTCTGTCGGGGCTGGACCCTCCGGGGGCCTGGGGCACCGCAGTCACAGGGCCAGGTGGGAGTGAGGAGGGGCCTGCCCCTGCTGTTCTCAATGTCGCCTCTTTTTTGTCCCGATTCAGTCCTGGTTCCTCTGATAAGATCGACAAAAGAAATGACAAAATGAAAAGAAGAGGTTCCTCAAACGGGGGGAGAAGAAATTTTGAGACGTGGAAAAAAATCCCCCAGCCCAGCCCCACCGAAAAGCAAAAATTAGACGTCGTCAGCCACTCAGCCCTTCTCTCCTCCAGCCCAGGGACCCCTGCAGGCCCCCCGAAGCAGCCCAGTTCTCCGAGAGCCCTCAGAAGAGGTCTCAGTAGAGCTGTGCACCAGCAGCCAAGCAGAAAGAAACATGCAAAATGGACTCTGCGAAGCAGAGGACAGAAAGAAAGAAAGGATGCAGCAGAACTTCCTTCCTCCCCCATCCTATCCTGGCCTTCTGGGGAAAGGAACAAAATCCCCAAACAAAGCAGCCAGCATGGTTCTGAAGGGGCCTGTCCCCCACCCTTACCCTTCCTGGGAGAACCCCACCTTGGCTGGGGCCAGAGCTTCACTAGGGAGATCAGAGGACTAGCTCGTAAAGATGAAGGGTGCAGATCCAGAGGGGCACTCCCCTCCAGACCCTGCCCTGCCCTTCCTCACTGCCTTGCCTCTGGTTTCTTCCATCAGCTGCTCTGGACTGGGTGAGGCAGGGTGGCCTCAGAGTCCCCCTGCCCCACCCTTGGGCTAGAAGCCCCACCCACTGTGGGCAGGGGGCTTCCCCTGGAGCTAGTTTCTACTCTCAGAATGGAGGGTGTTCTGCCACCCATCCTGAGCTGCAGGGGTAGTTCCCTGGGACCCCAGACCCCCCTGTACAGTCCATAGGAAAAAGAATGCTCTCAAAGGTCCCCGTCCCAGCACGGGACAGGCCCCTCTTCCCTCCCTCCACAGGCAGGCCCGTAAGGTCACCCTCCTGCCATGGCCCAAGTGAGGTGAGACGGGCCCCAGGTCACCCCCACACCCCAGCCCGCATGCAGGTGCCCTTGTGCCACCCCATCGGTCCCTGCCCCTCACACAGACAGCCCTGCTGTGGTCGGGCCGGAGAGTGGAGGAGAAAGGGGACCTGGAGCCAAGCGAGGAGGAAGGGCAGCCGCCGCTGCCCTCGGCTAGAGCCGCCACCTGTGCTAGGTAGGCGTCCTGCTGGCCCACTTTCAGTTCCTTTGGAGGGTGTTGGGTGTCGTCCTTTTTCAAACGTGTTTTGGAGCTTTCTCTGTCCTCCCCTCACTTTCCCCACCACACCACCCCTGTGGCCACTTCTCTCTGGATTTCAGCTGTAATGTCTTTACTCTTTATTTCGGGGTGGGGCATTAATTGTTCAGGTCTTCTGCTGTTGCAGTTGGGAACTCCTCCTCCAGTTGAGCAACTTGGGAACAATTTGGTAACACACCACAGGAAGTAGCTCCCCCCTCCACTGAAGCCCCCTCCTCCCCCAAGGGAAGGTTGGGGGCCTGTCCAAAGGGTCTTCAGAAGCCCCCCTGGGAGGGAGGGGAGCAGGAACACGCCCAGCCCAGATCCCGGGTGTGACTTGGCCCCTCTGGCTTGTCTTTCTGTGCCTTACTCCCTCCTCCCTCCATCTATCCCCCTTGGACCCTTTCTAAGTCCTTGTGCCTCTCTCTTTCTCTCTTTCTTAATTGTATGAAAACACAAAGCACAGGTCAGGATCCTCTGAAAGTCAATCAACCCAACATTGCACCGCAGGGGTGGGTTATGGGTTTTATTTATTGTGAATCTAGTGTGTGAGGCTGCGGTGGAGCGGGCCAAGGAAAGGAAGGAGGGGAAGGGAAGAGGGCCCTCACCTGGGGCCGAGGGGACCAGTGGGCGGTGCCTCCTCCCCAGCTGGAAACCACAAAGTAGCTGGTCCTTGGGGTAGCTTTTGTTGGAAATTGAAGGAAGGCCCTCCCCCATCCGCTTGCAGCCCTGGGGAGGACGGAGACTGAGAAGCTGGGGACAAGGGATCCCGCGGGAGCCTGGGGGGGCATGGGGAGTAGGGCGGGGGTGGGGGGCCGGGTGGGCCGGGCATGACGCGCGGTCAAAGTGCAATGATTTTTCAGTTTGGTTGGCTAAACAGGGTCAGAGCTGAGAGGGGAGCGGAAGGGACCCCCTGCCCGGCCGCACGTGGCCCTTCCCTCAAAGACAATCGGGCCGCGGGCGCGGCAGGAGCCTGGGTCTGCGGGGCGCCCGCCCCGGCGAGGTCGGAAGCTGCAGGCCAGCTGGGCCAGGACAGAGCGCGCCCGGCGGGGCTGCGGGGGCAGGCAGGGGTTGGGGGCCGCTCCGTTCCCAAGTGTCGCTGTGAGGGTCAGGCGAGAGGCGATGAGGGCCACAGGAGATGTGGGGACGTATTAGAAGAGGAAAAAAAAAAAACAAAAAAAAATATATATGGGGGAAATGAACTTTTTTTTTTCATTGAACCAAGTGCAATGCATCAGAGAGTTTTCCTATCTTTGTATGTTAAGAGATTGTTAAGAAAAATTCTATTTTTGTTGTAATGTCCTCGCGGCTCTGGGGACGCTAAAAGAACCGGGCCTGCCCCGCCCTTCGCGGGGATAACGAAAGCTGAGTGTTTTTTTTCCTTTTTTTTTGTTCGTTTTCAGTTGTTTTTTTTTTTTAAGTCGTTTTCCTGCGTTGACAAGGATGATCTGGGGTTTTTATTTGTTTCGTCGTTCGTTCTCAGTTTCGGTGGGAGGGCTGAAGGAAACGTTCACATTTTAGAGTAAAAAAAATACCTGAACATTTAAAAAAAATCAACACAAGATCTAAAAGGAAAAGGACGAGAGAAAATTATTTTTAAGATAATTCTACATAAAAACCCTGGTGCTTCTTACATTATAAAGTACGTTTTTAAAAACCCACAAACTATTATACATAAGTTTATGATCAATTAAATATCCTGCACTTGTTAGGAACACGCATATCCCTTCCTTGTTGAGTTTAACGGAACGGGACAGCGGCGTGCGCCCAGCGGCGGGGCTGCTCTGGCCGCGGGTCTCCCCGGGCGTCCCCTCCCCGGGGCGGGCGCCCCCTCCTCGCCCCACCCTCATCCAGGCACTGGGGCGCGGCGGGGATCCCCAGCTCCCTACCCCCGCAGAGGTCAATGCCAACGAACAAATGTCCCCTCCCTCCCTCCCTCTCCTCCCTGAGCGCCCTTCTTTGAGCCAGACGCCAACTTGACCCTCACCAGCATTATCAGGAGCGCGCTCAGCAAGTTGGTAGTTTCCTCCCCGCCCTGCCCCAGTGCCCCCAACTCAACATCATTCCTCCCACCCCCTCCACCCCCGTCACCCTCCGGGGAGCACGGGAACGGCTCGACGCTCCAGGACCGGACCAGCCAAGCTGACAGGTCGATTCGCCCAGGCCTGCGCACGCACGCACGCACACGGCCCGCACACAGCCCACCCCACCCTACCCCTCAACCAGCCCTGTCGACTGCCTTACACACCCGCACCCCCGCGCTGGCCGGCCGACCTAGTGCCTTGTTCTCACCCCCGTGCTGGCGGAGCGGACGCCGCGCTTTGGGTCCCAGAGGGGCCGGGTGGCTCAGACGACCCAACACTTCCCGACCCCGACCGTGCTGAACGGACCCCCTACCACCCACACACGAGAAAATTAAGGAGCAATAAAGTCACGAGAACTTTCTTCCCCCAATCGAGAGCCCGAGGGGCACCCCAGCCCCGCCTCTGCTTCCCCCACCCACCTACCCTCGGGGCGCCCCCCTCCCCCCGCAAGCCAGCCTGGGCCAGCCCCACTTCGGACCCTCCCGGGAGATCCGTGCGCCCGACCAGCACCAGCATCGCGGACCGCAAAGGCCGCCCGTCCCGTCAAACAAGTTTCTTCTTAGGCTAAGAAACGCAGTATATACGAGTATCTCTATATATAGTACTAATGGATTTGGTGTGCTTCCCTTTAGCGTCCCCTGTCCTCCCCTCTTCCTCCTTCAGCCTGGTCTCCCCCTCTCTCCGCCCTCCACCCCCGTCTCTGCACTGAGATACATAAGAAACAAGGGTAGTTTACTGTCTGTTTTGTTTTCTGGGTTTTCAGTGTCCTAGCGGAATGCAAGTAGGCAGCCAGCCCGTCTGTCCCCTCTCCGCCCCGCCCCGCCCCGCCCCCGTCACTGCGCTTCTGTTATACCATCTTTGCCTGACTCTCCGGCTTCTCCATTGAATGGCTAATGTGTATGTGAAATAAAGAAATAAAGAAAAACAAAAGCAAGAGCAACTGAGCCTTCGCTAACACGATTGTGCGCGGCCCGGTTGGGCTAGGCGGGGTGGGGCGCCGTGCGGACTCTGCGCAGCAGGCGCGCTGCCGACGCCGTCGAGGCGCTTGTATCCCTGAGTTCCCTGGAGGGGGCGCCGGCGAGAAGAGGAAGGCTCCCTGGCTCCTCCCCACCTCTCGGTGAGCCCCCAATCTGCAAAAAAGAGGCACCACTTGGGTCCGATGACCGTTCTGCCATGTTGGTTCCTGGACCTCACCTCCGAGAGGAGGATGCCGGCAAGGCCACTTCCAGCGGGCAGTGGGTGATAAAAAGGTCTGCAGGGCCCCTGGGGTGATGGTTGCCCTTCCAGACCCCCGGTCCCTTCCCCTGTAGGGTACGTCCTCACTGGTCCCTCTGCAGGGGACTTCACTCCAGAGTAAGCGCAGTGCGTGGTCCTCCCATTCCTCGACGGCCCAGGGCTGAGTTCCCAGTGCACTTCGGCTCAGAGGCTACGCCTCAGGGTCACCAGGCCTCGGGGTCACCGCACCTCTGGGCTCACAGCCGCTTGTTCCGTCTTGATAGGGCGGGCCGCCCCACCGGGGCTGTCGTTGGAGCAGGACGGGGGCGCGGGCTGCAGTCGCGTCACCGCCTCGGCCCGGCGACAGGGCCTACGGCGGGCACCGTCGTCCAGGCCTCTGTGAGCCAGCCGTTTGCGGGGCCCGGGCGGGGCGGGGCCTGCTGCCAGAGCAGCCGCCTGATCTCGCAGCAGCCGCACCAGGAAGCCGATGTACTTCATGGCCAGGCGGAGCACCTCATTCTTGCTCAGCTTCCGGTCGGGCGGGTGCGTGGGCAGCAGCTTTCTAAGCTCAGCGAAGGCGCCGTTCACGTTCTGCTGCCGCCAGCGTTCTCGGCTGTTGGTGAACACACGCCGGGCCACCTTCTGGGGCTGCTGCCCTGCAGACAGAGGAGAGGGGTTAGCACCGAGGGGGCACCTCCTCCTGCCCTCCCTTCAGGCACCCAGCACTCTGGTGGAGACTTCCACACAGGTGGTGAGCTGAGGCTTTCTCCACCAAAGGGATCCACGTGTAGAATCCCTGTGTGACTCTCCTGCTAGTTAGCAATCCTGCCCATCCCTCACCCTCAGCCATCTAGAATCTAGACGAGGCCAGGCCAGGCTGCAGGTCACTGGGGCCTCTGTGCCTCTAACTGTCTGTACCTTTATATCGGTGGCTGAAATGTTTTCTTGGGCTACCAGTCTGGTGAGCTGTCCCTATAGTCCTGTTCTGAGTGTGCCTCTTTGTGTGGCCAGAGGTGCCTGTGGGTCTGAGAGGTACTCCTATTGTGATTGTGGGCCTGTCTTCCTCTCAGGTGGCTGTGTGACTTGTGGTCTGTCTACATGGCTGTGGTTGTGTGATTGTTGCCATGTGGCTGTGTCATGCATGGTTGCGGTTGTGTGGCTGACTCTTGTGTGGCCATGGTCCTAAGTGGTTGTGGTTGTGTGGCTGTCTCCTGTGTGATTGTGGTCCCATGTCTGTCTCTTGCAGGGGGGTTGTCATGTGGCTGCTTCCTGGGTGGCTATGCATCCAAGTAGCGCTGTCATTTTGTGGCCCCTGCACCATGCTGTGTTTGCCAGGACCCTTTGTGGCTTGTTGGGTGACTAGTTGTGTGGGACTGGCTGTTGGGACTGTGGTTTTGCACATGGTTGTAACATGAGCACCGAGCCCCATGTGGACTGTCCTATGTGTGTGTGTGCACACACTGGCAGCACCTACCCCTGTGGAAAGGTGTGGGACAGACATGGGCCCCATGCAGGCACAAGCCCATACTCACCCTCAGCCAGCTCCAGCTCACAATGGCTTGGTCTCCGCTTCAGCCGGCTACTAGGGAAGATGCTAAAAGGTCCTGCCGGCCCAATGTAGAGGCTGTAAGGGTTCATGGGTCACTAATGCCTTGTGCGCAATGACCCTGGCCCCAGACTGCCCCCAGGCCCAGCCCCGCACTGACCTGTTGAGGAAGGGGTGAGGATGGTAATGCAGGGCCAGATGGGTTGGGGCACTTCCCAGGGCAGAGAATTGCAGCAGTGGGGGCCTCAGGGCACTCAGTTCTGTGGTGGCCATAGTTGCCCCTGGGGGCCTAGTGTGGCCCAGGCTGATCACTGGGACACCAGGGGGAAGCCTGCGAGAGGAGGCACCTCCAAGGCCCACTTCTTCTGCCTTCGAAGGTCCAGGCGAGGCAGGCTTGGGGAGCAGGGCAGGCACCGGGCTGGGGGCACACACCATCTCAGCCTTCTCAGTCATGGTGGGGCCCACCTCTGCCTGGGCCTCGGGCGGGCACATGGACCCCAAGGGGGTGCTCACCTGTGGAAGGGAAAAAAGCCAGTGGGAAGGAGGGATCTGATGCCACACACCCCCTTAGCCCAAAAGAGCCCTCCAGTGGAAGGGGTTGAGGAGGGTTGGCAGTTCAGTAGGCAAAGGCAAGTGAGGGAGTGGGCCCAGAAACTACCAGAACATGGGAGGAGGGTCAGACACAAGGGCAGGAGGTGCCCACTGAGATGCTGTGCACTCGGTGAGCCCAGCAGTACTGTCTCTGAGTTGTTTGTAATCCATAACGGCCTCATCTGCACAACCCCTGAACAAACTCCCTTCTTCCAGAATCATATCTCACCTGGAGTCCGCAAGTAGAAAGGCAAGGCAGGGGACACATGATGGACCTTGGGACCCTTAGATCTGATCCTGACACCCTTCACTGACACTGTGTCCTTGGAATCTCTACATGATTGACTCTTGACCCTTCAATGACCTCCCCGCTCCTGCCCAGGCCCACCCTGTGGTCCTCATCTAGGACCCGGAGGATCTACCCATCGCCTCTGTCAGACCCTGAAAGTCCTTCCTAGTCACACTAGTGACAACCGCCCCTACTGAACATGTCCCCCTCACTAATCCTGTGACCCCACTGCTGACACTGTGACCCCAAATGCTGGCATTGCCCAGTATATACAGTCATGTCTTAATCCTCCATCTGGCCCTGGTGACCCCCATACCCTCCCCGTCAGCATACCCCCCCTCCTTTGCACCCTGTTTAGAGGTCCCTGTTCACTCTTGGCTCCATGGCCTGGAGTGTCCCAGCAATATTGGGGACACCTGGTCCCTCTGCCCTGTCTTCCCTAGCTGGGTCCTGAGGAAGCTGGCCTGGCCTCTTGCTTAGTTGGTTCCTGAAGATTAATGAATGAAGACAGGTGGGTCAGAGATTCCCCCACCTTCAGGTTGCTTCCCCTCTTACCCCGGCGCTGGTTGCGCTGCCTGCTGAGTGCCCAGTCTCTGTCGGTCAGACAAGGATATTGTTCCTCCTTCAGACTGGGCTCCACAGCCCTGCTTCCTCCAGCCTCTTCACTCTGTGCCCCAGGTGGTTGGCCACCCTGTCTGGGCTTCACCTCTTCCTGGGCTCCCAAGAGCCTTGGGGCCTTGGTGATGGCAGCAGTGTGGGTCCCTAGAGGAAAAGTGAGCGGCTCCCGGGCTGGCCCGCCCTCTCCCCGCCCCCGGTGGCCAGTTTCCTCCCTCTTACCCCTGGCGCAGTGGCTGGAGGATGCTGGGCCAGCGCAGATAAGGGCCTGGCCGCCTGGCTGAGACTGATAAGGAGTCTGGCTGACCCCGGAGGAAACCAGCGGGAGGGGAACTCTGAGAGCAGCCTCTGGCCCCGCCCCAGGCTGGCGGGCAGAACTGGCTGTCACCCTTCAGGGCTTCACCTTCTGTCCCTCAGTCACCAGAGGGACCCTGGCCCTCCAAGGGCCCAGCCCCAGTGCACAGCTGGGTGTGAGGTGCCCAGATGCACACAGATAGGAAACTGAGGCAGGAAAGCAGTAGCCTCCTGTGTCTTTTGGGCCTGGCCTATGGCTTTGAACACCCCCAGTTGTGTCTGTGCTGATGGGGGTGGAGAGCCCTTTCCGGCCTTGCTGGGGCTCGTGACTGGGCTCTCTCCTCCCCCTGCCTGGTTCCTCTTTTCACAGAGCCCCTCCCAGCCTTTCTGCCACCCTCACCCAGAGTAGGGCACTGGCAGGAGGGCAGTTCTGACAGTCTGATCTCAGGTGCCCAGCCTGAGCAGTAGTCCTGGTCCCAACTGTAATATCCACACACCCTTTCCAGGCCCAGGAAGGTCTGCAATTGGGGGAGGTTTACTACATTGCCAGGGCTGCTAGAACCTTCCAATGCTGGCCCCCCCAGCATACCCTCACAATCTTGGTCCTCTAGGTCACAAGGTCACATAACTGGGTGGTCACTGGCCCTCATCCCACACCTGGCCACTTCAGGGGCGATGGTGATGAAGAAGTGTTACGTGAATATCCTGAGTGGTGGTGAAACCCAAGACCTAGATGGAGCCTTAACAAGTGGGGGAGCCCTGGGTACAGCTAGGTAGCAATAACAGGACTGTTCCTGATCCCCAGCACCCTCTCACCTGGGTTGGTGGCGCTGTTCTGTGTCCATCTAGGTGACTGCAGGAGCCCCCAAGCAGGCAGGCCCTCAGCTTCCACCACGTGCCAATGCTACCACCACCCTCCCAGGAACCAGATGATACTAGGACCACCACCAACTACCACCCCACTGTCCCAGAGAAACAAGGGTCCAGTTCCAAGCACTGGGTGAACTTTTAAGTGCCTACAAGACTGGTTCTAGGATCAGGTTTATTTTACTTCTGGGATGGAGCAAGGTGAAAGCTGCCTCTGGGGTCCCACAGCTACCGCGTGGCAGGGTGCAGCGGACTCTGCCGCAGGCCTGTCTGTTAACGTTGCTAAGGCTTGCCCCTGTGGGGAGGATGCAGCAGTTAGTCTGGTGCCTTGATGAGCACCCCCACCCCAGGGGCCACAGGGCAGGAAGCACCTGGTCTGGAGCGGATGCACAAGGCCCCCTGGTTCCGGTCTGGCTTCCGCCACCGCGGCCCCGCGGGGAGCTGGGCCAGAGAAACCAGGCAGCAAAGAGGTGGCGGCGAGAGGCCACGTGGGAGCTCGGTGGCACCCGCTTGCGCGCGTCTACGCTGGAGAGCACACCATCGGAAGGGGGTGCAGAAAGCCCTTAGGCGTGAGCGCACGGCTGCCACCCCGTGGCCGCCTGGGGAATCACAGGCGCCTGCAACCAGGTGCCTAAGTGTCTAGCTGCAGAGGGACAGACCATCCCCAGAAAGAATGCCTCGGACAGAAGCACTGATTACACCTCAGTCAGGCAGAGTCAAACCAACCTCTTGAAGCACAGAGCTCCCCCAAGGAGTTAATTCAGATGGACGAAGGAACAGGCCCTAAATATGCTGGAGAGATGGACAAACTACAGGCAGCTTCCACACTCAAGACGAATAAATCAGGACAAAATGAAATCTCTTTATTAGCTCAATCTACACCTGGACCAGTGGTGACCTCAGGCCCAGGAGGGTTTGGGTTTGGGGCCTGTGGGCAGTCAGTGGGGACAGCTTCAGCAGTGGCCTCGGATGTTGGGGGTCTGTGGGAGTAACAGCACTGGTCCCCTCGTTGACAGGTGCCCTGCTGGGAAGATGGTAGGTGGGAATCCTGGCCCAGAGCCTGGCAGCCTCTGCTGGGTTCCTTTCCTGGATGGGGAAGTCACTCCCATCCACTTGTCCACCCCCAGTTCTCCCAGCCCTGCCTGCCCCTTAGCCCTGCCTTGTTGTCACCTCAGGGGGACCCACGTGTGCTGCAGTGAGGGGTAGGGAGTGCTTTACCTCCTTAAACCTCTTGCAAGGAAATGTCTTAAGCTGGGCTGCCCGCTGGGCTGGGTCCTCAGCCAGTTCCTTCCGCTTATTCTGGAGCAGCCTGCGTCTGTCCTCCATAGCTTTGCCCTCTGCCTTACCCCTGTGTGGGGAGATGAGCAGCTGGGGCCCCATCTGGCTTCTGCACCCCAGGCCCTAGCCAAGTCCCACCACCACCACCCTCACTCACCCTGGCCGGGCACGGGGCCGGGGGCCCCAGTTGGCCTCAGGGTTGGCCTGGAAGCGCTTGAGTCCTTGCTGGCGGGAGCTGGGGTTGGCATCATCCCGAATGGTGAAGTTGGCCTGTAGCCTGGGGCAGGTGGGGTGTGGCTGAGGGCCAGCTACCACTTGGACATGCACAACAAACCACCCATGCGGCCTGCCCATCTTGGTGCCTTGGGAAAGACTGCATTTGCCTGTGTCAGGATTCTCTCCTTCATTTAATAAACATTTATTGAGTACCTACTGTGTGCCTGAAATCTGCTGCTGGTAAAGCTGACATTCCAGTGCACAAGATGGGCAAGCAATGGGACAAATCAAAAATCAGCAAATCACGTTGTGTTAGGGCATGTGGTAAGAGTTTTGGCAAGAACACAGGAGGACAGAGATACTGGGAGACTAGGGAAGGAGGTGAGGGAACAGCCATTAGGGGGACACCAGGGACACACACTCCAGGAAGAGGGAAAAGCCCATGCAAAGGCCCTGAGGTGGGGATGTGTCTGAAGAGTTTGAGTGAAGAGACCAGTGTAGAGCAAGCCAGGGTAAGGGGGGAGAATGAATGAGGGCAGGAGAGGGACAGATGGACGGGGCAGGGGTTTCAGGTGGAATTCTGTTTCACTGAGTGAAGAAGGAACCACAGAGGGTTCTGAGCAGCCGGGGGGACACAATCTGCCTCAGATGCTCACAGGCACCGTCTGGGTACTGTGAGGGGAACAGTCTATGGGGGGTAAGGGTGGGAGCTGGGGAACCAGAGCAGAGCTGACTGCACCGGTCTTGGTAAGCAGCGATGGGGCCAGACCAAGGTGGGGCAGAAGAGGAGGGGGACAAGGTAGATTCTGGATCTCACTTGAAAAATGAGCAGGTGTCTATGTAGGGAAGTGTCTGTGTCATCTGCATGTATGAGAATCCATTCTGGTAGCAGAAGTGTCATGTCCTTACCTGGGCTCCACACTAAGAATGCGGAAGGCTGGGCTGGTCTCGGACAGCCTCTCCCGTTTCACAGGGCACTCCTTCTCCTGGAAGGCAAAGGTCAGATGCCAGGGGATGCCAAGCCTACCCACCCATGCCCTCTCTCTGCCATCTGGTCAGGCTGGCCCTCACCCAGCAGCGCATGATGTCCCAGAGGGCAGAGGCAGGGGCGTCCGTCTTTATGGCATTCTTACAGGCATGGGAGAGCGAGACCCGGAAGCCAGCATGGAGGAGGGCTGACCTGGGGACCAAGAGGGACCTTAAGGGGAAGGTTAGACCTCAAAGTCAATGCTGACATGTGTGGGTGAGTCATGTTGCGTGGACCTGTGAGGCTGGCTGCATGTCTCATGGTGACTATGTGGCTAGAATAATGCCAATGATTGTAATAGTGAGACTGTCCCCCTGGCCAGAGCCCCTGGCCTCTGAGCTCTGCTGTACATGAGATGCCTTAGGGGTGAGTGATATTTGATCTCCATTTTACAAGGGACTTTGGCTGGAAAGGGGTCCAAGTTGCCCAGGGTACCCAGCACTCAGGCTCTACTCCTCCCTGGTCAGGGCCTCACCGCAGCTGCAGGAGGCTGGGTGTATTACAGTGGATGGTGCTGCTCAGCTGGTCCAGCGTGTAGTACAGAGGCACGTCCGGCAGCTCCTGCCATGGCAGACAACAGGATGTGGGTGGGGCAGATGGAGGAAGCTGGGTACAGGTGAGCCCCCATTGTGTTTCAGCCCTGCCCCCACCTCGGTGATGACACTCAGAACTCCTCGGATCCGCTCTGAAGTATGGAAGCGGCTGGGGTTGGTGCTTACGGCCCCTAGGACACGGCTCACAAAATCCAGGTCATGGATTGGCTCCACCCACAAGGGACCACCAAGCTACAGACACACAGGGGCTAGATGGGCAAGGAGTGAAACACCAGGACCCTTGTGACCCCCTTGCTGAACCCCAGCCTAGTTCTACCTGGTGCCGCTGCCCACAGTGCTCACACTCAGGGGCTACGGGGGGACCACAGGCTGCGGAGAACTTGACCCTGCACAGAGAGAAGTGTTTAGGGGGCAATAACCCTTGGAAACCCTCTATACCTCCCTCCTGCTCACCCCTGCTCACCGTCCACCAGAGACCCCGGATGCTTTGCCAAGGCTTTGAAGGTGGAAGGTTCCACAGCCGACACATTGGAACACCAGCGCCTGCTTGCTGTAGGGGAAACGGGGGTGGCCACCACACCCCATTCCTCCCTCAGGCTGACTTGGTCCCCCCATTATGACCCTATTTCCCCAGGTAAAGGCTCCGTTGCCCTGTTCAATCCATCACCCAGCACCTGCCCCATACTCTGTGCTAACCTGGCTGAGGCCTTGACCTTGGCCTGGCCAGTGAAGACACGAACAAAAACGCGTACATAGAAATCAGCACTGATGCTGAGCAGCGGCACCACGAAGCGCTGGTAGCAGTTGGCGCGGAGGTCCAGGCTGTGTAGGACAATCCGCAGGGCCTGGGGGTGAGGGTTGGGGGTGGACATCAGCTGTCAGCACTGCCTCTGAACAAGGTGCTCACAGCACAGGTTCAGGGTAGGCTCCATGACTTCCAAGCCTAGCCCTGGGCATCCTGGCTGTGTGACCCTTGGCAAATGAGTGTGTAGTTCCCCCATCTGTGAAATCGCAACAGTCTCTGTCTCCTTGGTCCTGCTAGGGGTACTAAGTGATTTAGGAACCCACAGGCCCAGTTAAGTGGAAGTATTCTGATCAGCATCATTGGCATGGCACACGCTGTGCAATGTGGCCCAAGGACCTGTGCTCTGGCCACCAGGTGCTTAGTCAGCAGGAAGTAGGGACACTGGGTGCTGCAGAACTGCTGGGGCCTTCTCTGTACTAGGGCTGTGATATGCTAACACAGAAAAGGAGGCAGCATTTCCCAGACTGATCTGATGACAAAGCCTTTAAGGAATAAGGACAGAGCCCCTCCTTTCTCAGCCCTTTGAGGTAGCCTGCCCCTGCCTTCTTGAATTCCCACAGCAACCTAATGGTGTCCAGGCCATCATCAGCATGCCCATCTGACAGACACCAAAACTGAGGCCCAGAAAGGGGGAGTTACTTGCTCGAAGCTACCAGCAAAGTTAGGACTTGAAGCCAGAGCTGAATCCAGACCTGGAAAACCTGCCTTAAACAGACAATTCTGGAAAGTTGTTAAAATAGAGATCAGTGGAAAGAATGGTGTAACTGCTGCTCCTACCCTGGACAAAGCCACTGCCCCAAATGATCATGACTAGAAGCCCATGCCCTTAGGGACTCGGCTGGTTAAAGATGTGCCTATTGTTAACATGCTGGCATGAATCTGGCCCTGGCTGCCTAGAGGAAGCTGAGAAGGTCTGAGAAGTGGGAAGGGGCGCTGGGCAGGGGGGTCTCTCACCATCTCATGGCAGGCCCGGCTCTTGAGGGCCATGGCCCCATACTTGCTGTAGCACGTCTCTCCACTGTTCCCTGCCAGCACTGCCATGTCCGTGCAGGTCACACACAGCAGGCCTGCAGGGAAGCACTGGATAGTGAGGATCCTTCAAACACCCCAAGCCCTGCTCTGTACCCCTGGGTCAGCCTGATCTCACCTCCTTCACTCACAGCCTGCACAGCTGCATCCAGGAAAGGGGCAGGGCTGCCGTAGGGGTCCAGGTCGATGACCTCAAACCGATCCGACACCCGCTGGTGCTGGTACATCAGCAACCTGGGGGTGAAAGGGCCAGGTTTCAGCCCCCTGCACCTGGGACCTGCTCTGTTCCCTACACATGTCCAATCATGCAGTGTGAGAGTTCAGGCCTGGGCTTGGGCCAGCTGCCCAGGCTTAGATCCTGGCTTTCCCATTTGCTAACCTCATAGTCTTCTCTCCTGGGAGCTCATTTTACCCAGCTGTAACAATGGCAGTAACAATAGCCAATACAGTCAGTCCTCACCTAACATTATCATACGTACTTGAAAACTGTGACTTTAAGCAAAACAACACGTAACAAAACCAATTTTACTATAGATTAATTGGTCTAGACCTGGCTGGGTAGCTCAGCTGGTTAGAGCGTCAACACAACATGTGAAAGTTTGATCCCTGGTCAGGGCACATATGCAAAACAACCAGTGAGTGTATGAGTGGGTAGAACAAGTCAATGTCTGTCTCTCTCTTCCCTCTTCCCCTCTCTCTCTCTCTCTCTAGAATCAATTTAAAAAAATAGTTAAGCTCCTACATCATATTTCCAGTCTCACAAAAACATCACTCAGCTTCTAAATAAAGACTTAAAACACTTCTACTATTAAGCATTGAAATAAATGTGAGCTCTACATCTAAGAAAGATTAATAAGAACAAGTCATCATTATTTTCCACCTCACTTAACCCAGTTCAGGGTCATGGGTGGCCAGAGTTCATCCAGGCAGCTCAGGTTAGAGTCTGTCCAGGGTGCAAGGTAGGATCCTCCCTGGACAGGATGCCCTTCCATTGCAAAGCAACTCACATCTACCCACACTCACTCAGGGACAATATAGACATGCCAGTTCACTCACATGAATATTTTAGGTTGAGGGAGAAAAACACAGTCCCCATAGAAAACTACATAGACATGGGGAGAGCCTGTTAAATCCATACACAGTGGCCCTGACTGGGAATCAAATTTTCTTTTTCTCAATGTTATAACCATGACATTACTCTAAAACCTGCTGTACTAATGTAGCGCATATTGCCTGACACTGTTTCAAGCAATTTATAGACACATTAACTCATTCAGTCACATAATCTTCCAATGGGGGTGGAAGGTGCCTTCCAGCACAACTCCAGGGATTTGGAACTATAAGGTTCCCCTTTGCAGGTAAGGAAAAGCAAATGCTACCTTCTCAACATAGCCCACCCTGAAACTGCAACGCTCCCTCACCACATTCTTCCATCACCTCCATCCTCTATTTTTTTTCCAGAGCACCTCTAATTTACTATGTAATTTACCTATTTGTCCTAATTATTTGTTATCCTCTGTGTTTCCTATTAGATTTTAATATGGTCAGGAAAGCAATTTTTTTTACTTATTTATTTACTTTCTGCAAAGGGTCAGACAGTAAATATTTTAGGCATTGTAGGCCACATACAGTCTCTATTGCATATTCTTCTTTTTGTAGACCTTTAAAAATGTAAAAAACATCCTTACGTGGCAGGCCACAAAAACCCAGGCTGTGGGCCTTGCAGGTTATAGTTTGCTGACCCCTGCATTTGAATGTGAGCTCCACCAGGTCAGGGATTTTGTCTGTATTGTTTACTGATGCATTCCCTGTACTGAAAATGGTGTCTGGCACACAGCAGACAGTGGATATAAGCTGGTTCATCTGAATGAATAACAGTACAAGAAGTACAAGAATGTACAAGAATTTTTAGATGGGAACCATAATGGTACTTATTTCTGGTACTGAGCACAGGCTATGCAAGTATTACCTCTCACTTAATCATTACAGCAACCCCTGTAAAACCGTCATTTTATAGATAAGGAAACTGGGACTCTGAGAGGCTAAGGCACTGTCCCAAGGTCACAGAGCAAGAATATGACACAGCCAGTATCTGACCCCTGGCAGCCTTGTTCCCGAATGCACCTTCCAGCAGCCAGGCTCTGTGGCCCAGAACCTACCGGGCATCTGCCTGGCTGGGCTGTACCAGGTGGGCCACTTCGTTGAGCTGCACATTATGGCGTATGAGATCCACAGCTCGGGCAGAGGCATCGTTGGCAACCACCAGTCGGAGACCAGGCACCTCCCGGGCAAAGCGAATGGAACGAAGACCTGAGGCAGCCAGGCCCTCCAGAACTCGCAGGCCTTCCTGTTGGAGTAAGCGTAAACAGGGAGCCCGGCTCACATCAATACCTCCATTCTCTGCTGGAGCCCCCACCATCTTCCTCCTATAGCTCTGCCCTCCGAGAGCCTTTCTTCCTCCATCACCTACTGAACTCTGGGGCTGCCACCTATTTATGCCCAGGCCTCACCTCACAGATCTCCCCCACAGTGGCTGTTCGAGGTTGGTTTTCCGGGGCCAAGTCTGCACCCTCTTTCAGTTCAGTCTTGTCCTCCTCTTGCTCGCACAAGTCCACCACCACCTTTTGCACCTCCTTTTCACCTGGTACCTTGACTGCAGCCACCCCAGAACACAAGTCAACGGCTATCAAGGCTCTCTCTGAGAAACCTCCTCTACGCTTCAGAAGACAGAAGCTTCATGAAAGAAAATCTTCCCCAAAGTGCAGGAAAGGCTGAAGGAGCAGAGCCCAGGGCCTGATATTTGGCTGGAGCCTTCCCGGACTTTAGGGGAGAGGGGGCTGGGCAGGGAAAGAGCTTGTGTGACCCCCCCCCCCACCAGGAGATTGGACCTCCACTCACTCTGGATTCCTTTGGCCCCCAGCTGAATGCGAGCAAACTCAGTGATCACAGCACATCTGCAGAAGACGAAGGCTTGGCTCACACCTCCTCACTTCACAGACCCACTGCCCTCTGCCAAACTGACCCCGGACCCCTGCTCACGTCAGGTCCCGGTTGAACTCCTGCACCGGGTTGTAGAAGACTTCGTTGGCGCTGGGGAAGGCGATCTTGGCGGCCCCCTCAGTGACCGTCGTCTCCTGGGTCTCAGGTGGGAGCTTTTCTCCGCAAGAGACCGTGCTGTTTACCATTGCGGTTGGATTCGCCGACCCTTGGGGCTGCCCCTCCATAGACCGGACTCTACAGAGACCGCGGGCGGAGCGGAAAGTCAGGTTTAGCCACAAAACGACCCTCACATGAGACATCCGCTGCAGCCTCTGTCCGCCAAGCCTGGATCAGGAGGGCATAGAGAGGATCACAGAGCTGCGTTCCCGGGCCGGGTGGTCCTACACGTCTGTAAAATAGAGGCTAAGGGGACCCTGTGGCCTCGGTAAGCTGACACCATCCCCCATCTTCTGAGGATGGGCCCCTGTGAAGCCGTAACTCCTCGAGTGGCCTCGCCCCTGCTCCAGATCCCTCCCCTCACCGCCCAGGATCTCCTCACTTTCGCTCCCGAAACCGAGAACCGAGTTAGTCTTGGTGCACATTTTCCGGATTAGGACCTGGGCGCCGCCATGTTGACACAGAGGGGGGCAGGTCATGTGGCAGAATTTAGCCAATCAGTGATGCTACCTACAGTGGGAGGCCGGGATCAAAATGCACGGTGGAAAGTATGTAACTGTTTTAACTGTGGCCTTAGTCACAGCGGTTGCTCTGTAATTAAGGCCACGCGTCACCAGCCCATTTCATGGATGAGAAAGTTGAGGTTCAGCAAAGGGGTGGTAAGCGAAGAAATCCAACACCTATTCATCGCCTCCTGAATTCTGTGTGCCATAAACACATTCAGGGCCTTCTGCAGGCTTTAAAATCAGATTTACTGAGTTTGAATTCCCAGATTTACCATATGCTCTTGTAAAGTTACTTAAACTCTCTGGACCTTAATTTCCTTACCTGTTAAATAACAACCCTAGCTTCCAAGACAGAGCAAAGATTAAGAGACAGAATGCCTGGAAAGTGTGCAAAACCTCCCCTTTCACGTAACCCCCAATATGTTCTAACTCGTGTAGGAAAAAGGAGGACAGCGTAGTGGCCTGGACTGTCAGCTCCAATCCCAGCTCGCCTTGCTACTTGTTGTTAACCCTCTCTGTGCTTACGTTTCCCCATTTATAAAATGGGCAGAACTTTTTAAGGTTCATTGTTGGCTTATGATGAGAATTAAATGAGTTAGTGAAGGTAAAATGCTTATAATGTAATCTGGCATAGCGTGTTAACTTTTACTGTGGCTTCTAACCCTGGGTTTGAATCCAGGCACCTGCCACTACTTCCTTGCTGTTGACTCTTTAGCAGATTTCTTTATCTATCTATCTATGCTTCCCTATTTTCTATAGTGTGTGTGGGAAATAATTTCTATGTAAAAATGTTACCGTGACGTTTAAACGAAATCATTCACATAAAGAGCCTAAAACAGTGGCTGACACGATAACAGCAGACAATATTGTTTGCGTCTTATGGGAAACTAAAGTTCCAAAAGGCAGAGCGACTTGTCTGAGGTCGCGGGACTAGAATGTGGCGGGATCGGGATTCGAACTCTGAAGCACATACGAGTTACTGGAAGACTCCGAGGGGCTGAGGCAGGAGGCGGAGACGGAAAGCGGCGCGTTCGGTGCTTGACTGGCTTCGCCTAGGGGGCGGGACGGAGGGCGGTGTGTGGGCAGAGCCATTGCCGTTCCTCCCTAGCCCGGCGACCACGGCGGCGCGGCTTGCGCTGGCTCGGCGCTCGGCTGGGGCGGCCTGGCCCACAATGAATGGCCGCCGCGGCTGCCGCTGCTGCTGAGGCGGAGGCCGCGGAGGCCGTGGAGGCGGAGGCCGAGGCCCCGGCGCAGGGGGTCGCGCCCCGGGCCCAGGCCCGGCCCCAGCCGCCACTGCGGAGCACGCCAGAAGCCCTCGGAAGGCGGCCGCGGCACAGGTGAGGCAGCGTGCCCCAGGCCGGGTTCCGGCCTCCTCCCGCCGGGGTGGCCCTAGGGCATCCGAGGTCCGGCTAAGGACTGGAGGGGGAGAGCTTGGGGGGGGCCTCCTCCGAGGAAGGAGGAACCAGGTCCACAGCCTGCACTGTGGCTGGACCGACGAGTCGCGGGGGGGGGCCTGCCCCCCGCCAGCGGCCTTGAGTGTCCAGCCCCAGGCCGGGCCGCGGGGCCAGGGAAACGGCGGGATCCGGCCCAGACCTCCTCGCCTTATTGCCAGCGGTAGGGGGGGAGGGGGCGGGGCGAAGCTGGGACGAGGCAGGTGCCGGGAGGCCAGGGAAGTTGGAGGGCCCGAGAGGTAAAGTGAGGAGGCCCCCGGGGAGCCCGGAGGGGGAGGGGAAGGAGGAGTCGGGCTTTGGGCCCGCAGAGTGTAGGGAGGAGGGGAGGGCGGCGCGGCCGGAGGGAAATGGCTCGGAGGGGGTCGGGGCGGGCCTTGCAGGTATTATCACTGGTGGAGGTGGGTGGGTCAGGTTACAGGCTTGGGGGCGGCTGAGGTGGAGAAGCCCAGGAAGTGGGGCAGGGTGGGTGTGGGCGGAGTTAATTCGGAATCGGGAGTTGGGGGTGCCGGCGGTTAGTAGGTCCCGGAGATGTTTGCAGGGGTCACCCGAGGTTAAGGATGAAGAGATGTTGAGGGGGAAAGGCGAGCTACTGGGGCGATCAGGTAAGCTGAGGAACTCGTAGGAGCTTTGGGAATAGGCGAAGGAGGAGCTTTTGGGCTACGCCAATTGGGATGTGAAGGCAAGTCCTGAGAAACGAGTGTTGATCAAAAGTCACGTGCCAAGATGTACCCCCCTTTTCTGGCCAGATGTTAGCCCTGGGCTAAACCTGGGGAGTTTTTTCTTTCTCATACTTAATTCCTGTAAGACTCTGGGTCCCCGACCTACCCCTGTGGGCAAGCCTCTGCTGGCCGTTCAAGGCTCTGGCCTTCCAGGTGGGTGTTTGTGTGGGCAGCTTGGGAACACCTAGCTCCGGCATCTTGTTTACCATGGGGGTGGCCTTGCACACCCCCACCGCATATGTCTGTAGACAGGCAGCCCAGCTGCCCTAACCTGACTATCTAAGGGTCCTAGAATCTTTCCCCACTTACTTTGATTGGAGCCTGAGGTTTAAACAGCCACTGTCTTATACCATGGCTTCCCAGGCATCAATTTCCTGGAGGTGAACTGGGAGGTGAGCTGTGAAGTTTTATTCATTGTGTTTTGGAGGCTTACTATGGGGTAACGGACAGTCATCAAAAAGGGGATCAAATTAGGCACCTACACCCTGGCCCAAGCCCTTGGGGCTGTGCTTCCAGGATGCTGTCCTGGGCAAGGCTGTGCGGAGTTTGCCGGTGGATCACTGATTGCTCACCACCACTTGGTCAGTTTAGGCTTTCTTCGTGGTACAGAAGGTGAGGCTTGGGGTGGCTTGTCCCAGATCACATGACCAGACACTGGCCGGCTTGGATTGGCTGACCCTCAGCCCAAACCCACAATCCCCGGAGCTGGCCTTTGAGAGCCATGACTGGAGGAGCTCCCCAATCTTCCAGATTTCTTGGCAGGAACGCTTTTCCTCTTTCCATTCCAGAGATGGGTCAGTGCCTTTTTGGACAGAGTTCCTGGTGTTCCAGGAGGTAGGAGAAGTGAAAGCTTCTTTTTCAGATGCCTGGTTATGTACCTCATCCCTCATTCCCCTTCTTGGAGCCATGAGGTCAAAGGTGGCAGCTGTGGACTGGCAGGGGGAGGCACTTGTGAGAATGGGGCTGGGCTCAGGAGCTGGATTTTTTTCTTTGCTTGCCTGGTTTGTCTTTTTCCCACTTTGGTCCCAGGTCAGCCCACTCCAGCTTTTGTGCCTTTTCTTTGAGCTAATTGCAGGGCTGTTGCCACTATGTCCTGAGAACATTGACTTGGGAGCCTAGCACCTGAGGCAGAAGCCGAGGACTGTTGGGTTGAGTGTATCAGCCAGATCTGGGTTTAGTGATGGGTAGTCACTCTCATTCCCTCCTTTCCACCAATCTAGAACCATAATTCCTAGAACTGCCCTCTGCTTTGGCCCTGGCCTCCTCTCTTCTGGGGCTGGCCTTCTGGTTCTGGGAGGTTTGGGAACTGGGCCAGCATCCCTATGTAAAAAGACATGCCTGGTTGGGCTGAGGCTGGGGCCTCCACTGGGCTCCAGCAGGGCTCTGGGCTGGGTACTGAGGACAGCGATGATTACCTCTACTCACACAGCTGGAACAGGAACAGAGGCTGGTGGCAGTTGGCTGTGGTGCATGGATGGCAAAGAAGAAGGCAATGGGTTTGAGCCTGCACCTGGAGCTGTGGAATGCACATTTAGTAACTAACTACTTTTCTGTGAGAACTTTGGGTGCACAGACCTAAGGCGCCAGAGGAGGCCATAATCGGCAGGGTGTTGGAGGTGGAATACAACAAGTAAAGGGACCCTTGGGACAGTTTTATTTCACTAGGGTGCTGACCCCCTGCTAGGGGTTGGGGGAGCAGCCCTGAGTAACAGATCATGGAGCCGCTCCCAGCAGCTTTTATTCAGCAGCTTTTAACCTCAGACAAACAAGTAATCAAGATCATTTGTGCTATTTCTCTGTTCACGAATTTAGTGAGATAAGGGAAAATGACAGTGAATGCTGGCGGGAGGGGGAGCTTTAGATGGGATGCTCAAGGAAGGCTTTGGAAGATGTGAGCCTTGAATATAAATCATCAGCCTGGGGGTGGGGGGCTGGAGCAGGGAAGGGCAAGTGTTCTAGGCAGAGGGGACAGCCCATTGAGAGCCGTTATTGAGCTTGTGCCAGGCTCCTGCCAGGTGCTCTAAATATCTTGTCTTCATGATGGTAGGAGCCAGGAGTGACCCTGATGTGCAGGCAGATCCTTAGTGCTGTTCACAGAAAGGAAGCAGCCGGTCTCAGGGTCTCCCTGACACCCCAGGTGCAAGTCCAGACCCCTTGGCCTGCCTCCGGGGCCTGTTACAATCTGGTGCCTCAGGCAGGCATTGGGGAGCCCCAGGAGATTCTTGAGCAGGACTGTGAGGAGATGAGAGCTTTGGTTGGCCGTGCAGGATCTGTTGTTGGGGTCAGTGTGGAGGATTGGGGGTTGGTCTAGTGAGGTCTGATTGGGAATTCATCAGTGTCATTGTCAAAGCTCATGATGGACAAGGTGGCCTGCCAGCCCTGGGGGGGATCACTGCATTTGAGGCCGAGGCGAACTGCCACAGCTTGGAGACACGGATGTAGGGTTTATACCATCCACTGCTCCTATTAGGTCCTCCCTCACCCTCATCACTCCTGATTGCTTTCCTGGGTGCCTGGTTTCTCTGAGCACTTTCACACCTTTGAACTCATTTAAGCCTATGCCTGCTGTGAGCAGGGGGAGCCCCCGTCCTTGCCTCTGATCCTGGATCCCCCTGCCTGAGAATGTCATCCCTCTGATTCCCCCTAGAGAGCCCTTTGAACCACAGAGGCCATGAGATGGGACTAGGCAGGTGGCCGCCTTGCATCCAGTGCCTGGTTATAGTTACTGTCCCGTCTCTCCCCTACTGCCTCCTTGGTGAAGGTCTCAGTGTCCTCAGAGACTCTACTGTTTCATGACTTAAGTGCTGGCTGGGCTAGGATGCGCTGACATGCTGTAGTGGAAAGAGTAAAATTTCCCCCTTAGCACCACTCTGTGCCACACTGCTTGTGGCCATGCGACCCTTGAGCAAAGGTCTTGCCGTCTGCACCTCTGTTTCCTCATCTGATGAGTGAGGTCAAGCAGGCATACTTATACCTCAGCGTGTCTCCACCAGGGGTAATTCTGTCCCCTCAGGGGATGCTTGGGAATATCACAGCTGGTCTGGCAGTGCTCCTGGCCTCTAGTGGGTGCAGAGGGTGCTGTTCAATATCACGTAATGTACTGGGCAGCCCACCACAGAGAATGATTGTCCCCGAGGGTAGCAGTGGGGTGGCAGTCTCCGGTGAGGATTACATGAGAAGTTAGTGTCCAGGTGTGATGCCGTGAAGGCCCTGGAGGAGCCCTCTGTAAGCACTGCTTATTACCATGAAATCACATACGGGTTGGGAGATGGTGAGAGGCATAAGCTGTCTCCATTACTGTTGGGGAGTTTGCAGTCTGGTGAGAGCTAAGTGGATGGGCATAAGAGGACACCGCTAATATTAACAGCTGACATTCCTGGGCACTGACTGCATGGTGGGTTATTTGGTGGTTTAATCTCTGAAACAGCCTTGTCAGGCTGCTGCTGCTATTGGCCCCTTTTATAGTTGGGTAGACTGGTGGTGGGGCAAGCACTACGATAGATAAATGTTCCTGGGAGCGAAGAGGAAGGGAAGTGTAATTCTGAGCAGGAAGCTTTGTGAGGGACGTTGGAGCCTAGTAAAATAGTAAGACTCCAGTTCTTAGGCCCTGCCAAGCCCTGCATGATGTCCAAGCGGGTTTCAGCAAGCCCCATCCCCAGCAACCACCTATCGTCAGCCCCTCCAGACTCCTTCGTGATAGCCAGAGCACTGACACTTCAGGGTTTTTGCATGGCTGCTGCCCAAGCATCCTTTGGGTGTAACTACACTGAAGGAGTAGGGTATACCTCAGAAAGGAGGGCTTGTGGTCGGAGTGGAAAGGGGGTTGAGTTGCTGCTGGGTTTCTCCTGGAGCTGCTGCAGGCGGAGGCTAGATTGCCCAGGGCTGCTAGGAGAGAGTGGGAGGTTGGAGAGGCAGCAGGCTAGACTGCTCATCCCTGGAGGTGGCAGTGAAGGAAGGAAGAGTAGAGAAGAGCAGGGGGAAGCTGGATGAAGGTACGTGGCCTCTGTAGGGGAGCAGAAAGAACAGCCCCCTGCCTGGCCCTTGAGAGCACCCTAGACCCTGGGTAGGGGCCCCCAGGTAGGCGGCAGATTCCATTTCTGCAGAGGACATGCCCAACAAGGATAAAGAGCCTTGGCTTTGGCTGTGGCCTTGGCCTCTCTTGGCTTCCTTTTCCCTGCTCTGGCTTCTCTGAGCTCCCAGTTCTACCCCTGAAATCGGGCTAGTCACAGCAGCTGCCTGCTGTAGGGAACAAGACCATACTAAGGGTGAGCTCAGCATGGGCCGCCTGGCCAGCCATAGTCAGGAAGCCTCCTAACTCTTGGACAAGAGTCGGGTGGCCTGGGTGTGATTATGGCCCTTGATCTCATTTTTCCTTGGTCTAAAGACTCGTTTTCTCCCCCAAACTGAAGCACCCCCTCTGAGCCCTCGCTGGGCACTGGTACACAGTAGGGACCATGTGAATGCCAGCTACTGTTGTGAATCCTGTTCCTTACTATGGATTTAGTGGCTGCTTTTCAGGGAAAAAGTTTTAAATGTACACAGACTTTAAAAAATACGGTTGCCAACAGTAGGATCTGTACAACCAGAGCATTTTGTGCTTCACTAGCAAATGTTTGCTTGAGTTGTCTAATTCAGCCCCTGCAGAGGGTCCCAGTGGCTTTGGGTCCCGCCCCCCGGTCCCGCCCCCCGCCCCCGCCAGATCTGGCCACCTCTTGTTGAGCTGGGTAAAGGATTGTGGGGCTTTCCAGGGGCCTTAGGTCATTCTTAGATGAGTTGGTTTCCCTTAACTTGTTTACATGTCAGTGGGCCATCACAGCTTCCCTGGAAAGTCAACCAGAATATCCGGGCCTTTGACAGTCCCTGATAAGGCAAGGCACACATCAGTACTGGCTGGAGAATTCGGAGCTCCCTTACCAAAGAGCTGGCAGTTAGTTTCCACTCAAGAAATTGCTGGCTATACAAGTTGTTCCATTTCAGGCCTGCCGTACCCCAGCCTGGCCCTCATTTGCCAGCAGAGTGAGCACTTGTTCACATTCAGTTACACTGAGCCCTACTGGGACCCTGACTGCTAGCCACCCACCTGGTGCTGCCCTCAGAGGAGGGCGCGTGTCTGCACAACACCCTCCATACTGGCTGCAGCAGCTCGCACTGAGGTGTACCATGCACCCTTGCCCAACCTCAGAGACCCCTTTTGAGTCCCAATACCGCTTTTAGTCTCATTAATGTAGAACGAGACAGGGAGTTAGGTTGGAAGCAATGGAAGTAATTCTCTGGGCAAGGGACACAGCAGCGTGAAACAGGCTAGCACCCTGCCCCAGTGGAGCTGACAGAAAGCCAAGGACACATCTCATTTGCTAGATGGTGGGAAGCGCCAAGGAGGAAAAACCAAGCAGGAGAAGCAACTGAAGGAATCAGGGTTGGGAGAGGCTCTTCCTTTGGAAATTCACGGTGGTGATGGGGTATGAAGAGCTGCATCCATTTGGGGACAGTCTTCTAGAAGGCTGAAGAGCAGGCAGGTCCCCAGTTGTGTGACTCAGGGCCCAGAGGGTGAAAACTGGTTTTGAAGGAATTCAGGGTGAATCTAATGATCTTGGCCTGAGTGGGGAGCTTTCTCATGAGAGCTACAGCAGAGCAGGCTTGAGGGGACAGGAGCTTGGGTGTAGTAGGCACATTGAATTAGCATCTAAGCTGTGTGCACATCTGGCACCTACAGGGAGGTCCAGGCCAGGGGCTCCATGGCAAGAGTTGTGGGTGACTAGTTAGATGGTGTTCTACTCCTGTCTCAGTCAGCTCAGGCCGCCGTAACAAAGTGCCAGAGACGGGAGGCTTAAACAACAGACTCTGATTTTCTCACAGTTCTGGGGCCTGGAAGTCCAAGGCGCCCACACAGTCAGGTTCCGGTTGGGTTCTGGTGTGCTCACACGGCCTTTCCTCTGTGTGTGCTTGGAGAGAGACACACCTCTTTCTCTTCTTACGGGGATACCAGTCCTACAGGATTGGGGCCCCGTTTCTGTGACACCATTTAACCTTAATTTTCTCCCGCAGACCCTGTCTCCAAATACAGGGACCTTGGAGGTTAGGGTGGGAGGACAGCAGTTCCATCCACAGCAGAGGACTGAGCCCAGTGCGAGCCTTCACCTTCCTTCACTTTCTGGAAGGACCACACCTACTTCTCCCTTAAGGCACTGCAGGCCTTCCCTGTGCCCTGAGGGCACGGCCCCAGCCCAGATATGGCCACTCCCTGGCCTGCAGATCTCATCCCTTCTGGGCCAGATGAGAGTTCCCTAGGTGCAGCATGTTGACTGTGTAATTCTGAATTACCACGTCCCTTGCCACTCTGGGTTCCCGGACACTTCCTGGCCTGGGCAGATGCTTGGCAAATATTTGCTGAGTGACTGTTGGGAGGTCATGGAAATTGCATGCTCCTGTCCTCACATCTCAGTGGGAGATCTGCTCAGGTGCAGACTGGGACTGGCAGGGCTGGGAGGGCTCTCTGGGCTTTGCGTAGGGCAGGGGGCTGCCTCTCCCCTCCAGGGGAGTCTAGGGTTTTTGCTGGAGTGGGGAGCTTTCTGATGAAAGATACAGCCAGAGCAAGCTTTGGGGGGATGGGAGCTCGGGCGTAGTAGGCACATTGATTTTGGCCTCTAAGCTGTATGCAAAACTGGCACCCATGGGGAGGTCTAGGCCAGGGGCTCCATGGCAGAGTTGTGGGTGACTAGTTAGATGGTGTTCTACTCCTGTCTCAGTCAGCTCAGGCCGCCGTAACAAAGTGCCATAGATGGGAGGCTTAAACAACAGACTCTGATTTTCTCACAGTTCTGGGGCCTGGAAGTCCAAGGCGCCCACACAGTCAGGTTCCGGTTGGGTTCTGGTGTGCTCACACGGCCTTTCCTCTGTGTGTGCTCTCAGGGAGAGATGTCCTTGGTGCTGTGTGTCCTCCTCCTTGTCTGCTCTTTAACACGTGCCACATTGTGGGGAGAGAGGATTCAAATATAGTTGTCTGTGCTTGGCAAGTTTATCGTCTAGTGGGGTTTCATGTTCTCTGAGGTAAGCATAGGAGCCTACGGATGGGAAGTACAGAAGAAGGGTGTCCTACCCAGGATTTCTCGGAGCAGGGGCTGTAGCTGAGGCAGAGGAGGAAGATGTGGGCAGTGGGAGGAGAAGAGCACTCCAGACAGGTTACACAGCTTGGCCAAAGGCCTGGCCCATGGGGGGAACCACGCAGGGGGCTCGAGGCCTGAGATAGGTGGGGGTGAGGGGTTCATCTTGGTGAGAACAGAATTGTTGGGTAGTTTGGAGACCATGACCCCTGGCTCCATCCCACCACTTTGCAGCAAGCAGGTGACCTGGGTCAGGCACCAGCTGCTTTAGACCCATTTCTTCTGGGAGCTCTTGAGGGCTCTGTGGAGCTTCCCTCACAGGGATGGTGTGGGTGAAGGGCTCTGCGCAGGGACGATGTACGCAGGTGACAAATGCAGGTGCAGTTCCTTATGAGCCCACCAGACTGGGTGGAGAAGGGAGCCCCGGATAGGTCTCTAGGGTTCCTTGTGGCCCCCTTACTATGGTCCCAAAGCCCTTTAAGGGACCCTGCACGCGCGCACACACGCACACACACCAACCTGTTCTTTGCAGGGACAGCAGGGCCACACCAGGTCCCTGCAGCTTATTATAGACCTGCCACCCCACTGTCAAGCCCTGTGTACTGATTAGTTGAGCCACTTGCACTAATTGTCATCTTGTGCCCCCTCCCCCAATTGCTAAGCTTCAAAGCCTGGGGTGCTACACTCTGAGGCTAAGGGTCAGGTTCAGCCAGAATGTCAGGTTCGGAATTTTGGAAACTCCCTCCCTGCATCTGTCAATGCTTCTGCTGCTGAGCTGCACCAGTTCCCATGGAGGGGTCTGGGCGGTGCTGAGCTGTCGTCTTCACCCATAAAGCGGGAGATCCTAGCTCTTACCTGAGAGGGTAGCCCTTGGAGACTGCTTGCAGTAGTGCCTGGCACATTGAGTTCAGTTAAGGGGATCCCTCAGAATGCCCCCTGCAGCCCCAGAAGCATCCATACCCACACCCCCTCCATCCTCTCTTGCCCTGTGCATGAACCCTGCCAGCTGCCCTGTCCTAAACTGGACTCATCTGTTCCTGTCTTGGTGCTGTGTGTCCACCTCCGTCTCCACTATTTAACATGTTTTTTAATTTATTTTTAAGATTTATTTATTTATTTTATTTTTAGAGAGAGGGGAAGGGAGGAAGAGGGAGAGAAACATCGATGTGCTGAAGATACATTGCTTGGTTGCCTCTCACACGCCCCCAACTGGGGACCCAGCTGCAACCCAGGCATGTGCCCTGACTGGGAATTGAACTGGTGACCCTTTGGTTTTCAGGCCCACGCTCAGTCCTTTGAGCCACACTAGCCAGGCCTATTTAACACATTTGCAAATATTTATTGAGCCTCTGCCTCTGTTCTGAGTTGCTGATCATGAGCAAATCTGGCCATAGTGCCTGCTCTCACGGATGGGCAGTCCCCTTAGAGGAGAAACTGTACATACAGCTCTTAAAACACTGTCCCCTCAATTCCAGGGCATCGGATAAGAGCATGGGTGCTGTCCTGTCCAGTGACTGTTGCAGTGTAGAGTGAGAGAACCCCTGTGTCCCCCACCCAATGAAGCAACTGCTTATGTTGCAGTGTCTCCCTATACCAGGGACTGCCCCTCCTTCCTCTCTTTCTTCCCTCCCTGCTGCTGCCACCTCAGTACTTTGTCTTGTGTGCTGGTCTCCACGCTGCTGCTGGGAATTCTCCAGGGCTGATGTAGGCCTTAGCCTCCCTTACTCTGAGCTTCTCATTAATCACTCTCAAAAATAATTTGTCCTCACCAGGCCAAAGCCCCACTTGTCCAACACCCCAGCAGCCCTGTCCCCCTGTGCTACCCTCCAGCCACACTGGCCTCCTTCCTGCCCAAGACTGTTGGTGGCTCTCTGTCATCCCCCCACCCCTTTGCCGTGGACCCAAGGTTGGCTGCTAGATGACATTCACCCCAACTGTAATTAAATCTCTCCCTCTGTCTCTAGACAGATCTGTGAGAATCCTCCGCAGGGCTATCTGCCTGGCACCTTGCAGTCCATCAGGGTGGCTTGGGTGCCTGCATCCCCATTTTATAGATGAATAAACTGATGCACAGAGAGGCAAGGGACTGGCCCAAGGCCATGTAGCTAGAAAGTGGCATGACATCAGAACCCAGGTCTGGGGCCTCTGGCTCCACAGCAGGCCTATTCTGCCTTGGTCCTCCCTCTTGGAGTGTGAGCCTTCTCTGAAGCACCTTCCAGGGGCTCGGGACCACACTCTCCCTTGACTACCTTGACCCTGGTCACTTGAGCCCCAGTACCCAGAGCACCGTGTGGCAGCCTGAGGACATAGGTTAGGGCTGCCAGGCCTTGAATGGGGCTCTCTGGGCTCTGCCCTTCACCTCAGTTTTCCCTGACTCCTCACACAGAGGGCCAGCTACTGGCCCCTCTAGCCGTGAGTTTGAGAAGGTATGTGCTTCCTTCTAATGGGATTTCTTTTCTCCATCTCCCTCCTCCAATTTCCCTAAGTGATTCTGATGATGACAACAAGGAGGGCACAGCTGAGGGAAGTCACAGGTTTCAGTGCCCAGGCAGACCCTGGTTTGAATTTTGTCCCTACCGCTTACTCACCGATGACTTGGGGTAGTCCTTAATATCCACATGGCCTGTTTTCCCAGCTGAGTATTGGGAGTATGAAATCTGCCCTGGAGGTTCACTAAGAGGATTCAGGGAGCTCATGCAGGCCTCCTGGAAGCTCCTTCTCTAGAAGCCTGTGTGCTCTGAGGGGCAGGACCTGCATCTCCCTCTGGCAGAGCCAGAGGGAGCCACTCCATGAGTCCAGAATGAGTTTATAGAACCAGGTCGGTCTTAGCAGCTATTTCCAACTAGAGAAGTGATTTGGAGCTTCTGATTCTGGAATGAGTCAGTTCTGGAGTCAGTACTCACCCTGGCCCGAAAGTGCACCTCTGAGCCCACAGATACGAGGCTGCTTCTGTTCCCCCAGGCAGTCAGTTCATTCCCCCAGAATGAACCCAGTGTTACCAGGTAGGCCCAATTCTCAGCCCATGGAGGCAGGTCAGAACAGACTCGCTAAGGAAAGCGAACTGGGGAATGAGGGAACACTAGCTGGGTTCTCTGGTTAGTTCCTGCCCTGGGGCCTTTGCACACACTCTTTTTCTGTCATTTCTCCTCATTCTTCTCACTAGCCTTACTCTGCTTATTCAGGACCACTATCTTTTCCACCCTGTAGAATTGCAGGGGACACTCTTACCCATGGAGTCACTTGTAAAACCACATCATCCTTCACAGTACAGGACATGCCCTTCCCACCTGATCAGCTCTCCTGGGTTGGAGTGTGCACTGACATAATAGGCTGTGGTGCAGGGTGCACACATTTAAGAGGTCCCTGGCCCCCCACCACAGTGGTGGTCTCTCTCTCCACAGGTCAGGATAGGGGTTGGCATCTGTGAGCAGGAACCTTACATTTGCATTTCTTTCCCACCCATCCTCCGTACTTTGGGGTTATTTGCATAAACTAAATATGTGGTATGGTTTTATACATTTTATTTTAAAATATTATTTTTTAAATTAGGCAATACATTCATCAGGTTCAAAATTCAAAAGACACATAGAATGTGCCTGACAAGTGTCATCCCCGGTTCTGCCCAGAAGAAAGCTTACAGGTTCAGCGTTGTCACCATGCACACACCATGCACTTGGCCCACTTAAAGTGTGCGAGTCAGCGGTTTTCAGCGTGGTCACAGAGTTGGGCCTCTCACCACAATTGTAGAACATTTTTCAATATGTTGAGAAGAAACTCTGTAAATTTGGTTCCTGGACTCAATTCCACTTGGGATTGAGGGGCTGGGCTCCCCCACACCAACAAATAATTCTCAGGCACCAAAAAAGTGTCTGAGAATTCAGCTCAATTCTGACACTATCTGGAGATTGTGTCAGAGGTCACAGGTTAAAGGCTCTGTCCTGCAAGACCGCCCCTCCCACGTACTGCAGGCACCAGTTGCCCAGGTTACCTGTGCTCATACTCACTGGCCACAGATTAGAGGTTCCAATGACCTCCTTCAACTCAGAATCCTAGTCGCAAGTCCAGGTTGTCACCTGTGCTTCTGACTGGCTGTAAATTAGAGGCTCTTACAAACTTCTCTTTGGGTTCGATTAATTAGCTAGAGCTGCTCAAAGAACCCAGAGAAACATGTCACTTATCTAGATCACTGGTTTATTGTAAAAGGATATAACTCAGGAACAGCCAGGTGGAAGAGCTGCATAGGGCCAGGTCAGGTGAGTGGGAAGGTTACCCCAAGCTTCCATGCCCTCTCCTGGCAAGCCACTCCCACACATCTCCATATGTTTTTCCTGGAAGCTCTCCCAAAGCCATCTTCTTGGGTCGGTATGGAGGCTTCATTACATAGACTAAGTCACTTGCTGTTGATGATCTATCTGCAGCCCCTCTCTCCTTCCCAGAGTGGGCAAGGGGCTGAAAGTTCCACACCTCTAATCACAAGGTTAGGTCCTTTAGCAACCAGCTCCATCCTTAGATGTTTCCAAAAAGTCTCCTCCTTAACATAACAAAAGACTTTTCACTCAACACTTCAGAAACTCCAGGGGTTCCTAGATCTGCGAGCCAGGAATCATGGACAAAGACCCAGTGTATGAGATAACATATTTGGGTCATCTGAATGACCAAATATCTATTTCTTACACATCACAGTATGGCATCCTGCCTCCCTTTGCTTACACCTTCCCCAAATTTCCCAGCCTCTGGAAATCACTAATCTGCCCTCTGTCTCCGTGGATTTGCCTGTTGTGGACATTTCATATAAGTAGGATCATATAATATGTGCTCTTTTTGTCTGGCTTCTTGCATTTAGCATAATGTTGTCAAGGTTCATATATGTTGTGGCATGTACTGGTTCATTCCTTTTTATGGCTGAATAATATTCCACTGTATGGAGAGACTACATTTTGTTTATCCATTCATCACTTGGTGGACATTTGGGTTATTTCTACCTGTTGGCAATTGTGAAGAGTGCTGCAGTGAATATTCATGTACAGGTTTTCCTATGGATATATGTTTTCATTTCTCTTGGGTATAATTGTGAGGAATGGAATTGCTGGGCCATATGGCAACTGCATGCTTAACCCATTTGAGGACCTGCCAGATGGTTTTCCACAGCAGCTGTACCATTTTGCATTCCCACCAGCAATGTTGGAGGGTTCCAGTTTCTTATCCTTGCCAGCACTTGTTGTCTGTCTTTTTTCTTCTAGTCTTCCTGGTGGGAATGAAACAGTGTCTTGTTGTGGTTTGGATTTGCATTTCCCTGGTGACTAATGGTGTCCTCATGCAATTTCAGAATTTCTTGAGGGGTCATTTAGTCATTCAGCAAATGGTGGTTGAGGGTCATGTGCCTAGCACTGTGGATGCTCTGGGAGTTCCCATGCCAGTGTCCTTCAGAGTTACGCTATGCGTGGAGTGCTAGTGATGCTTTATGCTCACAGGGCGTTCACTGTGTTAACTCATCTCATATTTAAGCACTTACATGTAAATTTGCCTTTCCCCTTGTCTGCAAGGGACAGCATGCAGCTACCCTGGCCTGTAGCTGGTGTGGCTGATTTGACAATCTGTCCTAAAGGAATGGAAGGAGTGGGTGGCCCCTCAGATTCTCAGTGCCTCAGCAAATCCACCATGTGGCTGGGAGCAGGGGTGAGCATGCCAGCTGACCCCATCCCTCTGTTTTTCTTCTCCTGTCCTCTGCACAGCTGCCACCATGGCCCAGACCCTGCAGATGGAGATCCCGAACTTCGGCAACAGCATTCTGGAGTGCCTGAATGAGCAGAGGCTTCAGGGCCTATACTGTGATGTGTCCGTGGTGGTCAAGGGCCATGCCTTCAAGGCCCACCGGGCTGTACTGGCTGCCAGCAGCTCCTACTTCAGGGACCTGTTCAATAGCAGCCGGAGCGCTGTGGTAGAGCTACCGGCAGCTGTGCAGCCGCAGTCCTTCCAGCAGATCCTCAGCTTCTGCTACACAGGCCGGCTGAGCATGAATATGGGGGACCAGTTCCTGCTCATGTACACAGCTGGCTTCCTGCAGATCCAGGAGATCATGGAAAAGGGCACTGAGTTCTTCCTCAAGGTGAGCTCCCCCAGCTGTGACTCCCAGGGCCTACATGCTGAGGAGGCTCCATCTTCCGAGCCTCAGAGCCCCGTGGCTCAGACATCGAGCTGGACGGCCTGCAGTACCCCATTGCCCCTCGTGTCACGCGTCAAGACAGAGCAGCAGGAGTCGGACTCCGTGCAGTGCACGCCCGTGGCCAAGCGGCTATGGGACAGCAGCCAGAAGGAGGCTGGGGTTGGTGGCAGTAGTGGTGGCAATGGCAGCCGCAAGATGGCCAGGTTCTCCACATTGGACCTGGCCACCAATCGGCCGCCCCAGCAGGCCCTGGCGGCGGCGGCGGCAACAGGGGGCGTGGTGAGCGGGCCCAGCATGTCTGAGCGGACCAGCCCAGGCACCTCAAGCGCCTATACCAGTGACAGCCCTGGCTCCTACCACAATGAGGAGGATGAGGAGGAGGATGCGGGTGAGGAGGGCACAGATGAGCAGTACCGGCAGATCTGCAACATGTACACCATGTATAGCATGATGAATGTTGGCCCGAGCGGTGAGGCACCCTTCCCACCCCTTCTCCACTGCCACCCCCCCCCACCCCCCCCATCCCCATCCCCAACACATCCTGCCCTCTTTCCCCCGCAGCTGAGAAAGTGGAGGCCCTCCCTGAGCAGGTAACTCCTGAGTCCCGGAATCGCATCCGGGTGCGGCAAGACTTGGCATCTCTCCCGGCTGAGCTCATTAACCAGATCGGTAATCGCTGCCACCCCAAGCTCTACGATGAGGGCGACCCCTCTGAGAAGCTAGAGCTGGTGACGGGTAGGTTGGCCTCACTTGCTCTTCAAATCCCCCTCTCCTTCTACCCTGTGCCTGTGCCCCCTGGGCTACTGGCCTATGGCACAGCCCCTGGCTTTGTCCTGAGGCATCTTCCCCCCTCTGTGTTGATACACATCAAAGATCACAGGTTCCATTCGAGGTCAGGGCACATGCCTTGGTTATGGGTTTGGTCCCAGGTTGGGGCATAGGAGGGAATTGATCATTGTTTCTCTCTCTCTCTTTCTGTCTTTCTCTTCCCCCCTCCCTCCCCCCTCCCTCTCTAAATGAATAAACATGTTCTCAGGTGAGGATTAAAAAAATAATAATTTGGCCCTCAGAGTCAGGGTGCCTGTGTGCAAGTCTCCACTGGCTGTTCTTTCTACCTCCTAGCTGGTTGTGCTGGCAAAAGCTACATATGTACTGGGGGAGCCCAGCACAGTGCAGGTGCCCTGTGGACAGTGGCACCCCATCTGTCCTCCCCTGAGCGCTGCCCTGTGGCAAGTTGTCAGGGTGGTCTTGGGAGCTCTTAAGAAGTGGGTCTGGCCGCCCTCCATCTTCTCCCTCTAGGCACCAACGTGTACATCACAAGGGCACAGCTCATGAACTGCCATGTCAGCGCAGGCACGCGGCACAAGGTCCTGCTGCGGCGCCTCCTGGCCTCCTTCTTCGACCGGTGAGGCCCTTGCCAGAGCCTGGGGAGTTAGGGGAGCTGCCCTGGGGCCCCCACCACTACAGGGGGCCTGACTCCCTTCCCCCATGACCTCCTTCCCAGGAATACACTGGCCAACAGCTGTGGCACTGGCATCCGCTCTTCCACCAACGACCCCAGACGCAAACCACTGGACAGTCGCGTTCTCCATGCTGTCAAGTGTGAGTGGCCAGCCTTCTGAAGGCGGGCTGGGGTAGGCCTGGGGAGAGCAGATTGTCCTTTTCTCTGGTGTTGGCCCTGATAGGTCAATAGGGTCTAGTGTTAAGGATTCTGAGGTTCAGTCTAGGTTTTTTTGGCAAGAAGGCTATGACTGGTGAGAGATTTCTTCCTGGAGTGGGGCAGGGCACTGAAGGGAGGCTTGTATCAGATGAGGGGATTGGTGGCAGGGGGTTCAGACTCAGGGTGGTCATGGAAGTTTTGAAGCAGCCAGGCCTCCAGCCAGTGGTCAGGAGGGAACTCCTAAATTCTGGCAAATGATCCACATTTTTCAAGAGTGTTGGGCTAGTACCACAGACACATGGCGCAGAGCTCAGTCAGACGTGGGGCCCGCTAATGGAGTGTAGCCTGCTGTCTGTGAGACCTCTGTTCTCTCACCTCCGAGAGGGGCTCCTGGGTGTCCTGTGGGTGGGGGTTGAGGGAGTCAGGAAAGGCATGGCCGAGTGGCTGCTGGTGGGATGGAAAGGAGGTCTGCACTAAGCCTGAGCTGTTCCCTCTCCCCGCACAGACTACTGCCAGAACTTTGCCCCAAACTTCAAGGAGAGCGAGATGAACGCCATTGCAGCTGACATGTGCACCAATGCCCGGCGCGTTGTGCGGAAGAGCTGGATTCCCAAGGGGAAGCCGCCTGAGGGTGACACCTATACCACCTTCATCGGTGACACGGGCAAGCTGGAGCCGGACATGATGGGCGTGGAGCACAGCTTCGAAACGGCCAGCCACGATGGCGATGCGGGCCCCTCAGCCGAGACCCTCCAGTAACCCCCCACCAGGCCCTCCATGAGGCTGTCACACTCCCCCTCCTGTCACCCCCCACCTGCCATCTTGGTCACGAGCTACTGTTTGTCCCTCCCCAGGACCCTCGGGGTGTGCTGCATGCTCTCGGCCCCTCGGCCTCCCATCCCACCCCCGACCCCAGTCCGAGTGGGCTGGGAGAGGATGGCAGTGGTGCGAGCTCAGCGTGGCCTTCTCTCTCTCTCGCACACACTTGTGCACAGTTGAGGAGCACTTGCTCCCTCTCCTAATCCCTAGCAATTGTTTCCCCATTCCACTCAACCAGGCCAGGCAGGGGAGGGGCCGGTCTGGGGGCAGTCCTCTGCTCCACCCATCACTGCAGCCCCTTGGGACTTGCAGAGGGGCCCGGGGGTGCTTAGGACCCCTTCTGCCACCACCTCCCAGTGCTTCCACGTTTCCGAAAGCGCCTTCCTATCTCCCTCGTCTGTCCCCGCACCTGGGGCTGAGTTTGGCGAGGCTGTGGGGACTCCCCTTGTGACAGCTGAGAAAAACTGAGGCTCAGAGAAATCCCAGGACTGACCTAAGGTGACAGGCGGTGGTGGGGTCAGCGCCCTTCTCCCTGACCCTGTGCTCAGCCTCTCTTGCCCCTATTCAGTCCCCTGTGGCCTGAGAGGGGCAAGTCCTGAGTGAGGGGTGCAGACAGAGAGTCTGACGATAGGACGAGAGGTTTCCGGGGCTCATAGGTGCGTGTGCGTGTGCGTGTGTAGAAGTTTTGCTTTGAAATGAATGAAGGTATGAGAGGCAGTGGGACCAGGGTTGGAACTGGTGGGGGGGGGGGCAGGCTGGTGGGCTGCTGCCCTTCCCTCCCTCCCCCACCCCATCCCACGGCAGGGCTCCCAGCCCCCAACCCCTGTACATACTTTTTAAAACATTTTTTTAGCTAATGAAATACTGAAGTATAAGATTCCTTTTATTTTTCAAACCAATGGGACTGTGTCTGATGTCCCCTTTGGTCCCCAGGGGCTGTGGAAGGCAGGATGGGGTGGGGGGTGGGGGCAGGCTGACTGTGTTGTGTGCATGTGGAGTGTGGGTGCACATTTCTGAGGTGGGACCCAGGCCCAGCCGCTGCTGGGACTGTTGGGTCTGGCCAGCCCCCCCCATGGGGCTGTGTGTGAAGGGTCTTCCTGTTCTTAGCCTGTTGGCAGAGCCCAGTGCTGGGGGCAGGGCAGGACCTACTACATTGTTAGCAGTTGTTTTGCTGAATTTTCTTTCTAACCATTCCTGTTTCTAGCCTCACCCAGTGCAAGTGTTTGATTTTTTTGAGTTTTACATGTGAACCAGAGGGTTCTTGTTTATTTCTACTCCCCATCCACCCATGCTGGGTGTCATTTGACAGTTTTTGTCTCCAGTCCTTTTCCTCACCGCCTCACCTCTCGTCTCTTCCCCAAGTCTGACAGCCCATTGCTTCCAGAGGCAGGGTGTTGCCAGAGGTGAGTGGGGGCCTCCCCAGTGGACCCTTGGAATCTGACTTGGAGGCCTCCCCCCACCCAGCAGTCCCCACCAGCCTGTGGGAAAGGGGTCCCTCAAGCATCTGCTTGGTCTGGTGGAAGGGTGTCCAGTCTGGCTGGGATCCTGGCACCCTTCTTTCTGGTCCGAGTGTGGGGGGGACATATGGGAGGGAGTCGACACCCCAAGCTAAAGCACAAGCACCTTAGTCACACCTCCCCTGCCCTTCATCCTGGCCTTGACACCCTACTCCAGCGTCATCCCAAAGCACAATATTTTGGTCACTTGGTGGGCCGTTGGGGCCACAGAAGGGTGGGCTGGGGCTCCAGCCAGCCCCCAAAAGGAAGCAGGAGTCCCCGGTTTCTCCCCCTTCCAGGCCTTAGCTGGGGGCCAGCTCCTGGGACTAGTTCTCTCCCCACCCATTTTTCTGGGCAGGGCTCTGCCCAGCCACTCCCTGCCTTGTCCTTAGGCAGGGCTTGCCCCATCCTTCCTCCTCACCACTGCATCACTGAGTTGGGTGGCAGAGCCCCCTTGTTTCAGGGACCCCCAGGAGGTTCCCCTGGCTCCAGGGTCTGTGTGTTGGTCTGGGGGTGTGGGGGGAGGGGCTGGGCAGGAGTGCAGGGGAGGAACTTCCTCACCAGGAGAGCCAAAGACAGGGTCGTGCCTTACCCCAGGAGCCACCCCTGTGCCCATCCACCCTGCCCCTATCCCCCAGGGCAGCCTGCTGCTGTTCCTTTTCCCCCTGCCCTGCTCTGAGCTGCATGCCCCCACCCCTGCCCCACCCAGGCAGCCAGGAAGGAGCAGGGATGGAGAATCACAGACCAACACGCAGAAGACTAGAGGCCCCCCCTGCCTCCCCTGGCTGCCCCTCGTCTTATAGGACAGGCCACCTGCTGTGTCCACGTGGAGTGCCAACACCTGCCCTGCTCTGGGCCAAGTTCCCCCTCCCTGGCCTGTAAGTGAGATTGCACATTAACTACTGTAAGGAGAGGAGCGCACTGGGAAATGTGAACATGAGAATATCAGTGACACTGATGAGGAGAATAAACTAAACGCCTTTGTAACAGCCCTGCTGCATGCTGCTCACTGGGAAGGGATGCTCACCATACATGGGTCTCCCATTCTGCAGAATGATGCCCCTACTGCCCAGGGTTTCATATTGACAAAGCAGGAAGGTCATGGCTCAGGGTACACTGGGAAGTTCCCATGCCAGATATGTTGGAGCATCAACGTGAGGGTAGGGATGGTGCATTCTTTTCAGGTGGGAACACATGCAGATTCAGGCTGCCCAAGCTATAGGTTCACATGATCCACTCTGGCTGCCCTGTGGTCTGACAAACCCCCCACCCCAGGAACACATCCTGAACAGACCCCTCATACCATCCCAAGCCAAATGTTGAGATGGCAAGTCTAGCTGTAGGGGCCTGAGGATATGAAAGGACAAAAGGTTTGATGGAGCATGATAAAGACATGGAAGTGCTTTAGAGTCCCATCAACTCAACTGTTTCAAGCAACTGGGAAAGGTACTTACCTATCTGAAGGGTCCCATCGAGTCAACAAAAGATCTGTGCTGGGAGGTGGACAGGGGAGCTACCTCTCTGCCCAGGCCCAGTCCTTTGGCCCTGTGATAACAAGGGAGCCCAGGTGTCTATGAAAATGACCTGAGTCATAGAGTTGAGGTTGACCCTTGAACAACCTGGGTTCCCTGTGCAGTCAAAAACTGTAACTTCACTCCCCCCAAACAGTCTACTGTTGGCCAGGAGCCTTACTGATAACCATAGCGAAGGAATACATATTTTGTATCTATACCATGTACTATATTCTTAGAGTAGGCTACAGAAAAGATTAAGAAAATCACTATACATTTACAGTATTTAAAAAATTGGTGTATAAATGGCCCAACCTGTGTTATTCAAAGGTCAACTGCATTCCACCTCACAGGGTGACTTGACCAGCCTCTCTCCAGTCTTGAAGTCCAGCTTCAGCTGCCAGAAAGGGTTTTGAGAGCAATACCAACAAAAACCCATAGATGGCTCTGTCCCATGTGACTCCGAGCACAACTTTTAGCTCCAGAAAGACTTAGAAATATTTCTAAGTACAGAATGGATCAAGAGAACCCACGCAATAGCATTTTTTTTTAAAAAGGATTCTGTATATTTTTGGTTTTTTTTTTAAGGTTTGAAACAAATTGGCATGATGGAATAACAGCCTTGTAATATAGCACTTTATAACACGTATGTAAGGGAGTAAGATGCGTGGTACCTGGGCCTGAACACTGAAGGTGGGGGGTGCAAACTAATGACAATCTAAGGGTCACAGTACTTACAGGTTTACCCGGCTTACAGGAACCACTTCATACTCAGGAAGGTTCTATGGCAAAGCCCTTAAATTTACAAAGGCTGCCTTGTTAAAAGTGATACATCCATCGCACAGAGAACAAGAAACCAGGTGTGCATTGGAGCCCAGTTGTTACCTCTGCGTGACCACTCAGCTCCATGGCTAAGGCATTTGCCTACCTTGGACACGAAACAGGCAAAAGATGTTCAGGTTGAACTCCAAATGCTCAAGAAAGATTCGTGGTTTGAAATTTCCAGTGGTAATCAAATTATCCTCAAGAAATAAACCAGAATAGTCTTTTCTGCACCCAATACTGACCACTGAAATCCCTAACATGCACACAAGTGCACACACACACCTGGGCCACAGTGCATGCAAACAGACTTAGAATTGAGAGTTCCCCTTCAGGAGGTAGCCGAAAGTTCCAAGTCAACATGCCATATAATATAAATATGTATAAAAAAGGCTGGGGTTTTATTTCCAAGTTGGCACACATAGAAGGAAGGCACAGGGGTAAATAATGGCTTTGGGGCACTGAAAATAGAAATGGGGCGAGGTGTTCTGAGGTCCTCCTACCTCCACCAACCCTTAAGCGCACTTGGAAGAGAACCAGTGGCAGAGGCTCGGACCCAGGTCCCCAAGGGTCCCACTGGCTCTGGGTGAGAGCCTTGGGACAGCTCCCCAGGCACAACCCCCATCTTCCAGGAGGCAGGGCCCTACCAGCTCCCCCAGCTTGAGGGATCAGCCCCCCGGAGAGGCCCAGGGTCAGAGAGAGAAGAGCAGGATGAGAACCAGGAGAAGCACTCCCAACAGCACCACGATTGCACACCACTGTTGGCGGTCTGGGGGTGAAAGAGTCAGAAGTCACAGGGGTGGCAGCAGCACCCCATGCCCCCCACCCCCCTAATTGCCTTCCCCAAGGGACTCACCACTTGTCATGTGGGATACTTTGGCCATCTTCCTGAGGACCCCATCCATCCGTGACTGGGTGTGGTCCATTTCATGAGCAAAGGCGTCCAGCATGCTGCCAAGACCAAAATGGTTTTAGCCCTTGAAGGGTCCCCCCACTGAAGCCTGCCTCAGGCTCTGTGCCCACCCTGGGGGTCCTGGCCTCACATGCCCTGCTCATCCAGCTCCTCTCCAACACGGCTGGACATGTGCTTCAGAACTTGGATGCTCCCAGACACCATTTCCAGCTGTTGGTACTGTTGGTCCATGATTAGCTGCAGGTTGGAACTGCTGTCATCAGGAAGCCCTGAGTTGTCCGTCCACAGGCTCTTCCAGCCCACAGCCCAACTACCCACACAAACCTGCTGCGTGGCCTGCTGCTCCTCAATGTAGCGAGAGGAGGCTGAGACCATGCTGGCATCTAGCAGGTCACTGGATGACTTCTGGGTGGCTGGTTTGCCCATCAGCATCTGGAGTGGCACAGATCACAGGCTCAGGCACAGATGCCCACTCACCATAGAGCCAGATACAGGCAAATTTAGACAGTAGTTAGTAAGGCAGTCTCTGAAGTGGGATGGCCTGTGTTCCTGAGGCCCACTTATTAGCAAGATGACTGACCCCAAGGCCATAACACTTGACCTCCCTGTGCATCAGTTTCCTACCTGTAAAATGGGGAGAACTGTAATCCCTGCTTCCTTATGTTGGAATGAGGAAATGAATTTACCCATGGAGAACACTTTTTACCACATAAACAGATGTCTGTAAGAATTTGTACTTTAATCCCCAAGGCAGCACACCAGGAACACTTGTGGGCACTGCTACAGGACTCCAAGCTGGTGTGGACCTCAGTTCCCCTACCATCTCAGAACCCTTATGGGGTTTATAATGGGATGGGGAGAAGCTAGTGGTTTCACAACATACAAAAATGGGTGCACAACACAAAGGAGAAAGGTGCCTATACAGGCAGTAGGAAGCATGCACACAAAAGGCATGAACAGGCACACACAAGGCAAGCACACCCACAGAGGGAAAGGGTGTGTATGCCTAAGGCAGACAGGACACACTCAGAAGCCAAGTTCACATACTCAGATGGGTCAAATGCATACACAGAGCAAAAACATAGGCATGTATGCTGGAAACAGAAACACACAGAACAAAAAAATGGGATAGATATACAGATACCACCCACCCACCCTGAGAAACCGGTAGACTTCCAGGAGAAGGCAGAAGGGAGTATATGATCAGTGAGGGCTCAGGTATAAACACACAGAGAGCAGGCAGGTAGAGAGCCAAGAAAACTGCACACAGAAAAGATGGGCATTGCACATAAGGGGCAGGCATACACTTTCCCGGGAAACGGGCACACACGGAGGAGAGGGCCACCCGCAAAGATCCAGTGAGGATGCTGGGTCAGGATGCCTTACCTCTCTCTTATTTCTCTCCATGAAGGCTACCGCCGCTGGACTGACCATATGGTCCTTCATTTCCTGGGGGTGAGGACAGCATCAGAGAGTAAAGACACCCCCACGACCTGACCCTCACCCCTTCGGAACTTCGTCTTACCTGGACTGACTCCCGCATCCGCTCCACAAACACCTTTCTCTCCTGCAGGTCCCCAGCTGGAAGCTTGAATTTGCCCGGGTTGGCTTCCACTATGCGTAGGCCGCGAGTCAAGAGTCAAGGACAAAGCCAGATACAACCCTCTCCTCTTCCTCAAAGGCCTCAACGCCCTCAACGCCTCCTTGGTACCCAGCTCCCCCGGCCACAGCAAATGGACTCTCCCAAGGAGCCCCCTAACACCCCCACCCCTCAGGATATCGATGGTCTCCTCCAGGTCCTCGAGGTCCCATTCGACGCTGCGCAGGCCATTCCGCAGCTCATTGGTCGTCCAGTCCAGCTCCTCGCGTCCGACCGTGGCGCCCTCCTGCAGGAGCTCGCACCAGCGCTGGTACAGCCCGCGGGCTGTGTTCACCGCCTTTTGCACCTCGCTGCAGGCAGGGGCATAGCGGGCGCGGCTGGGAGCAGGCGGGTCTCCCACCCTTTGCTGCGCCCCCAAATGAGGGAAGGGTGCGGTTCAGAGGACCTCCACATCCCCCTGCATACCTCTCACTCGGCCACCGGGCGATCCCGCCCGCGCACCCCCGGACCGCTTGGCACGCTGCGGCCCGCATCCGGGCACGGGCTGGCAAGAGCCCGAGCACCATCTGCCCTCCCCCATCACTGTCACTCACCCTCGGACTACAAAAAATGGGTCTTCGAGAGACATGTCACCGCCCCCCCGTCGGAGGCTAAGCCCCCTCCCCTCTCCGCCTTGCTAGCAGGTTTCCTCCCAGCTGTGGAGAACAGGCCACCACCCCCGCCCCCGCCACGTGACCCGCATCACCATCGAGAGCAGGGCCGCCCGGAGAGAGAGACCTCGGAGGCCGGAAGTGAGGGACTCCCGCCCCCCTCTGCGGCCATCTTGGTTGTGGGCAGCGATTGCTTTCTGAGAGCATGCCCCATTCCTTCGCGCCGGCGTATCCCGCCGCCCACAGGCTGGCCCTACCTATTTCTGCCTGCTCGGGTTCGAGTTGCAACTCGGAATCTCTGGGTTCGAGACCCAGCCCCTCGAATTGTTGCGGAGCAACCGTTCCTTTGTGGGCATTGTAAATAAAAATAACTTCCCTGAAAATCAGGCGAGATTGTGTCTGGGGAAAGGGCTCGTTCGATTCGTAGACCCTCTTAACAAACTCCATGGGCCTGCACCCGGATCCTGTCCTGGGAGATCGTACTAGCTCAGGTTCGGGAGTGGCTTGTTTGGGAATGGTTGGAGGAAGAGGTGGTCGTCCCACCTTCCCGCGGGTGGGGTGAGGCGCGGGCATTCTGTGTGTTTTGCTGAACTCCCCTCTTTTCCTACGGAGGAGCACATCGAGGTCTCCCTGGGGCGGGATGGCCGTTAGTGGGCACCCCGGGGATGTTTCTGGGTCTTTTAGGAGGAATAACTGCTGAGTTCCCATGTGCAGGAGGCGAGACCGGAGCATCCTCCAAGGGTGACTGAGAGAATTTTAGGGGGAAGATCAGTAATACCTAGAGAGGGTCCTGCAGAGAGAAATAACTGTGTGTAGACTGGGATGAACGGGTCCTCACCGAGTCGCCCCTAGTGCTGGCAAGGTCATTGTGTAGGGAGGGCTCTTGGGATGTGTCAGTAGGAGCCCTGAAGTCACTCCTACCCGCCCACAGGGGGCATTCCCTGAGGGGCGTCTCTCGGGAGGGAAGCGAAACCTTCCTCGCCCGCCGCAAAACGCGTGTCCGGAAGCCAGAGGCTTCTGCCAGCGGTACTTGCCCGGAAAGGGGAAAGGAAGGGGGCGTGTCTGGAGGCTAAGACCCTACACACGCACGCACGCCCGGAAGAAGCTGGCTATTGCCCTGCATGGAGAGCTCGGACTCTGTCCTTATATGGGCATCCGGAAGTGGCTCCGGCGCCTTCCCTACGTCAGTACTTCCAAAATTAGTTCTGCTTGTAGCTGGACCCAGTGGCGGGAAGGCTCTGCTCACCATTTAGTGGGTGGGGCCTTCCCTTAAAGGGACCACGCCACAAATGAATGGAGCCATTCAAGCAATTTTGCAGCCCTCTTGGGGGAGGAAGTAAAAATAGGTTTTCTTGGAGATAGAGCGCGTGGCGGAGGATGGTGCCATGTTTTCTATCTGCTCTATCTCTGTGTTGCTCAGTTTTCAACTCCTATCCTAACTGCGCCTCCCGGGGTGCAGAGTCGGAGCACGACTGCTTCGTTTAGGGGGCGGAAGCTATGAGTTCGCCCGGATGTCGTGAGGCGAGGTCCTCCACCTTGAGAACTCCAAGCGCATCCGTGGAGCTTGTGCCGAAGAAAACTGAGAGGATGCTTAGTGTGGTGCGCAGAGATGGCAGCCCGGGCTGCGCTCGTGTCTGCAAACTTCCGCCGCCCGTAGAGCGGGCAGCTTTGCCCTGGAAACCAGACAGCTTGCCCGCTTTCTTACCGCCTACAGACAAGAGGATTGAGGATGGCTGGCGTACGCTAGATACTGTAGAGCTGGAGCCCCCAGTGGCCTTCTTTCACTTCAGTCGGCCCATTTATTCGTTCAGCAAATATTGGACTAGGCAGTCCCCACGTGAAGGACTCTGTTATAACAACAGTATCCTCCGCGGAGTGGAGGTGAAGGATCAATGAGATATTTATGAAAGGAAAGCCTTTAACATCGTTTGGCACGTAGTAACCGCTTAATAAGTGTTAGCATCGTTACTGGAGCAAAGGGAAACTAGCCGCCTACGACCTCCTGGGGCTTGCAAACTCTAGCATGTGGGTGGGCCCTGAGCTTCACCCTTGGCCCCGCTCCCCTGGGCCTATGCGCCGGCATATTGCAGTGCGGGGGTGGGGAGGACCTGAGCAAGAGACCACCTCAAGAGCTCAGAGTGGACCGGAAAACGCTCCTCCTCGTCCGGGCTCGCGTCCCTTTTGTCCGTTCTGTAAATTCCTCTCTGTCGCTTTAAGGCATGTCTGGCCCGGACGCGGAGGAAAGCCCTAAGCAGCGCTCTGATTGGGCGGGGCGTGCTCGTGACGTTACTTCGGGTACAAATGGGCCCCGGTGGCGAGTGCCCGGGCAGAGCGTCCAAGGTGCGTTACGGCGCTTTCTGGCTTTTGTGGAGAAACGTGAGCGAGTGCGTTTTCCAGAGTGCACCTGCTAAACAGAGGAATCTCCGCCGCCCTTGCTCCCGCCGTCGAGCCGCTATGGAGGTGCAGAAGGAAGCGCAACGCATCATGACCCTGTCGGTGTGGAAGATGTATCATTCACGCATGCAGCGCGGAGGGCTGCGGCTGCACCGGAGTCTGCAGTTGTCTCTGATCATGCGTAGCGCCCGGGAAGTCTACCTCTCCGCCAAGGTAGAAGCCCACGAGGAGCCCGGGGTGCCCTCGCAGCCCGCGTGCTCCCTTGATCCTCGCCTACACCCATCGCGGGAAGCTCAAACCAGAGTGGAGGCAGCGTTCCCCGACGGTGAACAGCTCTGCCCGGAACCCATGGACACGCAGGAGGCGCCGAGGGCCGAGGAGTCCCCTGCCTGCTGTGCCCCGCGCCCCGCCAAAATCAGCCGCAAGCGCCGAAGCAGCAGCCTGACCAACAGCGGGGACGCCGGACTGGTACCGAGCAAGAAAGCCCGACTAGAAGAGGAGGGTGCGGAGGAAGGGGGGTCTTCTGAGGTCCCCAATCGTCTGCAGCCCCCTCCCGCACAAGCGGAGGGCGCCTTCCCCAACCTAGCGCGGGTCCTGCAGAGGCGCTTCTCTGGCCTCCTGAACTGCAGCCCCGCGGTCCCCCCGACGGTGCCACCTCAGCCCGCTTGTGAGGCAAAGCCGGTGTGCCGCCCGGCGGACAGCATGCTGAATGTGCTCGTGCGGGCAGTGGTGGCTTTCTGAGGGACCCCGAGCGGCGCTGCGGGAGCCCAGAGCACCGGCCAAACCGTCGGCCCGAGTGCATAGACTCGAGGCCAGGCCAGACCTGCGGGAGCGCCCGCGGAAACGGTGGAGAGAAGCCGCAGCGGGGTCTGCTGAGAGGCCCGGAGAAGGGACTGTGCCCCCGGGGAGCCATCATCACCCAGTGCAGCTGCGGCGCCAAGGAGTCTGAGCCGAGGGCACGGGCGCCTTCCTCCGAGACCTGCCGCGCCCACAGGTGCTCTTAACCAACGGGGCCGTGGCCTTTCCGTCTCCTTCTGGGACTGGGAGGAGGCTTGGTTCATGAAATTCCTCAGGGTCGGACTTTATTTCTTGCTGAGGGCTATACTGCCTTTACAAGGTTTTTCAGCAGCTGGTGTTCCCATTCCCAACTCGGAGCATTCCATCCACTGTTCTTCCCCCTCCAGTGACATACTTATGCAAGCGGTCATCGTTGCGTCATGGGGCAGATGTGGGGAGCTTCCTGTTGCCTTGCGTGGGTGTGGGGCCTGGGAGGAGGGCTGCCTGAGTCACTTAGCCCCGGCGTGCTTCACCCTGCCTCCCTGCGCCTTCGGGTGAGGGGGAAGGTAATCTAGTTCAACGTTAAAAGTTTTTCTCATTTGGTGCGTTCGAGGTGAGGGTATGTTCACAGTCCCTCAGACACAACCAACCCAGAAGATTTTGGTCTGAATCACAAAAATGGGGGAAGAACGTATTCAGAGCGCTGTAAAGATGAGTTAGGACCAGTTGCTGGTGAGACTCGGCCAGTTTCAGGTGGGGGAGATTTTAGCCAGGGCATTCTGAAAGTATGTACTCTGGTGGGTTCTGTTTAATTCTGTTTATATGGCCTTTTGCTAGAGATGCCAGATACGAAAATAAAGACCGTTTGAATAAAAAGACGGCCGTCTAGCTTTCTTCTCTGGTGGGGGAGGGGCAGAGTTAAGAGGTCAAGAGCTGGAGCAGCTTGCTAACTGGGGTCGCAGAAACCGGTCTGACAGGATCCTAAGAAGGCAGGAGGGGTTGGAACCCTTCCATGCCGGGTGCTTTGGAGCTCCGCCTCCAAGGCCGCATATTGGAGGGCTCCTTAGAAATTCCCCTACAAGTCGAGGTAAGCGGGTTCTCAGAGTTCAGATGTTGCGGGGGTACATTGCTGGGGAACATTGCTGGGGACAGCACCCCGTGTGTAGTCAGGGAACCACACCTCCTTTGGAGACCTGAACCCTGGCAGATGCCTGAATCGCCCCTCACTCCCCGCACTCTTGCGGGCACTTGACCAACTGAATCAGCTCTGGTGGGGGATCCACCGAGAGTGGGGGCTGCTTGAGAAATTAAGTAGGTGAGATTTGAAGTGCTCTTCATGCCATGTTCGCATCTCTGGCTGTGAAATCGTGTGGCCCGGGCCTGGAGGTAAGCTCCCAGCCTCAGTTTCCTCATCTATGGAGTCTGCCTTTAAACAGCTTCCCCACGAGGAGGCTGTGATTTAGAAATGCTCCGGGAACCCTTGCTATTTGCCTTGCACGCACCCCAGCTCCAGGTTAACCACCCCAGGGGTGAAAGTCCTCATAATTCACTCGGTACTGGCCCGGAGATGATCTGTGGGGAGGACAAAGGAGCCGCAGGTGTGGAGAGAAGGTGGCGGGAGGCGCGGGAGAGCACTCGCCCCACCTCCAGACTAGCTCCAGGCAGCCGGCCTCCCAGGACCCCAGGCGATTTGACCCTGAGGCGGGAGGGAGAACGGAGGAGGATGCTGTGAAGGAGCAGACCCACCCCAGGGCACCCCCAGGCTCCCTCACACCCCTTCCGCTACCCCAAGACCCCTTCCTGCCTCTCAGCACCCTGCACCCTCACCCCCTGAGGAACCTAGCCCAGCTAGCTAGAATGGCTGCCTGATCCCTTCCCGGGAAAGGTGGGAGACAGCGCCACCCACTTGAAGGCCTGACCCAGAACTTCCCAGCAGGACGTAGGTGGACTGGGGCCCCGCACCCCTAACGGTAGCTCGATGTTTCCCCTCAAGAGCAACTCCCCTGAGAACCTGGCCCGGCCCCAGGAAGTCCCCGGTTGCTGGGGAGGGGGCCTCACTGTGCATCCTGTCACAGGAACCGCCGGGCCTTTCCTTCCGCGGGAAGCGGCTTGGCCGCCTCCTGCCCGGACTGCTTGGGCGTTTCCGGTGCCGGCCACAGGGGAATGGGGCTGGAGATGATAGATGGGAGACAGACCAGCACCTCGCGCGCACACACATTCCTTTGAGATATACTCTTCCCGGAGACCTCATTTTACCCAGCAGAATAGGCAACATCAAAAACTTGTCACAATAACCGATATTGATGGGGCTTGGAGTTTTCAGTCCTTTCCATGGCACTTGGTTACTGGGGCAGGCCCTTTGGAGAGTAATTGATTGGACAATGTCTGTGAAAACTACCAAGTGTCAGCCGATTTTCCAGGGAACCAGGAGAAGATTCCAGAAGGGTGTTCGCCCCGCAGTGTTGTCTGAAATTGGCAGATTTGGAAACAAGCTACATGCCCATCCAACTGGACTGGTCTGGTAGAATGTGAACTAACCATGGCTCCCCATCCAGAAGGTAAAAGGCCTGAGCCCGATAGATCTATACACTCAGGCAACAGAGATAACCTGGAACCATGATGCTGGGGATGAAGTCCAGCTGCAGAAGTTGTTGGGTAAGAAGCACAGATTTCTGAGCCAGACAGCCAGTTTTCTACTTGCCCTGCGCAACTTTGAGTTAGTTACTTCACCTCTCTGGGCCTCCATTTCCCTGGCTATAAATTTTGGAAAATAATAGTCCCAACCTCTAGGTTCATTGGGAAGATTAAGCAAGATAGTACATGTAAAGTACCTGGCACACTGTTATTTTTTATTGTTAGAGGTCAGGATGACAAGTGCTGGCCATTTAAAAACACGTGCAGCACTAAAAGTACATATACAGTGGTGCCTCAGTACTCGTCGGCTTCAGAACTCATCAAACCTGGTACTCATTGCATTTTGACGAGAAAAAAATGTTTCAGCACTCAACATTTGCTCACCCACCACTTGCCACACTTGCTAGAGCTTGTATACAAGGCCACTCTGCAAGACAAAATGCTTCATCAATCTCATCAATCACCACTTGCTTGCCACTCCTCAAAGGAATTAATGAGGAGGACCGAGGTACCACTGTGTATGGAAAACTACACAGATGCTGTGTTAAGGCCAGAGAGTTTGAAAAATAGTTACCCCCTTCTTCATTAGCTCAATGTGAACACAGGTTTCTGCCTTCCCTCCCAGCTCCAGGATTTGATCATACTCTAGTGACTTGGCAGGGTTGATTTTTTTTTCCCCCCTCACCCAGGGCCTACACTCATGCCCTCCTTCTACCTTATCAGTGATTCCTGCATCAGACCTTGGATCTCTGACTACATTTGCCCCTGGCAACCTCATTCAGTCTTAGGGCTCTAAATGCCACCTCTGTGCTGACTCCCATTCCAGTGGCCCCCTGGGGGGTCTAAGGTATTCTAAACAGAAGGGGAGCCAAAGAGAATTCTTGCTGTTTCCTTCCAGCCTTCCAATTGAGGAATCCTCAAATCCCTTTTTCTCCTTCCCTCACACTGTCCAGTTGCAGGGCCTGTCAGCTTGACTTATCCTTCCACTCCAAGACTTTCCCCAACCTCATGGCTCCATCACCTCTCACCTAGATTAGGGAAGGGGCTTCCTTCTTTCCCTGGATCCCCACAGTTTATTCTATGCAGCGGCTCTACTGATCTTGTAAAACACAAACTGGATCATTTCACTCTCCCAGCTCTCCTCTGCTTCTTCTGCACTGGCCTCCTTTCTGCTTGCATAACAGGCCAAGCATGTTCTAGCCCCAGGGCCTTTTCACTTGCTCTTCCTTCTACCTGCAATGTCCTGTGCCCAAATGTCCATCCTCACTTTCTTCAGGTTTCTGCTGAAATGTCACCTTCTTGGGGAAGCCTTCTTTGTTTACCTGGTCTAAATTAGCACCCCACTCTGCCACTGTGGTCAGCCTTTTTTAGAGCGCTGCTCAGCATTTGAAAAGATATATTTATGTTTTATTTAGCATCTGCTCCCCCATTCAAATGTCAATTTCATGAATGAATGTCCAGCCCAAGCCAAAATGAGAGAACGAGGTTGTCTAGGGTAAGCAGGTGCTAAGTGCTGAATATTTATTCTCATTTAATCCATGGCTTCCTATGGCTCTTAGAATAGAATTTCCCCAACTTCAGACAGTTGCGGTTCAGGATTTTTATCAGATCTGTGTAACAACTACACTATTATTTACCTAATTTTTAAAACTTAATGGGTCCTGGCTGGCATAGCTCGGTGGATTGAGTGTGGGCCTGTGAACCAAACAAAGGGTCCCTGGTTCAATTCCCAGTCAGGGTACATGCCTGGGTTGCAGGCCAGGCACCCCAGTATGGGGTGCACAAGAGGCAACCACACACTGACGTTTCTCTCCCTCTCTTTCTCCCCTTTCCCCACTCTCTAAAAGTAAATAAATAAAATCTTAAAAAAAAACTTAATGGTGTTAATTACCCAGCATACTTAGAAAGTAACAGTTCATAAAAGTTACAATGAAAATGAAACACTGTCACAAGATCCTGTTGAAATAGTAGCCAGTGTGAGGTTCCAGACAGCTTTCTTAGTTACAAAGATTAGTAAGGTTAACGACACACTGTTGCCAAAGGAGGAAGACTATCCTTTAGTCAGAAAACTAGCTGGGACTGAAAGCTAAAAAGAGAGGCTGGGAGATGAAATCCACGTTATTTAAATAACATTGAATTCCTTTGCCCAGTGTCCCAGAGTTAGGAAAATTCTTCCTCTGAAAGAGGGACAACTACCCTATCACTGTCCTGCTGAATCTGGACCCAGTCCATCTCTGGCCTAATCTTGCATCACCCTCCAGTCATACTGACCTGCTTTTTGTTCCTCCTACTTCTAGTCTTCCCAGGCACAGGGGCCTTGTATATGCTCTCTCATACAGTGCTTTTGCCTTCCCTATTCACCTTAAGTCACCTCAGCTTAAAGGCATATCATCAGGAAAGCACCCCCCCCATTTTGATCCAAGATCTCTATATTTATTAACACTCAGATCAAGAGCTACTTTGTAGTAGTAGTAGTAGTAATCACAACTACAATTTTACATTTGTTTCTAGGTTTGTCTCCTAGCTTGTGGCCTCCAAGAGGACAGAGACAAGCCTTAGTTTTTGTGAATGAATGATACCTTTGCAACTTTCCTTTGAGGTCCTTCTAACGTTCATTTTTTACAGATCTGGAAACTGAGGCCCAGAGACGATCCCTACAACAGGAGAGCAAGTAGGGGACAGCTCTAGTTATGTATATTCCCCTCTCCGCCTTCATTGTGGGAGGTGGGGAGAAATACGCATCCCCGTTCAGCTTTGACTGAGCTGGGAAAGGGCGGGGCCCCAGGTTGGACCAACCCAGAAGCAGCACTCAGACCGGTTTACCCGGTTCCAGGAGCCTGGGCGAGTGCCTGCCCAAGGCAGGGGTGGAGGAGGATGGGGGTGTGGGGGTGGGAGATGCCGGCCTTGGCCGAGCTGCCAGCCGGGCGGGGCAGGAACTTGATCTCCTCCAGGAAATTTAAGTGTCAGGCAGGATCTCCGGGTTAGTCACAGGCCGGGGTGGGGAGGTGGAGCGATCTCTGGGAGTCAAATGCAGATGGGGCGGGACACCCAAACTTACCCCTCCACGCACTTTCCCCCACCAGGCACAGCTCCCCCCACCCCTGCGCGCACTGCACCGAGCTACTGTACAGAACTCCCAGTGTAGTGGGTGGGCCAGGCCACGCCCCTGGCCCCCAAACCGGTCCCTTCCGGATTCTGTCCAGTCAGAGCTTGGCAGGGCTCCAACTCTATGAATGAGGGACGGGACTTAGGCGCCACGCCGGGAGGTGGAGACCACGTTGGGGTTGTCTAGGGCTGAGGGTGGGCTGAGAATCTGAAAAAAGGAAGGAAAATGAGGGTCATTGGAGTTTGAGGCTCAAGATAGCGGCTCTAGGGGTGTGATGCTGAAGCCCCCCACATGTGTTCAGGGGAGTCTAGAACCCCACACCGGCTTCTATGAGAACCCAGAGCACCCCGCCTGTGAGCAGGAGATCCCTGACCGCCCTCCCCTAGGGTCCAGGGTCGCTCTTAGGAGAGCATTTTATGGGTGTTTCCTGAGGCTCAGTCTAGGGTGTTTGTTATTCCACCCACTTTGTGTTAAAAGGAGTTTGGGCTTCCCAAATTTGTGTTCAGGAAAGCTGAGCCCAGGGGCTAAGGCCCTCCACCTGCACATTTAGGCCTGAGGCCTGACTGTTTTGGATGGAGCCCCTCTTCGAAGAAATCTCGCAGCCTTCCAGGCTTCTGGCCCATCTTCCCCAGATTAAACCACCCCACCCCAGCACATTGTCAACTGTGAGTTAAGAAATCATCTCAGCATCCCCGGTTTCCCTACACCCTCCCTCCTGCCCCTAGGCAAGCTCTTGGGCCCTCTAGGTTCCTGCCTTTCCTGCCTGCCACCTGCCTGGCACCAATTTCCTCCTCAGCTTCTCCGCCCACATCTGGTTGCCAGCTGCTGGCCTTCACCCTGCTCTCCCCGCCACCCCTCCACCTCGAGTCTCCCAGGGAATTGCTAGCAGCTCTCCTCCTTCCTGTGTCCCCCCAGATATAGGCTGCCTCCACAAAGCACAAGGCCCCTTCCACCAGTCTGCTAACCAGAAGCTGACCGGATGGGAAGATCTGAAATCAGGTGGAGGAGAGGTGGAGCGTGAAACTTTCGGACAAAGAGATGCAGTGGAAGGGTACAAAGGGGGGAATGGGAATCAAGTGGAAAGGAGGTAGGAGCTTCAGCTGTAACTAAAGGCTCAAGACGAAAGCCCTCTGGCTTCCAGATGGGCACTGTGGGGGAGGGCTGCCCCTCTAGGGACCACACAGTCCAGCCCCTCTTCCTCGGAAACCCCCTGAGACTTGGCGGTGACAGCTGTGTCCCAGCCCTCTTGTTAGGAGAGTTTCCTTTTCCTGTGCTCACACTCCCGGCCCTCCCGGGGGCTGGCCTGCAGCCCGGAGACACCGGCTTGGATCTTTTGAAGGGACTCCCCAGAGGGTCTTCCTGGATGAGGGGGAGGGGACTGCTGGAGAACAATGACTTCTGTGGCTGCGGGACGCCAGGCGCTTCCTGTTAACTCTTTCCTGGAGGTGCAGCTGTGGGGAGCAGCTTGGAGGCCTGGCCTGTTTGTGGGGTTGGGGGCAGCGAGGTTATTGAAAAGCAAGCCACTACACAACATCTTTTCTGTTCCAGATGCTGTTTGCACAAGTGATTGGGAAATGGTGAGGTAGATGTAGACCTTGCCCTCCTCATTGGCCTCCCAGGGCCAAGCTCTTTTCCCCTCCGTGGCTGAGGGTTGTGCAGCCAGGGAACAGGGCGTGGCTCGACGGGAAGCCTCCATGCTCAGCTCTGAGAAATCCCAGGGTCTCTGGGGCTCAGTGGGGAGAGCCAAGCGTCCCAGCTATGTCTGCCAACACTAGCTGCCCTGCCCAGCTATCTGGGGGCCATGCCCCCTGAGTTCCCTCCTTGGTTCCTGCCTCAGTTTCCTTCAATTTTTCTCAGCTTGGGAAGTTCACCCAAGGGCCTGACAGGACACAGGACAGTCCTTAGGGGCTGGAGGGAGCTGAGCTGGTCTTGGGAATGCTTAGCTCCTCCTTGGATCCCTGGGAATACATGTTGGGGAATGAGCAGCTGTGGTAACTGAGGCTTCATGCAAAGTCCCTTCTGTGGACTGAGTCAGCCTAAGAAGCACCCTCAGAAGATTCTGGGAGCATCTTGCCTCCAGGGGCTTCCGGTTAGCAGTAGACTATATGACACACCCTTTTCTAAGAAGAGACAGGTATTGATGCTGAATGCCAGCAGCTAGATGTTGTGTGCAGCCTGTATTCACTTGGTTAACCCTCCTGCAGGCCTGGGTCGGGATTAAAGCAGGCACTTTCACTAGCCCCATTTTACAGATGAAGGATTTGAGACACAGAAAAAATGTACCTCTAATAAAACAAAGTCCATTGTTTTTCTTTCTCTCCTGGATTTGGGCACAAGAGAAGGGTTGAGTAAAAGACTTTTGTCAAGATTGATGGAATGTGTAATGTGTATATGTATATGTACACACACACACTTAATAAATATAAATATATGTATAGATACACACACACATTCAGCAGCTGATCTCCTGTTCACAAATAAGGAGAGAGAGCCCGGGTCTCTCTGCCATATATGGACAGGCTTTTCTCTCTCTCTCCTTGAGTCCATGGCTCAGCCCCCACCAAGTTTGCCAGCCAAGTTCCCCTCTTGGCATTTTCAGACCCACTGGCTGGGTGACTTCACCATCTTTTCTCCCCTTTCCCCAGGTGTAAACACCCCCCAGGGCCAATTTGTACACTCTCCGCCCAGGACCTTGGTAAGGACAAAGGTGGGGTGTGTGTGTGTGTGTGTGTGTGATCATTATTTCAAACAAAATCAAATTGCTGGACTGGAAAGGCTGTTGGCCAGCCCCCTGGCTGGTGCCTGGAACAGGAAGTAGCTCAGTGCTTTGCCCTTTAGCCTCCAGGGCAGGCAGGGAGGGCTCGTGGGAGGCCATCCTCCCAGTCAGGGGAGTGTTAGAGGCCAGAGGGGCCTGTGCCTGGGCTCCAGGCCAGCCCACCACCAACCAGCCTCCACCTGAGGCTCCCTCTTCCTCCCCTCACCTCCTCTGTTTTGGCCCACTCTCCCAGAATGAACCTTACTTTGGCTTCAAGGAAGGACAAAGCAAGCCTGCAATTACTCACTGCTCGGGCCCTAGTGGCTAGAGTAATCAGACTCAGCATAAGGTGGGGATGGGGCTCTTGGGACCCTCCCCGCTTTGAGCTCAAGTCCATACACTGTGTTCCAGGGATCCCCCAGCTACCCTCCAAATCCCCACAGATGCTGCCTCACAAACAGATACTGGACTTTTCAAAGTGCTGTCCTGTTGTTTGGAATAAGACATTCCCTTCCAAGAGGGGTGGCTGTGAAGCTGGTCAGAAACTGAGGCTTGGAGAAGGGGCATGCCCTGGGACCACCGAAGCTTTCCTTTCAATCAGGGGCAGTGTTCTTTTCTCTCCCTGCTGGAGGTGAGGCCACTGGGGGCAGGGAGTGTGCAAGGGAGGACCCTCGGGGACTGCAGTCAGCAATACTCCTGTGTCTCCCTATACAACCTGGGTATCCTCAATTCCCCTGCCTTCTCTCTTACCCCCTAGGCTTGTCCCTCTTTCTCATGACTCTGTGGACATCTGTGGGAGGGACGTGCATATGTGTTGCCCAACCTCCCATCGGCTCTACTGGATTAAAGCCAGCTCTGTTCCTGAAGGCTGGAGCCAAGGTCCATGCCTAGGGCCACGTGTCCCACTCGTAAACCTGGGTTTCTGGTCAGACCAGACAAGTGAGCAGGCAGGCTTGACCTCAACATTCTCAGCTGAATCTAGGCCCAGGGGGTTACACACACATACACAACTGTGGGTTCCTGGGAAACTCTGCCCCATCCTCTGACGGGCTGAAGTTCCCTCTGATTGTCCTGGATTACCCTAGTGTACCTGTCCTGCACTCTTGGTGCTTGGTGAATTCCTCCTTGTAGCTAGCTTGTGTATTCTAGAAAACTGAGGAAATACCAGCTAGACACTCCTGCCATCTTCCTGGTGGCTAGCCCACAGGTCAATCAGGCTTCCCACTCAAGGCCAGCCTGAATCTTCCCCAAACCTCTTCCTCTAACTCGTGTTGCAACTTGAGCCCGTCCAGTCTCATTGCTTCTGTGGTACCCAGAAACCAGACAGTCTTACGAACCCTAATGCTCCTTCCAGGCCCAGGGACCTCTGAGCCAGCAAGCATTTACTCAGTACCCTTATGGCCCCAGCATACACCAGGGCTGGGCATCAACCCTGAGACAGGCAGCCATAGAACTTGTCCAAGTTTAGCTAATCAGTGGGACTTGGAGCCTAAGGGCTTAAGAATGATAATAATCACAACAGTTCTTTGCTTCCTGGTTTAAGCACTTCACTTGTATGAACTCATGGAGTTCTTGCAACAAAGATTTATTGTGGCATTGTTGTCCTCATTTCATATTGAGGAAATTGAAGCAGAATGAGGTTATATAGCTTGCCTGCTACATAGAGTCTTTATAGCTAAAAAATGCCAGCGTTTGGATTTGAACCCAGGCCTATGCCAGCATTTCTCACTATTGGGGGCCAGATCACTTTGTGCGGGGTGGGAGCTTCCCCACACATCAGAGGAGGTTGAGCAGCATCTCTGGCCCCCACCCACTAGATACCAGTAGGGCCTCCTCCTATTGCTATAGCAACCCAAATGTCTCTAGATGTGGCTGCATGGTGGGGTGGGGTCTGGGGGCAGGTGCCTTGACTGTCCCGCCTCTACACAAGCCTAGCTGTAAAATAACTCTGCTTATGTGTTGTTTCCAACTTTGGCTGGGATCCTGGTAATGGAGGTGATTGGCAGGTTGTAGCATCTGGGGGAGGGCTCAGTGGGGTCAGCAGAATCACCAGGACCACCAGCCTGGGCCAAAGAATACCCTCTGCCCAGAGGGAGGGTTGGTAGCTCCTCAGCTCCTGGTGGGTGGGCTTGCTGGGTGGTAGCTTCTGCAGATCCCCCAATGGGCGGAGACAGGCAGTCCTGTTCTTCCTTCCTGGTTCCCAGGGGTGGGCAGGGGCAGAGGCAGGAGCTCTGGGGGCCAGAGGGCGTGGGGATTCCGGGATTAACTGGGTGTGGTCTAGGGTGTGGGCTCTGAGACCCAAGGCCCCTGTGGGCTGGGAGGAGAAACAAGAAGCTAAAGTAGGTCTCCCCACCCACTGCCTGCCTTTGCTTCCCACCCAGCCCTGGCTCTGGGCCAGCAGCTGCCAGAATGGTGACTCAGAGCTGCTGAGCTGAAGGGAGAAACAGGGTGCAGGGTTGGGGGAGACCTGTCACATGGATTCTCCCTTTTCCTTTTCCTGTCCCTGACACCCCTACTCCATGGGATTTTCTTCTTTTCATTTTTTGGAGGGGATTTTTGCTTGGCACCCCACTAGGGCAGGAAGTGTAGGCCGTGGAATGACTGAGGTTGCAGTACATTTAGGCCAAGACAAGAGTGTGTGGTTCAGAGTGTGTGTGTGGTTCAGAGGAGCAGGCCCCAGCACTGGCTTGGCAGACACTGAGGCCTTTAGCCAGTGTGTGTGTGTGTGTGGGGGGGGGGTCTCCTACCTTCTCCCTCTTTTATTATTTTTTTAATTCTTATTTATTGATTTTGAGAGAGAGAGAGAGAGAGGAGCATCAGTTTGTGTTGTTCCACTTATTTACGAATTCATTGGTTGATTCTTGTACATGCCAGGGATCAAACCTGCAGCCACCCTAGCGTATCGATCCGAACAACACTCTAACCAACTGAACTACCTGGCCAGAGCCCACCATCTCCCTCTCAAAGACAGAGCTCTCCAATTTCCCAGGGGCCCAGGGAGCTATAGACAGAGTGGGAAGAACCAGGAAAAATTCTAGAAGTGAAGGCATAGCTTGCACAGTGCCAGAAGCATTTATGGTTTGTTTGTGTTTTTTTTAAAAAGATTTTATTTATTTATTTTTAGAAAGGGGAAGGGAGGGAGAAAGAGGAGAAAAACATCAATGTGTGATTGCCTCTTGTGCACCCCCTACTGGGGACCTGGCATGGAGCCCAGGCATGTGTCCTGACTGGGAATCAAACCTGTGGCTCATTTGCAGGCCAGCACTCAATCCACTGAACCACACCAGCCAGGGCTATGTGCTGTTTCTGAGCTGCCTCTCTACAGCCTTCACCCCAGTTGTCATTCATCATCTGTGTGTTTTTTCTTTTTGGTTTGTGATGTAGTATTGCTGGTGTGCTCTCTGCCTTCTCCATCGGACTGTGAGCCCAGGAGGAGTCAAACAGTGCCATCCCTCCAGCTCCTGTGCCTGGGCCTGGAACAGAATGGCTCAATGTGTACTTGAAGGAACAGAGAGTGCTGGCACTGGAGGGTGAACTGAGTGCTGGGGTGGGGGGCCGTGGACTGAGGCAGGAGATGGGCCCCTGAGCTGAGAGCCTGGAGGCTTGCTAAGTGGGAAGGGCAGTTACCCTGGTGGAGGAGCAGGGGGCATAGAATCGGGGTCAGGTGGAGGCATGGGCCAGGAACAGGTGCATGATGTTATTGCATCTGTGACTGTCCTGCATTCGCATTCAGAGCCTGGGAAGGCAAAGCCAGGGCTGCAGCCCTGGTGTCCTCCCTAAGGGAGGTAACTTCCTGGGGCAGGCTTGACCCACCTCAGCTGGGCCCATCAGCACAATCTGTAATTTCCAGGGCCTAGCTCCAGCCAAGGAGAGAGGCCTTTATAAAGTCAAACTTGACTTTCCCCCAGATGGCTGGCTCCTTATGCCTGATTCCAAATGCCGGCTTGTCACAATGTCTGCCTGTAAGCACATGCCTTCTCCTCTCTGAGGGGGTGTTTGCAATGCTAGGGGCAGTGTGGGGGTGGCATCTTTTAGCCAGCCAGTGGCCATTCCCCACCCCTGCACCCACTCCACAGTTCTTTTTATATCTCACATTTACAGAAAGCCTAAACATCTGAGCCTGGGCCTGGCAGAACAGGCTGTTTGAAGCTGCAAGGAAAGAGGAGGCAAGCAGAGAGGCGGGAAGTGGGGAGGGGGGCGGTGTGGTGTGTGAACCCAATCTGGAGGGAGGCTGGCCAGGTCAGGGGCGGTGGCTGGCTTCCTTCCAACAGCTCTGCAGCATCAGATGGTGCTGAGCTATATTTAACGGCTGCTTTCTCCACCTCCACTGTGGGGTCCCAGGCTCTGGGATGAATGAATCACAGGCATGCCTGGTGTGGCCCCAAGGAACCGGAAATATCTCCCCAAGAAGCAATTCTGCAGAAGCTCCATCTGGGTCCTTGTTGACCCAGGCCACCCTCCCCAATCCCTGACCCAGCTCTGCACCAGCTGACTCAGGGTTACCCACAGGTGGCTGAAAGCCAGCGGTGGCTCCCTGCGTGTGCGCAGTGGCCTCTGCAGCCAGGTAGCTCCTGTGGGACTCTTGAGGCACCCACCTCCTCTGTGTGCACATGCACAGTGCTAGGTAGTCCCTAGGAGTCTGCACATACCTGTTCTGCCCATCTTACTCCAAGTTTACTGATTAGAAGTCCCTGGTTGGGACAAGTCTTGATCCATTTGGGCTGTTATAACAGGACACCACACACTGGATGGCTTACAAACAACAGACATTTATTTCTCACAGTTCAGGAGGCTGAAAGTCAAGCATTAAGGTTTGGTGTCTAGTGAGACCATCTTTCTGTGTCCTCATGTGGTGGGAGGGATGAAGGAGCTCTCTGTGGCTGCTATTATAAGGGCACTAATAATATCGTAAAGGCACTAATCCCATTCACAAGGGCCTAATCACCTCCAAAGTCCCCACCTCCAATACCATCACATTGGGGGTTGAGTTTCGAATACAAATTTTGGGGAGGGACACGAACATTCAGTTCATGACAGAATGTATGTGTCTGTAGGTGGCAGAGTAGGGGTGGGAGGACACTACCTTGCAGGTGTCACCTACTTACCTCAGCGCCAAGGCTCATGGATGAATGGGTTCCTGCACCTGGACACCAGCTGGCAGTGTTGGGGGTGATGCCCAGGTACAGCAGAGTTTGAGAATGATTCCAGAGTGAAGGGTGTGACGCCAGACCTGTACTGCCCAGGTGGTGTCCATGAGCCACAGGTGGCAACCGATCGCTTGAAATGTAGCTGGTCCAAACTGAGATGCACTCTGAGTGAAATACACATTGGGTGTCAAAGACATCAGTGAGAAAAGAAGAATGTAAAGGGTTACAATAACATCCATGTTGGTTACATGTTGAAATGATTATATTTTGGCCATGTTGTATTAGATAAATGTATTACTCAAAGTAATTTTTATCTTCCTCAAAAAGCCAAACATAGAGTTATCATATGAGTCAGCAATTCCACCCCATGTCTAGACTCCAAAAGAATTGAAAACAAGTGTTCAAACAAAAATGCATACATGTGTATACATAGCAGCACTATTCACAATTGGCAAAAGGTAGAAACAACCCAGATATCCATCCATAGATGAATGAACAAGCAAAATGTGGTCCATCTACTCAGCAGACTATTATTCACCTGTAAAAAGCAGTGGAATCCTGATACGTGTTACAATGTGGATGAACCATGAAAACATTATGCCGAATGAAAGAAGCCAGACTAGAAGGTCACACATTGTATGATCCCATTTATATGAAATTTCCAGAACAAGCAAATCTATAGAGACCAGAAGTAGAGTGGTGGTTGCCAAGGGCTGAGGTAGGGAGGATGGGGAGTGACTGACTATGGGAATGGGGTTTTGTCTTGGGATGATGAAAATATTTTGAAACTAGGAAAGGTGGTGGTTGCACAACATTGTGAATGTTCTAAGTGCTGTGGAATTATATAACTGAAGCAGTCAATTGTATGTGAATTTCATCTCTATTAAAAGAACCTCAAAAAATTTCACCCAGCCCTGACTAATGTGGCTTAGTTTGGTGTCGTCCCACAAAGTCAAAGGTCATCAGTTCAATTTCCAATCAGAGCACATGCCTGGGTTGCTAGTTTGGTCTCTAATCTAGGCACATAGGCAATTTCTAATATCGATGTTTCTCTCCCTCTCTTTCTGCCTCCCTTCCCCTCTCTCTAAAAGTAAATAAATAAAACCTTAGCCCTGGCTGGTGTAGCTCAATGGACTGAGACTGGACCTGCAAACCGAAATGTCACTGGTTTGATCCCCAGTCAGGGCACATGCCTGGGTTGTGGGCCAGGTCCCCAGTTGAGGGCACATGATAAGCAATGACACTTTGATGTTTCTGTCCTTCTTTCTCCCTCCCTTCCCCTCTTCTAAAAATAAATAAATAGATAATTTTTTATAATCTTAAATTAATTTTTTTACTTGCTCCTTTTTACTCTCCTCATTGTGATGAGCAGAATATTTAAACATGACTCAACTCACTTTAAATTGTTGTTGGATGTGGCTGGACCAGACCACTGTGCCTTCCGGGGGAATCCCAACAGGCGAAAACCCTCAGGGTCACTGCTGACTCAAAGCAGGGCAAGGCAGAGTTGTCCTGGGGGCTGAGGTGGGGAGAGGAGCTCTAATTATCCACCCCTTTCCACCAAGGGACTTTTGATTTACCCTTCCAGTCCTGAGGAAACATGACCTTACTTGCCTTGACCCGCGAAAGGGGTGGAGAAAAGATTTGTGCAATATCTTGAATCATCTTGAACTTCGACCACCTGAGGTTCAAAGGCCTGGACACTGTTGTTCCCACCTGGTGGTTTAGTGGTTTACACTCCGAGCAGTCCTGGTGGGCAGGAAGTGGCACCTGGGAGTGGGCTGAGATGACACTAGAACCAGAAAGGGGGCCACAGCATGGGAGGCAGACACAGTGGGCAGGAGGTTACTAGGTTGCAGCCAAGAGGGGAACATCCTCACCTCCTTGGAGGCAAGGGTCTGACTCAAGGGAAACCTATGGGCTGAAGATTCAAGGTCTTATCCTTTACACCTATATGACCTGGGGCAAGATCTTGGGCAAATGATGGAAACTTTCTGACCCTTAGTTTTCTGATCTGGAAGTGTCTCCCTTATCTTCTGCTTCTCCTAGCAGCCCCTCCTCTCATAGAGCTCCCAGAGCTCCTCTGCTGGCCTCTCCTCTGGGCAATTCTTGAGAAAAGGTGGAGGCAGAAATGTAGAGGTTGTTAGGCCCTCCAGCAGGGTGCTCAGTCCTCCTAAGTCATCATCAGCTGTGTTCAGAGTAGTTGTTAGAAAGGTCTTTTGATAGAGAGGCCAGACACTTACATCCGTGATGTCCCAGCTGATCCAGCTTCTGTCCCTGCTGCAGCAAGTAGGACTGCTTTCACTACCCGCCCCGCCCGTCTCTTCTCCTGGTCGCCTCCACCCCAGTTCCTTGACCAGTTACAGTAATCATGCCTCTGGCTAGTCACCATCTGGCCGCTAGGTGGCGCTACCTGCCTGGTGCAACTTGGCCCTGCCTGTGCAACCTCAGCTCCACGAGCTGTACCCCTCGCGCACTCCTGGCGGCCAGGAGCTGGGGACACAACCTTGAACGAGGCTCAAGCTTTGGTTTTGGGAAGCTCCCAGTCAAATTTAATTGTCCAACTAATTGATTATTATAATGTGGTCTTTGATCATCTAGGACAATCTAGGGCTTAGGAACTGCTTTTTGGAGGTGTCTGGACACCTTTAAAAATTGTTTCCAAATTACAAAAGTGATCATGTGTTTTGGAGAATTAACTCAGTGCCTTTTCAGCCCTCTCTGGAAGTAACTGCCATCCACAGGGGATTTATATTCTCCTTCTTGATAATTTTATACACACACACACACATATTTGAGAGAGAGAGAAAATGAGAGAGAGAGGGAGACATCGATTTGTTGTTCCATTTATTTATGCATCCATTGGTTGATTCTTGTATGTGCCTTGACCAGGGATCAATCCCGCAACTTTGGTATATCAGGACAATGCTCTAATCAACTGAGCTACCCAGCCAGGGCCCAGATCATTTTCTAGGAGCTCAGATGGCCAGGACTTTCTCATGTTTAAGACCTGGAGCAGGGTTGGTGAGGAGGATAGTGGGGGCAAGGGCAGCTGGGAGTGGGCTGAAGCTGCATAACTTGCAGGGTGCAAGGAGGTGGGTGTGGCAGGAAATGCAGAGGGGCATGGGCCACTGTTCTGGGCAAGGACAGGAGACCAGATGGAGTGTGGGTGTCACATTTAGCAAATGAGGCTGTCATGGAAGATCCAGGGCTGGGTGGAATGACAGCGGTTTCATGTCCAACCCCTTTGCAGACTCTGCTGCAGCCAGCAGCCCTTGTTAGCTCATCTGCTGCAGCATCCCCATCTGGCCATCAGCAGGTGTTCAGCTGTCTCAGTCCGTTTGGGATGCTACAGCAGAATACTTTTGCATGTGGCTTATACACAACACACATTTATTTCTTGAAATTCTGAAGGCTGGAAGCCCAAGATCAAGGTGCCGGCAGATTCTGTGTCTGGTGGGGGCCCAGTTCCTGTCTCATAGATGGCTTCTTCTTGCTGTGTCCTCACATGGTGTGAGGGACAAGGGAGCTCTCTGACAAGGAGAAAATTCTGAGATGCCCTAAATTAAATTACAGCAGGCCAGAGGGTTGGCGTGAAACCTGAAAGTTGGCTTTCGTGTTGCCTGTCACTGCCAGAACCAGAAAGTAGAGACAGTAATTGAATCTTTATGGGCGATTCATTTGGATATGGGTGGTCTGAGAGGACAGTGGGTTATGTGCCCTCAAAAACCATCTTAACATCTCATCTCAAGCTGACCTTTTTGTAAGGAGAATGGTAAGTAAGGGGCTTGGAAAAAAGGTTAATCAGGTAAGAGTTGCAGTCCAGAGGCAATTTCACTAGTACTTTTGTATCTGCTGATCAACAATTCTTTACTTGCCTCACAGGTGTTCCCTCCCTGGAACACAATGGCTCAGACACTATTTCCATCGCTTGCAGACTCCCTGGGTCACAAGGTTAAAACGCTTGTCAACCTCCTCCAGTCACATGATCTTGCATTCCAGTTCCTGGAGTTTAACTACAATACAAGCTTTCTACCTGCATTCATCACTTAAGCCTATTAACTCTGACTGAAGCTAAAATCTGGAACACTTGAGTTCCCTGATCTGGAGAAGGAGACAAAAAGTGGTTAATCAGTTAACAACTGCAGTGCAAAAACCAACTAAAGACTGCTCATACTCCTTAGTGTATGTTGGAATTATTAAATTAACTTCCAGGTGGCTATTGCTGAGGAAGTCTTTTAAAAAGACTTCCAGCCTTGGAAGTTAACATTTATTGTTTAACAGCACTAATCCCATTGATGGAGGCTCCACCCTTGTGACTTAATCAACCCCTAAAGGCCCCATCTGATAATACCATCACCACTGGGAGTTAGGATTTCAACACCGGAATTCTGAGAGGGCATACACTCTCAGTTCACCTCACCAGCAGCACTGGTGAGTGAATGGGTGACTTCTTATCATGCTAATTGTGTCCAGGAGATGCGGGCTGCTGGTGAAGTCAGCTCCTGTAGGACACCCAGCGGGTGACAGAGCCATGGTCAATTGCTTTCTTGTTTGGCTGTATCTCATACTTTGGTCATTCACGACACTATCTCCATCTCAGTTTTTAAAAACAGTTTTTATTTATTTATTTTTAGAGAGAGGGGAAGGGTGGGAGAAAGAGAGGGAGAGAAACATCAGTGTGTGGTTGCCTCTCACGTACCCCCTACTGGGGACCTGGACTGCAACCCAGGCATGTGCCCTCAGTGGGAATCGAACTAGTGACCCTTTGGTTTGCAGGCTGGTGCTTGTCCGCTGAGCTATACCAGCTAGGGCCCCATCTCAGTTTTTTCATATCTACTTTATTGCTTGTATTACTGTCATGGTTTCAATCGTGCCCCTCCAAAGGTTATATCCACTTGGAACCTCAGAATAGCACTGGGATGTTTTCTGACATGGATTATGTGGGTTTTCCCCTCATGCCAACCAATTCTCTGACAGCAGCTATGTGTCCAACAATCGATTAGGTTCTGACATTATCTACCTGGAGTTAGCATCACAAGTTAAAAGGCTCAGCCCCACCCCCACTTTATATTTTTTAAAGATTGGATTTATTTTTAGAGGGAGTGGAAGGAAGGGAGAAAGACAGGGAGAGAAACATCAATTGGTTGCCTCTCACCTGCCCCCAACCGGGGACACCCAGGCATGTGCCCTGACAGGGAATCGAACTAGCAACCTTTCAGCTCATCGGCCGGTGTTCAATCCACTGAACCAAACCAGCCAGAGCCTTAGCCCCACTGTAGACACCAGTCCCAAGTCCTGGGCCACCTGTAGTTCTGAACCACTAGCTATAAATTCAGGGTTCCCAGGACTCCCCCCTTCCCTCAGGCTTAATAATTTTCTAGACAGGCTCACAAACCTCAGGACAGTACTTTGATGTTACTGGTTTATTATAAAGAGTACAAATGAACTGCAAGAGAAAGGGGTGCATGGGGCAAGGCCTGGAGAGGCCCTGAGAACAAGAGCTTCTGTCCCCATGAAGTTGGGATGCCCTATCCTCCCGCTGTGGTACCTGGATGTGTTTGCCAGTGTGGTCTTTCTGGAGACGAGCCCTCACCCTAAAGCTACCCAGAGAATCCCACCCTAAGTCACCTTATTAGCATAAACTCAGGTGTAATCTATAGAGCTTCTTTATGCCCTGGTGGGGTAATTCAGCCAGTTAGAGCATCACCCTCAATGCGCCAAGGTTGCAGTTTGATCCCTGGTCATGGCACATGCAAGAATCAACCAATGAAGACATGAGTAAGTGGGACAGCCCTGTCTGGTGTGGGTCAGTGGATTGAACACTAGCCTGCGAACTGAAAGGTCACCAATTTGAGTCCCTGTCAGAGCACATGCCTGGGTTGGGGGCGAGGTCCCCAGTAGGGGGCATGTGAGAGGTAACCAATTGGTTTCTCTTGCACATTGATGTTTCTCACCCTTTCTCCCTCATTTCCCCTCTGCCTGAAAATAAATAAATAATAAACAAGTGGAACAACAAATCAATCTCTCTTTCTCAAAATCAATAAAATAATTAAATCGAGGGGCTCTTTATGAAAACAAAAGACACACTTATGACTCAGGAAATCCCAAGGGTTATGAGTTCTGTGCCAGGAACTGAAGACAAAGACCAAATATATCTCTTATTTGGGACCTTATTTGAAAATAGCTTTGCAGATGTCACGAGGTCAGGATGGACATGAGATCAAACTGGATTGATGGGGCCTACAAGTTTTCCTGAAAGGCGGAACAGGACACACAGAGACACAGGAAGCAGGGCTGGGTGAAGACAAGGGCAGAGACTGAGGTGAGGCAGTCGCCAGCCGAGGACACCGAGGGGTGCCAGCTGTCACCAGAAGCTGGAAGAAGGGTGGGGTGGGGGGAGCACATTCTCCTTCAGAGTCTGCAGCATGGTTCCGACACCCTGCCAACACCTAGACTGATCTCAGATGTCCGTCATCCTGAACTGTGAGGGAATGAATTTCTGCTGTTTGAAGCCAGCAAGCCTGTGGTGATTTGTGATGGCGGCCCTGGGGGACCAATATTACTACTACTTCACTAATTTTGTAAAAGTTCTTATTTAACTTAAATGTTTGTCACTGTAAGCACTGGTCACTGTAAGATACTGGCTTTGCTGTGTTAATGAGGCTTTTTCATATGACGGTGACAGCCTCTGGCCAGAGTGTCCCGTCCCCATACTCCCCCTACTGGTTGTTTCTCTAAAGTCAGGCCTTCACCTCAGGGTGGCCAGAGTCCCGAGGGGTTTGGGGAGCTCTGGTGCTGGGACACAGACCTGCCTCTCCCAGGAAGCCTGGGGTGGAACCCTCACCCATCTATGACTCCCGAGTCCTTTGACGGTAGCTGACGGGAGCCAGGATGTGCACCCCAAATATTTTGATTATTTTGAGATGAAGGAAATTGCGAATCAGCAGATGCAGGGAGCTCTCTGCCCTTCTTTCTGTCTGAAAGCAGGGAATACATTTCCCTTTCAGAAGGTGACACAAATTTCCCTTTGTGAAGGTGTCCCTGCCTGCTGTCCTAGGAAGAGGAGGGTGAGTCTTCTCACGGGAGATGGAGCCAGGGCTGAGAGGACACACCTTACTATAACACCTCTGCATTTCTTTAGTTTTTCTGTTTATTTCCTAGTCATATCCCCCACAATTTATAGCCCCTTGAAGCCCAAATCGCCTTTGTTAAAAAGATGTATGTCCCTGAATCAAATTGCTTCTTTGAATTTCACTTATTTTCTGTGACTTCCTTTTCTATAAATATTAATAAAAATTGTGTGCCTTTTCTCCGATTGGTCTGTTTTTTGTTAGTTTAATTCACCAGCCTCAGCCACTGAGTCTAAGAAGGCAGGGGAAAGATCTTGCCTCCTTGACACAGCAGAGGTCCAGTTTCACAGAAAGGACATTGGGACTCAGGGAAGCAGCGACTGGAAGCTACAGGCTGCAGGCAAGGGGTAGCTGTTCCGTGGAGCCCTGAGGACAGTCTGACACAGAGCCTGGGTCTCTTGGACCTTTGCACAGTGCAGTGCCCCTGGCCCTCAGAGCCTGTTTCCTGGCCCCTTCTTTAGGCTTCCAGGTGATGTGGCTCAGGCCAGGGACTGAGATGTGAAAGTCAAGTCCCCCTTGGCCTCTTTATTCCCTGGTTCCCCTCCCCTGTGTCTACTGGTCAACTTACACTCACGCCAGCCTGAAGGTGTGGGCTGTGTAGGCCTGAGCATGCCTCCTGGTGCTCAGCTGCCGGCTTGGCCTCTGGGACCCTGGGTATGTGGGGCTCCGGCAGTGGACCTTATTCCCTGGCAGACAAGTGGCTGTAGCTTCCCTGACTCTGGAGAGAATTGCATGCCCCTCCCCACTCTCCTGAACAGCCAGCCTAGCACCTTGAGGGGGACCTATGACAGACAGGGATAAGCCTCCCCTTGAGCAGGCAGCTGGCTGGGAAGTCTGTGGGGGATGATTAGTGAATTTGTCTGGTTAGGAAGTTAAAACCCTCTCTTGAAGGTAACCATTAAAGGGGTGTGTGTGGGGGGGGGCGGGGCACAACCCTCTCTAGTTTCTTCCTGGACAGCTGGCAAGGACCTAGTTAAGCATCTTTGTCCTTGACTTTCCTGGGCCTGCTAAGGCAGCCAGAATCCCTAGAGCTCTGGCCACCAAGCCTTGAAGGATGGAGCTTGTCTGCCTCGTTCTCTGCGAGGTCTGGCACAACCCTCAGACACTGCAAAGAGCTTGAGGCTAGAGAGCTCCAGCCTTCTCATTCTTAGCTACTTTCAAAGTGCCTCCTTCCATGGTCCCCCCTCAAAAAACCTGGGGGATGCTGCAGCGGGGTAATGACCACTCCAGTCTGTAAGCCCTTTGATTCAACTATTTTTATTTTTTTTTAACTTTTTGAATGTCATGCAATAATTCAGTCCCAAGCCCACAGTTTTCAAACAAGGTAGGAAAAAGGCAAAAAGAAGCAAAGGAAATTGGTGGTGGTGTTCTTTTTTTGTTTGTTTTTTTTTCTTTTGTTATTTCGAGCAGGACCAAATGTCAGGAAAAATGCTTCTTTTCTCAACCATTAATTTTTTTGTCCTTTTTAAAATTGTTTATTTTTTTAAATCGATTTCTGCAGGCAGTAATAGTAGGGTTTGGGATAACCAGCAAGCACTCCGGTGTGTGTCAGAACGGGCGTGAGTGTGTCTGGTGGAGGCCGGTGTGGGACACTGGGTTTCACTGTCTCCGCCACACACTGGCCACCAGCTCGCGTTCACCAGGGGAAGGAAAGATTCAATTGAGATGATAAAACTCATCAATAGAAGCGATTTTTTTCTCCCCGTTTTTCTTTTAAAAATGTTTTTTTTTTTTTTTTTTTTTTTTAAATTTCCATTTCCCCCAAGGTTCTCCAAAAATGGCTGAGTGGATTCGAATCCCTTGGCTGTGTGGTTTGTCTGTCCCCGCGGGCCCCCGTCGTTAGGGGGCCGGGGCTGGGTGGGGGGCGCCGAGGGTTTCTATGGGACACCCTGGTGTGTCCTGGCCCTGGGGACTCCCTCCAGAGTCCGGGGGCGTCCGGCAGGTCCTCTCCCCGGCTTCCCCCGTGTGCTGGGCAGGTGGCAGCGAGGTGGCCTCGCGGCCGGGCCGCGGCTCCTCCCCATGGGATGTGTGCGTGGGGTGCGCGGGGGCGGGTGGGGGAGCCGGGCGGGCGCGGGTGCCACCTCGCCCGGGCTTAGCACCAGTCGTCGTCGTCGGTCTCGCTGTAGGCTTCGTGCAGGCCTTTCCGGGGGCCCGGCCCGCGGGGCCTGGCCAGTCCGTGGGCCGGGTAGTAGCCGTTGGGGAGTCGCCGGCCGTGCCGAGAAGGCGACGCGCAGGCAGGGCCCGCGGCCCGAGGAGTCCTGGGCGAGCACGCGTGTCGCGCAGGGGGCGGCGCGTCGTAGGGCGCGTCGTCCCCGACCCCGCCGGGGCCATCGGCCTCGTCGTAGTCGGAGCCCCGGTAGTAGCTGTGGTGCCGGGGGCCCGGGGACCACTCGGAGGCGTGCGCGACAGATGTCGGCCACCGCGTCCCGCCTTGGCGACATGCCCTGGGGGACTCGCTCCGGGCCGGGCCCCGACGCTCCATCGCGGGTGAGCGGCTGCTGCTGTGTCCTCCCTGCGGCCGCTCCGCTGCCAGAGGCTCGGCTGCGGTGCCCGGGTACCTCCGCGGGCCGCTGGGGGCCGTCCGGCCAGGCCGCGCCACCTGCTGCTGCTGCTGCTGCTGCTGCTGCGGGGGCCCTGAGCCGCCGGCCTTGCGGATCACAGGGGAATAGGACACGTGTGGCCGGGGAGTGGAGGGGGTCTGGGGGAGCTGGCGGCGGCCCCGCCGCGGAGTGCTGGTACCAGATGTTGAGGGGGCTGGGCTTCCACTTACGGAACTACTGCCCTACACGAAAATTGAAACAAAGGAAATCAAAAAAAAAGATACAACAAAATCAACCAGGAGACAGGAGGAGACACAGGGAGGGGGGGCAAAGGAAAAATCAAAGGAGGGCAGGAGTGGGGCCAGGAGGGGGAGGAGGGGGTGGGGGACACAGGACATTTGAATGAAAAAAAGGAAAAAAAAGCAACAGCCACAGGGAGGAAGAGGAGGGGGGAAAGAAGGAGAAGGGAGAAGGGAGAAGGGGAGGAGGAGGAGAAGGGGAAGGAGGGAGAGAGACAAGGAGGGCGGGGGAAGTAAAAAACCAACAGAACAAAGTGAAAAGAGAAATGAGAAATGGAGTTTTGTAAGTTTCGGGGTTAAAATAGCAGAAGTTTCAAAAATTACTCACAGGCGTCCAGAGGACAGAAATCATAATTGGAACAAAAACGGAAGCCGGGTTAAAGGAAAGCAAAAGGCAGCAGGCAGCCAGTGCTGCGATGAGCCGTAAGGGTCGGGCTGGCCTGAACTCAAACATGATCCACAACCAAAGAGGAAGCAGCTGCAGGCAAGGAGCGGGTGGTGGGCTGGCAGGGGGCTGGGGGGCAGAGTGGCAGGAGGCAGTGTCCATCCTCGCCCAGGTTGCCCCTTGGCTTGGGAAGGAACCCAGTGGTAGGCAGGGTCAGAGATCACAGTGGGGAGTGAGGACCCTGCCCAGAGTGGGTGTGAGGTGTGGGGGCCCCCCTCCTCTCCTGGTCCTCCATGGCTTGGTCTGGGGGCCGCTCCTGACACACCCACCTGCCGGTGTGCCATGTGCTCGGGGCCCTCACTAGGTGAGCGCGACCACCGTTGGTCCCGGGCCCGGGCCCGGTGGTCGGGCCGCTCTTGGGCGTAGCGCTCCTTGTCGGGGGGTGGGTGGTGGTGGTGGTGGTGGTGGTGATGCTGCCGGTGCTTCCGGTCCTTGGGCCGGCCCCGCTCCTGGTCCCGCTCCTTCGATGGCAGGTCCCCAGACTGGGTGGTCATGCTCAGGTCTGTCCCCAAGCCTAGGCCGGGTGGGGGTCACACAGACAGAAGGCTGTGAAGTGGGGCCAGGCATGCACACAGGAGACCACCAAAGGGGCCCTCGAGAGCGGCACCTTCCTCTGGACCAGGAGGGGCCCAGTGGGGATCGTGAGTCCGGTCCCCAGGCCCCCTTGGCCCAGCTTCGTTCTGTCCAGGCCTCCTAGCAGGGTCTACCACCTCCGCCTTCTCTTGCCCTCTCCCCTCCCCTGTCCCCTGGTTCCTCTGGTTCCTGGACACTGTGGCCTAAGTGTCAGGACACAGGGGTGGCGCACCTGTGTCCACGTCCGTATAGCGGCCTAAGGAGCGCTCGGAGGCTCGGTGACCACGGTCACGGCGCCGCTGGTGGTGCCGCTGGTTTTCTTCAGGTGGCACCCTCTCCAGGGAGTAGTCGTCCAGGCGCCGGGCCTTGGGGCCCAGTACTGAGGCTGAGCGCTTCATGGGGCTTGTGTCTGAGATGGTCTGGGAAGGACAGGTCAGCAGGCTGGAGTCAGCGGCTGGCGCCAAGGGGACCTGATCTGTCTTGCCCCATCAGCCGTCAGAGGTGAGGTATGACCACCCGGGGGGTGGGGGGTGGGCTTGGCTCCTGATTAACCAGGGCCCGGGGATGCCTGTGTCCCTTCCCAGGCCCATCCTGGTTTCTGGCCAGGAGGCTCTGTCTGATCCACCCCTGCTGCTTTTCAGGACCACCCCCAGGGGCACCTTCAGGCCTTGTGTCCAGCCATGGACACGCAGCCTGGCTGGAGAGAACAGCTTTGCTCAATTCTGAGTGCAAACCTGGGAAACCGGGCGTTGGGCAGTATGCCCTGCCCTCACCCCTGCCTGCTCTCCTAGGGGGTGAGAAACTTCTGTCTCTTGGGAGGTCAGGCCTATAGGCTCGGGGCCAGGCGCCCAGCAACCCCACTCACTGTCCTCCTTAGCTGGGGGGTCTGGGCTTTTCTGCCCGTTTGAGGGGCTGCCCTGGCACTCGAGGTCCTGGGAAACCTTCCTTCTCATCCTCGGCCTGCAGCCTGGGAACCTGTGAGGGCTGCACCCCCCAGGGTCAAGCCCTGGAGAGAGGGGCCTGTGGTTCTCTGCAGCTGGGAGAGGAGAGGAGGAGGACAGGGTGGACATCCCCTAGGGCTCAGCACAGCTGAGTGGCTGGTGGCACTGCCCGAGGTGGGGGTTTTAAAGGACACAGGGCTGTAGGACCAGAAGGTCAGGGGTGGTCAGGGAAATGAGAAAGAGTAGGCCAGGTGTGTGTGGGGGAGCAGGTGAGGGTCCTTGAAACGACTCCTGGTGTGGGCTCTGAAGAGAAGGGGTGGAGTTGGGGGGAGGAAGGGGGGCAGAGGGGTGGAGCAGGGCCACCCCCCAGGGCACACGTGGGGCACACAGATAACAGAATGCGTGAGGATAGGTCTCCACAGGGTGGGGGGAGGGGGTTGTCTGCAAAGAAAGGGTGGGGTCTGGAAGGGTAGAGATGACAGGACTCCCTCGAGGGGGGGTGGGCAGGAAGAGGGGGCCGGAGCCCAGCTGGGTGGCAGGAGGGCAGGCGGTACATACACTGAGGTTATTCCCACGTGGCCGGCCCCTTCTCCTCTGTCACAGCCCCACGGGATGGTGCACACAGAAAAAACAGAAAGAAGAAAATAAATATAAAAGGCAAGGAGGGAGTGAGAGGTGGTGCATGAACCTGAGGAGTGAGGTGGGGAATGGAGGGAGGAAAAGAGAGGTTAAAGTCCCTGGTAAGTGGGTGACCTCTGGCCAGGCTGGAAGTCCTCCCAGGGGCACAGAGGAGACAGAGAGGAGAAACCATAGACAGACAGATGGCAGAGGCACGAGACAGACAGATGGGACGGTGTGGCCCCAGGCTTCTGGCCCCAGGCCTCTGGCCCAGGGCTCTGCCTCATGCGATGCCTCCAGCCCTGGCTCTGGCTGACACTCAAAGCTGAGGGGGAGGGGGCAGCTTGGAAGGGTGGCCATCAGCTGAGTTTGTCCCAACCCTCTCCTGGGGCCCAGCAGCTAAGTCCTGGGGGGCACAGGCTGGCAGGATGGGGCTGGGCAGCCACATGCAGGCTGGGTGCTTCTCGCCTGAGGCCTCAGCAGCCAGAGGCCAGGCTCCTGGGTGACCTTGGCCCAGCGAGACACAGTGCAGCCTTCCTCCCCGTGCAGATGACCCAGCACAGCACTCGAGCAGCCTTCCACAGTCAGACATGCTGCCCCACCTCTTGGGCCAGGCAGGCAGCCAGCCATGCTTCTGGCTTCAGTCCCCATGGGCCTGGAACAGTGGAATCCGAGTACCCTCCCCGGTTCCCAGGGCCCTGCAGCTGGGAAAAGCAGCCACACACAGACACACACCTAGCACACGCCCCTGCCCCTCACCCTCCCCAGCAACCCTCCACAGAAACCAGACAGGACAAACCCCAGCTGTCCCGGGCCCGCCCCAGACTCTGCCACCAGGTCCTAGGACCTGCCAGGACCCTGGGAGCAGACCCACTGGTTCATGCGTGTGTGTGTGTGTATGAGAATGCGCATGTGCCTGTGCGTGCCTGTGTGCACATATGTGCTTGTGTTCTTGATTGCAGTCTCACAAATCACCTTTACACACCCATGTGTCCTCCACATCCTCTGGCCTCAGCTCCCCCAGACAGGGCAGAGACAAACCACTTGGCAGTGGCCACTGCATCCTGTCCCAGGGGAGCCCCTTTCTCTCTGCCTTTCATTGGAGGAGCTCAGAGGACCAGGGCTCCCAGATGCCCTGGGTGTAGCCAGGCAAGGCCTGCTTGCTGCTGCCGAGGGCACAGGAGACCCCATCCTGACCAGCGTCTGGAGAAGGAAGGAGACTCCCTGGGCTTAGGGAGGCAGGCCCACCTCAGGGCTGTGGGTAAAAGCCCTCACCTGGTTCTCTGCGGGGAGGCGGGGCATGGAGGCAGCCCGGGCCTGGCCTTCCATGGGGAGGTAGTGCTCACTGTCCGAGTAGCCATCTCGGCCCATCTCTCGCATCTCCACAGACTGCAGGGCAGATGGCAAGGCTGGGTGAGCCCCCAGGGCAGCCTGATGTGCAAGGAGCTGAAGGCAAGGGGGCCCAGACCCCACCCTCCTGTACTGCCCGGTGAGGGCATCGGGAGGACAGAGGTACCTGAGAGTTGGGCTGGCTGTTGGGCATGTCGGTTGGGGGTCCCCGCTCCGGGCTCCATGTGCCTGTCTTCTGGAACATCTCCTGGGCTCGCTGGGTCACCCAGGAAGGGCTCTCCTTGATGCCACTTTCGTGAGCCATCCTGCATGGGAGACACAGGCCAGGGTGGCAGTGGGCCCTCTGGAGGCCTGTGTGTCTGGGATTGGTTCCCCCTGCCATCCCCTCCTCCGAGCCAGGGTGACACTCACAGGCCTCCTCCTTGGTCCAGTTGGGTGGAGGGCAGGGCGTTCTGGCCAGGCCCCCCCTCCTGCGTTGGTGACGGGGGCTCCATGCGCTGGAACATGAGAGGTGTCCGGTTCTGTGGGGGGGGGGGAGGCAGAGAGCAGCATGTGTGTACATGGGGTGGGTGAGTAGGAATACGTGGGGAGGCTGTGGGGGAGACACACTCAGGTCTCATCCATTTGTCAGCCCACTAGCCCCTTTCTTCCAAATCCACCCAGAACTGGATCACTTCTCATGCCTGCATGGCCCCCTCCAAGGTCCAGCCTCCTAACCTGCCACCTGAACCAATGCTCCCAGCTCCAGCCCTTACTCCCCATGGCCTCCAGAGGGCAAGAACCAAGTCACATCACTCCTCTAGTGAGGAGCCCCCTTACTCAGAGCAAAAGTTAAAGTTCTTCCGTGGGCTGCATAATCAACGTGTCTCCTCCCACGGCCCCTCTTGCTTGTTCTGTTCTGCAATGTGACCTTGCCGTTTCCTAAACTCAAACTCACAGTCCTGCCTCAGGGCTGTTCCTTCTGCCCAGAATGTTCTTCACTGAGGTACCTTCTCAGTTTACTCTCTTTCATCTTCCCCATTACCCTTTTCAGGTTGCACCCCTCCCCCCAGGCACTCTTTCTCATGGTGCTGATTTTTTAAAAAAATATTTTATTTATTTTATCTTTAGAGGGGAAGGGAAGGAGCGAGGGAGAGAAATATCAATGTGTGGTTGCCTCTCGTGCATCCCCTGCTGGGAACTGGCCCGCAACTGAGGCATGTACCCTGACTGGGAATTGAACCAGGATCCTTTGGTTTGTAGGTCCGAGCTCAATCCACTGAGCTACACCAGCCGGGGCTCCCAGTGCTGATTGTATTCTGCCTTGCTCTATCATTTAGTCATTGGTCATTGTTGGTGTTTCCCAACTAGGCTTCTGGTCTGTTCTGCTCACAGCTGCACCCCAGGGCTGAGAACAGCACCCAACACAGAGGACACCCCATAAATGTTGGTGGAGCAGATGAATTAATCCAGATTACATCTGCTCTCTCCCGTACAACCTTACTTTTCAATGACCTGCCCTGGGGCCTGGCCACACCCCACTGTTCTGGATGGTTCTCATGGTGACAAGGCTGCTACAGTCTCCCAGCCTGGGCAACCGCAGAGGGAAGAACATTGGAGAGAGCTGTCAAGGCCTGGGACATACCTGCTCCTCACGCATGGCCTGCAGCTTCTTGGCTTTGCTCTGCCGGTAGTACTCCATGATCATCATGGCTGCATAGATCTTCCCCACTGTCAGGTCTGTGGCTGGGGGCACAGATTGAGCTCACTGTGGACGGGGGCCCCTGTCTGCACCAGTCTCCCGACCCTGTGCCTCCTCCTTCCCTCCCCCTCTGTCCTGGCAGATCAAGGCCTGGGGCTAGGCCAGTCTGAGCTCTTACACTTATGAGGGGTGACCAGCAGGTCCAGTGTTTTCTGGGACAGGTTGGGCCAGATGGCCATCATCTCTTTCCGTAGCTCAGCGTCCATCTGCTGTTTGTCGGCCCCTCCTGCAATGTGGGCACAGAGAGCCCCTGAGAGCCTGCCTGGGCATCCGCCAGCCTCTAGGGCAGCCACCAAGCCACCAGCTCCTGCCCACCCAGTGCTCTGCAGTCTTGGTTCCCATGGGTGCCAGTGCCCGGTGGGGCTGGCCCAGAGGAGGACGGACCGTGGGGGCTCTGGTCCTCAGCAGGGACAGGGCTGTGGAGCAGGTGTGTGGGGACGGTCCACATCGAGAGGGTCTGGATGGTCCAGGTCAAAACCTGACTGCCATCTGTGAGACTTAGGTGTTAGTCTACTGCTCTGTGCCTCAGTCTCCGCACCTGAGAAATGGGGACAAGAGCCACGGTACCTGCCTCACAGAGTTGTTTGATGATTATAGTAGTTAATGAGTGTGTAGCCTCAGGACAGTGTCTGCCATAGAACCGTTACCACAGCAGGCTGTCAGCCTGGGGGACAGTTCTGATGCAGAAGGTTTCCCCTCAACCAGTTATCCTCTTCCACTGATGTGAACTTTGGCCATTGCTGATCCCTGGTCCCCCTGATTTCTGCGTAAGTACATGGTAGCATGACACACACTGGCCTGTTGTTGGCTGGGGCCATGTGATGAGTTCTTGCCAAAGAGGCATGAGCAGAGCGAAGTGTCACTTTGGGTATTTGATGGCCAGTGAATGAACATCCTGGGTTCTCTTTCACTGTCATGATGGCTGGTGTCATTAGGGACAGTGGCTCTCTCAGGCCTGGCCCTTAAGTGACTGAGGAATAGAGCCCCCTTGCTGACCTAGGAAGGACACATTAATGGGAATGGGAAGTGAACCTTTGTTGGAATGAGACTGTGGGGCTGTTTGTTATGGCAGCACATTCTCATCCATCCTGAATAATACACCAGCCTGGCCTCTGCCTCTACTTCCTCTTCAGAGCCCCCAACCCTGGACACAGGGGCTATTCCAAACACTTACCAGCAGGTATGAAAGGGACATTGATAACAGAGCTAGAGCAAGGGTCCCAAGGCTCCCTGCTGGGCCAAACATTAACTTTGTAGTTGTACGTGTGTGTGTGTGTGTGTGTGTGTGTGTGTGTGTGTGTGTGTAGCCTAGGAAGGGCAGAGGTTGGCTACCAGCCATTAGAGAAGCATTTCAGTGTTTTAACAACCATCTGCTGGGGCACACGGGCTGAACAGCTGCTCTTCCCCAGGCAGCCCCGACATCCCGCCTTGGCCTCTCCTCTCCAAGCCTTCCCCACGTCTTTCCCCAGGTCCAGCCTGGAGCTGCCTCTGACAGCTCCACCCAGCTTCTCTTCAGCACAGCAGATGTGGGTCAAAGCACAGACATCTGCCAGGCATTCTGCGGAATTTTCATTTATTTTTGCCCATATGATTAGAGACAGGTGCCTTCATTTTGTGAAAAATCCTTCTTAAGGGCCTTTTTGCAGGTTAAACTCAGAGGACATTGGGGTGATGGGAAGCGGAACTGCCTGGACCCGTGCAGTCACCTCTGCCTGGGTCGTCCTGTCCCTCCTACAGCCGCCAGAGGGCACCTCTGAGCGCCTGAGTCAGTCGGATGGCTCTTCTCAGAATGCTCCTCTGTCTCTGCCTCGACCAGGGTGATGCCCAAGTTCACAGGGTTCTGCACAACCTGCCCTCGTCTCCTCTACTTCCCCCTCACTCACTCTGTTCCAACCACATTGACCTCACTGCTCCTCAAACACGCCAGGCAGAGTCTCCTTCAGAGCCTTTGCATTGGCTATCTTCTGCCAGGATCATTCTTTCTACAAATATCCACATGCCTCCCTTTCTCCTTCAGTCCCTGCTCCAACCCTTTATCAGAGAAGCTTTCTAGCTCCCCCACTACTTAAAATAGCCAGCTCCCCATCACCTTCTATGCCTTTCCCTGGCTTTCTTCTTCTCTGTACTTAACATGTTGTTTCCCATCACCCACTAGAGGGCGTGTTCCAGGGTCTGGTCTTTCTTTTCACCACCTGATGCAGGGGACTGTGGTCACCAGGGTTGGGCTGCAGGGGTTGGAGCTGATCTGTGGCCCTGCCACAGTTGGGAGGTCAAGACTATCGTGGGAGACCCTTGGGAAAATCCCCTGTAACTGGGCTCAGGACCCTCGGCACCAACCGATGACAGATTTTCTTTCTTCATGGGAAGCAGTTGGGAGTAAGAGCTGTGTCTGCCATCCACTCTAGCTAAGTGAGTGTCCAGGGTGATCCTCTGACAGATAGGAAGGGAAAGAAGAGAACATGACATTTCCTGTTAAAAGTCACTCTCTCCTTACAGTGTAGATGTTCCTGTTTCTAGTGCAAAAAAAGAAGGCACCTGCTCTTATGGATGGAACCAAGTCCCTCCAGAATTCCTGTTGAAGCCCTTCCTGATGTGAATGTATTTGGAGATGGGGGCCTTCAGAAGGTGATTGAAGTTACAGAAGGACGTAAAGGGGGTCTTTAATCCAACACGACTAGTTCCCATAAGTCGGACAGCGACACCAGGGCTGTGTGCGCACAGAGGATGCAGCAAGAAGGCAGTGGGCCACCTGCAAGCCCAGGAGAGATGCCTCAGGGGAAACCAACCCTGGCAGCACCTTGAACCTGGACTTTGAGCTTCCAGAGATGTGAGAAAATAAATTCCTCTCGGTCAAGCCCCCCAGTCTCTGTTATTTTGTTACAGCCACCTGAGTTGACTCAGACTCCTGTTCTTGGCTTCTGATGTAGGTAAGGGATCCCAGGTGGGGTTCCTGGGCCTCAGCCAGCACTGCTGACACTTGGGGGCAGGTCTCCGATGGTGGGGCTGACTTGTGCACTGGAGGATGTTGAGCAGCACCCACTGGATGCCAGCAGCACCTCCTTTCCCAAGTGCTGACACCAAACCTGTCCCTCTATGTTGCCAAGTGTCCCCTGGGGGACAAAACCACCACCTTATCTTCTTTCTGCTTCAATTCACCAGGAAGCCTGGCGCTCAGGATTGTCACTCACATGTGAACAAAGGGAGAACCTTAGAGGTGGCCTCACCAGGGTCATGGGTTTCCCTCAAGACAGAACCCCAAGTTTATTCCTCCTCCAGGTACATAATTGTTAATACCAGGGCACCATGGCACAGGGGGTCCCCCTGTGTGCAGGCAACAGTCACCCAAGAACTCGCTGTGATCCAGAGTTTGTCACCCAAGGGTCCTCCTCTCTACCATCTCATTCTGCAGGCTTTTGGGTGATGAGTCT
>PVKU01000509.1:0-34229 GCA_004027475.1 Anoura caudifer
CTCTCTCTCTCGGATTCCAGTCCCTTCTGCTGCTTCCCCTTCGTCTGGATTATCTGCACGTGAATGTGAGACCACCCAGTCAGACAGCACCTTGCGCGGCCTCACTGGTTCTGCACAGTTGCCACCCCATGCCCAGGGTCTGCTAGTCGCCGCCTGTGCACCTGGGGGCTGCCTGCCACTGCTGCCTCCATGCCCGGTCCACACCTCCACTTTTTCCTGCCACTACTCCGCCCCTCTTACTGATCTGGATGAATGGTTGTTGGACTTCCATACAGTTCAGTTTTCTGTGAGTTCTGTTGTTTTCTTGTTTCTAAATCTTTGTTGTCCTTAATTTTGGTTGTGAGGAAGCACAGTGTGTCCACCTACTCTCCATCTTGGCCGGAAGTCCTCAATACTAATACTTCTTAGAGAGGGGCTGAAAGTGAAGCGTTTTCATATCAACAACCCATTTTAAGGCTTTATCTCTTGCAATACTATCTGGAGTGATATAACATGGTGCTTTAGAGTGTGGGCTCTGCAATGAAAGGTTGGGTGCAAAGTTGTTTTCACTCTCAGTATGTCTATAACATTGGTCATTGCTTTTCATTTCTATTGCTCAGATCTTAATCTGTTTAACAGACTTAATAATAATAGCTATTTCTAAGAATTCTCATGATATTAAGCTAAATAAAGCATCAAAATAATTTCGCAACAAACCTGGCATAGAGTAAATGTCCATAAATATTAGCAACTGCATTTATAATTAAGCACTGTTATTTTTTCAAGTAAAACATATTTGTGTTTGAATCTCTCCTCTGTTAATAATTTAGCCACATAATTTCAGTAGATCATTTAAACACTCAAATTTTATTTATTAAAATAGCTAATGAAAGGTAAATGTCAAGCAGCGTTGGCATCCTCTATAAGGCTGATAGAAATGCAGAGGCTCAGGCCCCTGTAGCTCTATTGCATTAGAATCTACATTTTAACAAGATCCCTCATGTAATTTGTGTGGCCCTTAAAGTTTGAAAAGAACTTTGTTATTTCCTTTCATTCTTAGACAATGAATGTAAACGGTTAATGCTGAATAAATAATTGTTCATATGATATTCCATGTCTACTCATTGAATAGAAAAATGAAAACATTGTTCCATACTATTGAAATATGGTGATTTTGTTTCAGGATTATTTGATCTTAACAGGAATTTTGTTAAGTCCTGATTTGAAGTCAGACCATGAGAATTTAAGACAAGATGAAGGTAATCATGAGCAGCAGACATTAAGTGATACTAAAAACCTAAGAGGAATGGAAGGTACTAATGGGCTGCCATGTTTATCAGAACTGACATCTGTTAATTTTCTTTGGCCGATTTCACAGTCCTAGCATCTCTTCTAATAATACATATACACTTTTTTGCCAGTGCTCTAATGGTAGTGTTTAAGACCTGAAAGTTGGATTCTTTTGTTTGTTGTTTTTTAACACAAGTACTTGACTTTAGCTTTAATTGCCAGACAGCCAGACTGCCAAACTGTCCACTTCAGAGACAGACATTTCCAGTGAACTCACTGTCAACCACAGGACTCCCCCATGGTTCTTCCTTTGTTTAAGATGTTGGTTGATTTTGATAATAGACCATTTGGGCCAATTGTTTTTTCTCCTCCTTTTAAATTCTTACTCTTATATTTTAAATTCACCCACAACAGTGACTCCTCAGATACCTAAGCCTCCCTCCTTGATCCAAAGAAAAGCAGATCCCCAGGCCTCAGCGTTCTCTCCCTCTCTCTCTGCTTGTGATTACACAGTGCGGATCAGGAGTGTCATGAAGAATTTTCAGGACTTGTAATAAACTTGTCTCCTTCAAATTTCCTAATATGTGTCACTGAGGGCATCTTGCAATCACAATAGGAGACACAAGAGCTGATCTAGACACAACATTAGCTATCAATTGGCTGACACTTCACAAAACAGAGAAAAAATAGCTTGTTTTCTTGAAAGTGAAGGTTTTTTCTATGTATAGCAATGTGGGAAAACTTGATAAGCACTACTAGAATTGAGAAACAGGAAAAAATTCATAGTTTATTTAAACTAGCTCTACGACATTTGAGACTTCATTAAATAGTCTCTTTATTCATATAAAGAGGGAATTAAAGTTTGTGACATGTAAAATTCCCATCAGCCATAAACATGCACCAAAACAGCCTCATGATGCAAAATATAGCATTCTGGGAACTGAACATTTTCATCCATATTTCCAGGTGCCCAAATTGTACGATCTGAAAAAAATATTGAGTCCATATATATAAATATGGCTTTTATGAGATATAGTTTCACTTTGGCAACATGTCATTTCCTCTTGGCTCAGTGTATATTTCTGTGAATACACTAGTTCTAAAAAATACATCCATTTCTAGTACACTCCAGTACAATAACAAGGAAAACAACTGACAGTTTTTTAATGACTGACAGCATAAAGATTTTCGAGAGGCAAATTTATGTTTCAAATCAGTGGAAAGTATTAAGGACACTTTGTGCTACATGTAAACTGAAATGGATCAGCCTGCCTGTGCAGATGAACACCATCCTAGCTGGACAGATTGCTTTAGAATTTGGAGGACTTTGCAAATTTTTGGGAGCAGTCTCCTTTTGTAGCTTTTTACAAAATGCAGAAATATAACATGGTTCAAAAGATTATCTCCTTTAACCTTTCAACATTTTAAAATCCTAAATTATTATGAATACATATTATTTTTGTGAAGAAGTATTTTTAAATGATGTTTTTAGTTAGGTACAAACAAGTTTGGAATAGTATGCCTTATTTTCATCTCTACATGTGCTAATATTTTTTCTTATAACACTGTAGCTTTCCCATGAGATTTTGGAATTTCTAATATTTCTGACGAGATATAGGAATGACTGTGATTTTACTTGCTTATAATCACTTCCCTGTATAGGCTATAGTAATCTCCCTTCAGTATTTAGAAGAAAAAATATACCCATTGTGATGGGCAAAGAAATGTGCTATCCAAACTGCCAAACAAGGAAGGCTTGACGCCCCACTGTGGACAATGTGAACAGCAGACATTCCCAGCTCTGCATTGCTGGAGTCTCTGGTGTCGGTTTCTGCAGAGAAACCATTCTCCAAGGCCACGCCCTTCCTAAGCAGCTTGCGTCAGATGACTGAGCAAAGCCGAGGTGTAAATGACTGGCCATGCTAACCTATCATAGGACAACTTAATGGATAACATTAGTTAAAGAATTCCTAGTGGAATTTGTCAATTCTTTATCAGTACTACTGATGTCTCCATCAGTACCAGATCCTGTTTTGTTTTGTTTTTAATTTGTTTTCACTGGTGTTGCCCCACAAACATCTTGCCCTCCAAACTGTCTCTTACTCTGCATTTGGAGAATTCAATATACAACCTACATTCAGAATAGATACAAATAGAAACATAATGGAAGACTGTGTCCATGCTGCTATAAGGCCTGGCATATACATGTGCTGGAAAGGGAAAAGGGGCAACTAGAGCGATGATTCAGTATTGTTAATATAAGATACCTAAGCCTCCATCCTTAGGTGTTTGTGGATATTTTTTAGATATAATTACGGTCAATAAGAATTGACTGCATATAAACTAGTTGATTTTACAGTTCTGTATAGACATATTCTGTTCTTCCTCCAAAAATATTCTGCTAGAAGGCAAAGATGAATACTTAAAGCTAGTATTTTGACTAAGCTTATTTTAGGGTTTTATCCTAATTCCCACGAAGCCAAACTTTTTTGATTTTATATTTATTATCATTTTCCAAACCATGCTAAGATTTCATCAAAATGTGTACAGTTTTTCAAAATGCATTACCATGGCTTGACTATACTGGCAAAACTGTAAGCAATTTCTGTATGATCCTTTAACATTGTCATTGCTAACTAAAGAAACAAAAATGGCTTCTTAAGGAGAAAATTGAGAAAAGCTATGAGCAAATGCTTTGAAAGTTATATATATCTAAGCACAAATGATTGCTGATAAGTTTTAATATCATGTAATAAACATGTCATATAATCAGGAGTAGTTTTTTTGGATCATATACATTTGTAAGTCAGTAACTTATATGACTGTTGATAATGATATTTATTTTATGGTATCAATCAAAATTTTTTTATCCAGATTTTGTGTGAGTTCATATACAGGTTCCAGAACAAATAAGACCACTTTTTAATTAAAAGATTTTTACTACAAAATCATAAGTATGTTTACATAACATCGCACACAAGCACACCATATGTGCTTTACATTTTAGGTGAAATGTTCAAATTAAAACTATAAATTATTACACCTATATTATTACACTACAAGCCACATTCAAGCAAGCCTTACTTCTATAGGAACCTGTATAGTTTAGTTAATAGTCCAAATGTGGTATTCTTATGATAGAGCATTAAAAATATGGTGCTGGCAATTAAAAATTATTTTGGCATGATGTGTTTACCAGTGAGAACAATTTGAGTGCAGTCACTGCATTAATGTGATTCTTTATTACTCTGTGATGGCCAACTGAAATACATGTGCATTATTTTGTATAAATTGGGAAATCAGTTATTAGAAACCAACAGTTTTATTAGAGAAATATGTGGAAAACCTTTTGTACATCCTTGGAATGAGTGATAGACATAATTTAGGCAACTTTAGCTCTATTTGCATTAAGATATGAGAAGAGAACCAGTATCAAAAGTGTTTCCCAAAGGGTTTACTTTCATTCTCTGAAGGATAAAGATGTGACAGAATTGACTTGGTCCTGACAGGCGATCACCATGTAATGGTAGATAATACGGACGCTAAAATTGGACTACATGGTGTTACATTCTTGTTCTATGTGAGTTTGGACAACCTACATTACAGAGATATTATAAGAAACTAATATTAGGAAATGCACATAAAATACTTGGCATTATCATTGACACACAGTAGGTGTTCTATAGGTAATGTTTTCATCTACAGGAAAATCATTATCATTTTGTATTTTGTTAAAAATTAATAACTTACTTAGCAGTAAAAATACAAAACATTCAAGACTCGGTTCCATTTCAAGTACATAGGCAAAAATAAATATTGTTTTATTTAGTTTGTATTTCAATTTTTTTAATTGAGCAATGCCTTTGGACCTTCATTTTTGGTGTGTGATTCACAGATATGCTTATTAAATGTCTACTAAAAAGCTACCCTTAATTTCAGTTACCCACTTTGAAAACATTTGTAATATTACAATAAATTATAAAACATACATGTAAAATATGAAATAAATAATTTAAAAACACCATACAGTGTTTCTGAGCCAAGATCTCATCTCAGTACCTTCCCAACCTCCCTAAAGAGATAAGCCAATACCTGGAATTTTGCTTCTGTTATTTGCAGTTTTTTTTTAAATACATTCACATGTCTGATACCACCTAATGAATATACTGTTTAGTTGACCTTGGCGTTGAGCTTTATAAAATAAGATCATGTTATCATATTATATATAAGATTTTTGAATTATTTTTCTCACTCAACATTATGTTTCTACCACTCAATCATGTTTTTGCTGAATTTATTTTCACTGACCTAAATAGTCCATTGTGTGCAAATGTTATAATTCACTTGCTCACTTTAAGTAAATTGATATTTGTCTTGTTTCTAGTTTTTAAAAAATATTTTGCTATTATAAAAAAATACAAGCAAGTACAATTTTATGTCTATGGGTGCATATACAATTATGTTTGTAGGTCATTTTTGTAAAAGTAAAAATAACTGTGTAAGGAGTGTATTAATGTTCATCATCTTTACAAGATAATTCAAAATTATTTTAGAATGTATAACAATTTATGCTATTATGTTTAATAAATAAGAATTATTCATATTTTAATATTTTGCATATGCTTTGCATCATTATATTTGTTACCAGTATAGTGAGTATAAAAAGGCACATCGTAGTTCACACTTTTAATACTTATGTCATGCTTTTATAATAAAACTTAATTTATTGTTTGGCCACAAAAATCCATGAGGTAATGTGGGGCAGACTTGTTGAGGAATGACTTATACCTTTGAATCATGTCTATGGTTTAGGAAGTAATTGACTCTATCTCACCTGTCCCCTTCTTTACTCAACTCATTATCAAGCCAGTAAAAAATGAGTCAAGCTTTTATAATCAGGCTAAAATTAGCATTTTCTTTCTCACTCATTGGTCATATTTTTCCTTTTTTGCATGACCCTGATCAGCCATCTATTCTGTTATTTTAAACAGCTCAATATTGTGCATTTCTCTATCATTAAGCGTATTATATGTACTTTAGTGAAAATTGTATGTAACAATACAGTGTAAATCCTAAAGCCACAACTGTCAAAAGAGCATTAAATTATTCATGCATACCAGAGAATATCCCTCAATGCTTGTACATATCAAATAAAAAAAAAATTGGTTTTGTCATCACTCTTAGAAGAAGCCCTTTGCACAGCATTCGTCCATCCAAGAATTAGCCCTGAACTATATTATTCTTCAGTCGGTAGTGTGAAAGGCATTGTTTAAGCAGCTAATTTTACTAAAGGTCTGTAAAATATACCCTGAAGTCACAAACCATAGGTTATGAGTTGAAATAAAAAAAATTAAGAAAAAGGAAGAGAAAAAACAAAAAAGAGTTAACATGCAGGTTTTCTTTAATGGATGTGTGTGGATATAAAGTGGGAATAAAACTGAAGTGATTCTACACTAATGCAACAGAAAATAGTACGGCTTGTTCAGAAATCACACATCAGACTTTGCCTGAACTGTGAGATGTATACAAGGAGTGATGGGTCATTAGGCTGGAAAGTAGACTGAAATAGCTAGTTGGATTATAAAGCATTGGCTTTTTAGTCTGGATTTTTAATTGAAGGGCTTAAATGTAGTTATTTGGAGACATTTAGTACTTTGGGAAGATAATCGAGTATATCAGGGTAAAAATATTAAAGAATAATGTACTAGAGACTCTATTTGGTTTCATATATTTGTGTTAATATTTAGCTTTTTCTCTGATTCTTATGGTAAGACAGTGTAACACTACATGAAAATTATTCACACAATACTCATAGGTATTGTATTCTCCAGAGTTATTTCTTCACATGAGAAGTGGAATGACAAGAAAGTTCTTGTGTTACAGACAATTTCCTATTTAGTAATCAGATCTTACCTTGAGTCTAAAGGAAAAGAGATATGTTAAACATGTTGGTAGTATATTGCATTGAAGGAAGCATGGGAGAGGAGTCCTAATTCTCCTAGTGTCAAAACTCTTAGAGCCCAGTTTCTTATAAAGCTGCACATGGAATATAAATGTAATAGCAGCCATACTCCTAAATAATGGAAAACGTACATCTGCAAAAACCCCTCTTCATGAATATAGCACATGTATGTGTAACAAGCAAAACTGGAGGCTAAAACTATAATTCCTTTAAATAATTGACTATAAAAAAATGAGAAAAGACATTTGAGCCCTGGTTTCCAGGGCCTGGATCTGGGGAGAGAGAATTACCTGCAAAGAACATGAAGGAACTTTGAAGTTTTGGAAATATTGTGCATCTTGACTGTGGTCATGGTTATAATACTGTACTCATTTGTTAAAACTCATTTAGCTGTACCCCTGAAAAAATGGATTTTTATAGAATTTGGAGACCTCAACTTATCAACATAAAAAAAGAAAAACAAAACCACAGAAACCCATGAATAAGAAAAGCCATCAATTCAAAAATAAAAGAAAATATAGGAAATATTTAACTATCACTTCAATGTAGCAAGAGCAAAACACATAAAACTAATAAAATAAATATGAATCATTTCTAGAGTTGTTCTGTGTACCTTCATGAAGTAAAGCCAAATTGTTTAATTAAGGTTCACTTTTTATATTCAAGTAACTGTGGCTTTTCCAGGTGTCACATGTATTAAAGTTCAGTAAAATAAAAAAACAAAAAAACAAAAAAAAAAACCCCAAAACCTCCTGTATCCTGGGCTGTTAATTTATTTTAAAAGTAATACTTTCCCCCCTTTAAAGTAAAGATCTTAATGCTTTAGTAGGGTTGCTGATTCATTTTCCAGATGAGGACGACTTCCCTGTCAGTCTCCAGTGCAGTCACGTGGTAGTCATCTCAATGTCCATCCCTCTCTGCTCAACACAAGTAAGCCTTGTTTAATTTAATCTGTAATAAAAATTAAATTCACAAGAAAATCTAAAAAAAGTAGAAAGCTGTAACAAAAATGTGCTTGTTTTTTGTCTTAGCTCCATATCCAAGATTTCAGGAAAATGTTATTGGATTTATTGTATTCATTCATTCATTTATTACATAATTGTATGTATCTTTAATAGCTGACCTGGGACTGGTGTACAGTAGTTCCTGATCTAGAAAGTACAGGCTCAGTGATGACTAGAACATTTCATGAAAGCTACATTCTATTAGGAGGAGAAAGAAAACAAGGTAGAATGTGCTATTTAGCAAATGTGATAGTTTCAGACTAAAATTTGAATGTGGTAAATAATCAGGACAATTTCAAAGAGAGGAACTGAGAAAAGTGATTTTCGCCCTCGTGGCAATTCATGTTTACCTCATGGGCTTGAAGTAAAGAACGGTAAGGAGTGAATGAAAGTGAAAATGTAAAGAAAGGTACTACAGGCAGAAGGAAAGCAAACACAAAGGCCCTAACAGGGATGGGAGAGGCAGAAGTAGCAGCATTTTTGAAAAACACATTGTAGTCCTATTTCTTGAAAAGTTGCTGTGACATAGAAAATAGCTGAAATGAGCTAATATTGTATCCTTTCATTGATGGTTGAAAGTTTGCATTTTATTCTAAAGTCAAGGATAAGCCACTGAAGGGATTTAAACATGGTATAAATGTGACCTCAATTATGTTTTTAAATACCTACTGTCTGATACATGGAAAATAATTTGTCAGTTGAGGAGAGACCTGGAATGACCATTACAGAGATCACTGGAGCGGTCTGTTGGTGTGCGAGGAGGTGATTACCTGCATGGTGGTATTGACAGTAAGATAGAATTTTTTGGATAAGGGTAGATCTTAGTTAACTTTACTGTCAACTAAAGTATTAGATATGTTACTTAAGGTTTTGTGGGAAAACACAGACATAGCTTAGTAAATTTGGGTCATTGATTTTTAGATGTTATTTAAAACCATGGGGATAATTAAAAGAATTGCTCTTAATGAGAGCAGAGTGTGACAATGCAATTTAAAAGCCTCTGAATTGTGTAAAACAAGTGTACTTTAATGAGAAAGTTCAAATGGACCAGGATTACTTAACAACTAATATTAGTATCTGTTGGAGAGGGTGGGGAGAATATAATGTAATATATAATTTGGCTACATATACCTGGACCATAGAGTAGTAAATTATATTTCTTATTAAAACATTATTTCAGGATTTTAGGCTTTTTGTGAAAACATAATATTTTAATGATTCCATGTTAAAAATACCCAAAGTATGTGCAACAAACTTAAGATAATATTAGAAGCAAGGTGTTTCCACAACCATTGTTAGAAATTTCCTGTAAAAGGTCCTTCCTGTCATGTGACATCATCTAGCTGATAAACCTGTTCCCCCCAGGAGAACAGGTGAGCAAGTTGGCTACTGCTCAATATTTATGCTGCAACTGAACAATTAAATAAATGGATGATATTGAATTAGAGTTTGCATGTAAACACAGAGAGGAATCTAAAATAATCTGTGTGGTAGCACAGTAGACTTGAAGATATTGGTATCAACTCATATTTAGCTTAATGTAGACACATGGGGTTACTTATAGAACTGCATATGAATGTGTTTATATATACACAAAAAATTTATTTTTCTGATAGCTGAAAGGGTCTACAAGCAGGACATTCAAGTAGCGACAAGCATGTCTTATACCCTGATCTTAGTCTGAAATACCATTCTCTGATAAAAAGAACAAGGGCTACTTGGAAAAGTAGCCAGTCTTACAACTGAGCCAGAAAATATACCAAATGAGTCGGGAACATCCTATTGTGCCACAGGGTAAGGAACACCCCTCAAAGCAGAAACAAAACAAAGCAAACCCCACAGCGAAGGGCCTATGGCAATGGGAAACGGAGCCAGATGAATATCTTCTTACGACCAATGCAAGAAATACATAAGTGATGAAATAAATAATGTAGTATTGGATTATAATCATAAGTATAAAATAAATATCTATAAATTTAAAATGATATAAATAAATGATTGACTAAATAAATAAATTGATGAAGTAGCAAATTTCACATACAGAAGAATTCCAAATAATTTGTAGAGCTACTGTGCCCTGCAGGAGAGGGAGCAGGATGTCTTACTTCTAATGTAGGCTGTTCGCAGTGACTGCCCTCTCACAAGTACAGATTATAAGGCAGAAAAGTTATATTATGGTGGAAAAACCTGAATCTACTTTGGTTTGCTTATTTATTTTGTTTACTAGATTCCACATATAAGTGAAATCATTATTTGTTTTACTCTGTCTCACTGATTTCACTTAGAATAACACCCTCAAGCTCTGTTCATATAGTTGCAAATGGAACAATTACTTTTATTTATAGCTAGGTTACACACACACACACACAGCTTGTACATACATATAATTTATATATACACATATAGTTTATATATACACATATAATTTATATAATTTATATATAATATATACATATATACATGCATGCATAGATATGCTTACGTGTATGTGTATATATAATCTTCTTTTTTATTTCCATCCTCACTTGAGAATATGACTATTGATTTTAGAGAGAGAGGAAGGGGGAGAGATGGAAAGAGAAACATCTAAGTGAGAGAATCATTTATGGATTGTCTCCCATATATGCCCTGACTAGGGATGGACCCTGCAACCTATCACCCTGACAGGAGATCAAACCTGCAACCTTTTATTTATTTTTAACTATTTTACTATTTGTTTGTTTGTTTGTTTGTTTATTGTATGGGACAACACTTCAACCATCTGAACCATCTGCCTAGGATCCAAATCTTCTCTATCTATTAATTGGCTGATGGACACTTACATTGTTTCCATATCTTGACTATTGTAAATAATGCTGCAAATAAAATAGGGGTGCATGTATCTTTTTTAATTAATTTTTTTTTCTTTGAATACTACTAAATAATGGAATTGCTGGAAAATGTGGTAGGAATTTTGTTCTATGTTTCAGCACTTTGACTATATCATGGCAGTCCTCTTTGGCCCAAGTTTCTCCTAAAAAACAATTACTAATAATTTTATGGGGTTCCTTTGTATGTGCCAGGTTTATATTTCTGCTTTTAGATTCTCTCCTTATCTTTATGGTTTGACATTTTAATAGTAATATGTTTAGGTGTGAATCTCTTTGGATTCACCTACTTTGGAAATTTCTAGCCTCCCTAGATCTGGATGTCTGTTATCTTTCTCAGATTAGGAAAGTCTAAGTCATTATTTCTTCAACCAAGCTTTCTAACCCTTTCTTTCACCTCTCCTTCTGGGACCCCTACCATGCAAATGTTATTCCACTTGATGTCTGATAAATCCTTTTGCTTTTAATTGTTTTTCTTTGAGCTGCTCTGTTTAGGTGACTTCCACTGCTCTCTCTTCTAGATCACTAATCCTTTCTTCTGCTTCATTTGTTGAACCCCAATAGTATATTTTTTAGTTTAGGTACTATATTCTTTAGTTCTGTGACTTCTCTTTGATACTTTCTTAAGCTTATTATATCTGTGTTGAACTTCTCACTGTATTCATTCATTCTTCTCCCAAGTTTGGTGAGCATTTTTATGACCATCATTTTTAACTTTTTATCAAGTAAATTATCTATCTCCATTTCATTATGGTTTCATTCTGAGGTTTTATTTATTTATTTTTTTACTTTCTTTTAGAACATGTTTTCTCTTTTTGGTCTTATTTTTCTTGACACTCTGTGTTGTTCCTATATGTTAGATGAAGTAGCTACCTCTCTCAATCTTGAAAGAGTGACCTTGCTTAAGAGATTATAATCAATCAACCTTTTCCTGGCTGTAGCTTGTCTCTGGAAATTTTGTGATTGTCTAAGAAGCTGATTTATTCTTGATAGGTCCCAATTGTTGAGTTTGTGCCAAGACCTGTCAGTGCTCTAAAAGGATGGATGTCAGTCAGCACCTACTTTCGGGTTGACTGGAAGCCAGGTCCTCGGGCAACAGCTTTTCAAGTATGCAAATATATACAACCCTCTGGGACGGTGGTCATAAACCATACTGGTCTCCAGCTCAAGTGATCTGGAGTTTTCCCTGTGTGACAGTTGCAAAAACCAGGGTTCCAGATGAATACATACAAGCTCCTTTATGGACATGCCAGCAAGCTGTAGCAAGACCTAGGATGAATGCAAAGATGGCATCCTTCAGCCTACATTCCCTAAGAGTGCATCTCTAGCCTCTAGATGTGTGGCTAACCAGACTTACCCCTCAATCTGAAACTCCAGGACAAATAAATAGGCCTTTTTCACAAGAATCCTGGGGATGAGTTTCAGTCTGCTGTCTGTGCAATTCCCTGGGGTGGGTGGTAGTCTGCAAAGAACTGTCTCTTTAATTGTTATAGTACTGTGATACCTAGGAAGGATGCTCCTTGGTCAGCAGATCCAGGCAATTAAGGAGTGTCTGCTGTCTGCAGGCTTTAATGAAGCAGTGGGAGAGCATAGGGCCAAGGGCTTCTTCTGGCTTTAGTGAGGCACCTAAAAAGTACAGGCACATCTCTTGTTTTAGCAAGGGAGTGTGGCAACAAGGCATATCCACTGCCTTTAGTAGGGCAGTGGGAGAATGCCGGGCCTAGGCATGCCTGTCAGGGCTGGTAAGCTAGAGGGAGAAAGCAAAAACTGTGCCCACTAGTGCCTCTGTTATTGGAGAGAGTTCAAACAAATTCCTGTCCCTGAAGGAGGCACCACAGAATTAGCAAATTAATCTCTTTTGAATATAGTCTAGGTTCTTTTCCAACTACTGTTTTTGTGCTGGGCCCCGGGGCTGGTGACTCTGTACCTAAGCCATTTATGAGCAGTATCTCAATTCCCTACCGTCACTTTGGTCTCCTGGAAGTAAGCCCTGCTAGTTTTGAAGTTAAAGTTTTGGAGCACAAGGGTTGGGGTGCCTGGAGTGAAACATGAACCCCTTGCTCCTTAGGGAGAAGCTCTGGATTCTTGAGATCCTTCATGATTGTGGTTCACCTAACTGCAGGTCGGGTTTGGAGCAAGATCCTGTCTCTGCCTCCCCCACCTATCTTGTTTGCTTGAAGAAGCTGTTCAGTTAGTTTTCAGGTCTTTTTCAGGGGTAATATTTCCATATGTACCTGTATTTTCAGTGTGTTTTTGGATTGAGGTGAGTTCAGGATCTTCCTAAGCTACCATGTTAAACATCCCCTCCCCTGCCCCTTTCCACCAGGTTTTTAAAGAAAAAGTGGAAGCACACAAACCACAGGCTCAAACCGGTACCACGTGACTTTTGTCACATTCCATTGGCCAGAACAGTCACTAAGCCAGTACATATTTGAGAGGTAAAAAAAAGGAAACTTTATCTGTTAATAAGAGAAGCTGTAAAATCACATTGTAAAGGGATATGCAAAGGGGGGATTTAATTGTGGCCATCTGACAGCCTACCACATCTGCATTTGCAGAGCTCATCACTTAGGGTTTCAATTTTGGAGAACTTTGAAACTGGCCTTGTATTATATCTTCTGCTAGATTTAATATCAGACAACAGATACCATACCTCCTTTGTTTTATAGGACATGATATTTCTTTGGACATTAGTAGTTCACTACATGTTAATTTCAAGTGTCTTCAAATTTTAGAAATGCAGGATATTAAGGCGTATTTTTTCTAATTTCTCTGAAACTAAAAACAACAAACACTTTTCATAGATAATAGAGTCTTAGCACAGAGAAGCTGCACTATTGTCTCTTCATCCCTTCACAGAGAGACAAAATCATGTCTCTTTGGGATCTTGGTTTCTTCTATTCAGTGTGGCAACAGTGGTCATTGTAATGAACCCAAACAGTATTATACAAATGGAAAAAATCCCACACATAATTTAATAATTTAATTTGAAAAATAAATAGGTTTAGATGGATGCACTATTTAGGTACCACTCTCTACACTGATTGGTTATCAGAATGATTATTCAGTTTTCCAATTCCATTTACCATCATTCAACAACTTACAATGACATTAGACTGGAAGTCAGGTCCCAAAATTATAAATGGGAAAAATAGGAATTTCACATTGAAATAGTTTAATTATTTGACTGTCAGCCATAACAACATACATATCAATCATTTGTATATCACTTTACAAATAAGTGGAAATTTAGGAGTCATAGCAAAGTGACAAATTAAACTACAAAAGAGTAATGACAGAGTATGTGTTTAAGGATTTTTTTCTATTTTTATTTTACTTTTTATTTTTTTGTTGTTGTTCAAGTACAGTTGTCTCCATTTCCCCCCAGCCAACACCACCTCTCACCCTCAGTCCTACTCCCACTTCGGTTTTGTATATGTGTCCTTTATACACGTTCCTTAACAAACCTTCCCCACTTACCCCTCTCCTAGTATCTCCTCCCATCTCCCCTACTTACTGTCTGTTCTTAAATTCAATGTACCTGGTTATATGTTTCTTGCTTGCTTGTTTTGTTGATTAGGTTTTACTTATAGGTGAGAGCACACGATATTTCTCTTTTACCACCTGGTTTATTTCACTTAACATAATGCTGTCCAGATCCATCCATGCTGTGGCGAAGGGTAGGACCTCCTTCTTTCTATTGAATAGTATTCCATCATGTAAATGTACCATAGTTTTTTGATCCACTCATTTACTGATGGGTACTTAGATGTGTTTAAGGATTTTTCTAATCTTTCTAGGATTAAGACAGTTTTAAATTAAATTATTATATTCCTTTAATACTTAGACTAGCTCTGCCCCAAGTGATGATTAGTTGAACAGATTCCTAAATAACAGCCAATTCCAACTGTGTTAATTCTATATTTTTTCTATCTCCAGTGCAGGGATTGTTGGTTAACCATCTAAACGGCTTATGTATCAATAAAAATAAATGACTAATCTAGTGTCATATCTTTCCTTACACTGCTAACTGATTATACAAAACTTCTTTTGCTGAACAAGCTGAGAAACTGTCATTCATATTAATTTAAAATGTAATGTTAGGATTCAAGAAAAATGATGTGGCTGATAAATAACATTCTAAATGTTTTTTCAAGTGTTATGAATGATTATAATACAGGTATCTCTGGCACAGGTAAACTTCATGAAAAATAGGAATAATGAAGCTTGTTTTGTCACATGAGAAGATAAAATTGTCATTACTTTTGTTATGGCAAGGTAGAGATGCTCTTTAAAATTATTTAAAACTAGGTTTTGTTTCCCATGATAGGATGAAAATAAAATGAATGTAAGAAACATTTATTTAGATTTTTAAATATTTTTTATTCTATAGAAATTATTTTAATTAAAAAAATTCTGTAACAGTATGGGAAGTTCTGATATACACAACATACAACTTGTGATTTATATTTTTATGTTGCTCTTTTGTCATATAAATATATTGGAATAAATTGTTCAATGTTAAAACAAACATTTGCCTTGCTAAATCAACTAGAGATCTGGAGACTGGTAACAGGTCACACAGACCAGTTTCAGTTTTCTCTCTTTATGATTTAGTGATAGCAAAATATGATAGTGAGTTTTTTTAACAGAAAAAGATGAATTTGAAGAGAAATGCATGTTTAAGCCTGGTACACTGCTTACCTGGTTGAATGACTTTGGACTAGTCATTTAATCTCACAATTTAAGTGTAAACAGCATAAAAATGTGGATATCAAAAACATTTTCTTACTTAATGTATCTTAGTAAAATTAAAGTAAAAATTTGCTGTGGAGAAAAATGAAGCGGTAAGATATATTGAAGTACCTCATAAAATCAAAAGCTTTAGATTAGTATTAGTTTTCCATGTCTATACTATTGTTATTCATAATCTTTCCATGTCCCTGTATTTTGCCTCTTCCTTTCACCCAATTATAAAACTTCTGAGCTGATGGATATTGTACAGATTTTTTAATAGAATTACTTTTATTTCAAATAAAATGAAATTAATGCCCATTTTTGAGTGGGGCTGCTAATAATTTGTTGACCCCTAGATCCCACTTGTATAAAATATCTTCATTTTAATTATGTGCTAAAGTTTATGTTCAGAACTTTGAAAATTATTTCAGTTTTGCTGCTGAGATTTTAACCCCTACTGAACTCCAAAGTATATATCACCACTACAATTATCTCTATATACTTTTAAAGTATATATCTTTTATTTTTATTATTAAATAATATGTAAGTTGAATATTACTTTTTAATAATTTTCAAGTAAATTTGACTCATTAATGAACTCATTTTAATTTATTGATAAATGCTGACCCAATTTCTCCCCTACCTTCTTAAATTAATATATGAAAATTGAAGTTGCTTTATCTAACATAGATTCCCTTTAGAAGAAAATATTCTGCTCTTGTAAAGTAATTTGACGAGATTTCTGTAGCTTGATAGAAAAGTTTTATATTGTTTGTTTACTTAATTTACTTACGTATTATTTGCCCCCAAAAGAGCAAATTAACAGAAACTATCTGCTATGTTTTGTATTTTCTTATTTGTCTATGAGTGTTTAAATATCTGATTTTTTAAGAATGTTAATTTTTCTTGGAGAAAAATGACTTATTTTATTACTACTGATGCATAACCCCCAGAGGCACTCTGTTTCTCCCTCCCCCTTTCTCTCCCTCTGCCTCCGTCCCCCTCCTCTCCTCTTCTGTGATATATCAAGTCACATCAATATCCACAGCATCTCCCTTTTCAACTAGCAGATGTTTATTATGTATTCATCAATGAGTTGATTTTTATAAATAAAAATTAGCAAATTTTAACTTATAATTTATAAAAGCCAGAAAACTATAAAAGTTATAATTAATAGAATTGTATGTCTTTTCACAAATAATAAATTCAATTTAATAACTGTTACATATAACTTGTATACAAGTTATATTAATAAAATATAATAATTCATTTAATAGTTATAATAATTTACATACACTATATTTTAAAATATAATTATTTATATAATAATTTGCTTAATAATATAATTGTTAAAATTTAATAATTTGTTAAACTATTATATAAATATATAATTTATACAAGTTATAAGACTATTTAGTTTGTGTTATAAGATACTTTGACAAATATTGAGGTATTTTGAATATTTTTTCTATTTGGAAAAAATTTAAAGACAAAATTTAAAAATTTTGTTTGCATAAATATAGTTCCTTTCTTTTTTTCATTTATACTTTTGCCATGAGATTTAAAGATAATTAAGAGAGTAGTAGGAGGTGTGATAATAGAAATCTGTAACAAATTGCACAGTTTTAGGATTAACCAAACTGTTCTTAAAAGAAAAAAAAATTTCCAAGTTTGCTTTTATAATCATTCTCATTTTCAAAAAAAAATTTTCTATGATTCAATTTTCTTGTCCCAATTCCACAGTCCTAGAAAACTTGAGCATTGGACTGTGAAGTTGTAACTACATTTCATTTTCTGATACACCAATACCCACAAGGTAGACAAGGTTCTTAACATTCCTTCTCCAACAAAATCCAAGTTGAACCACTCTCTGAAAAATGTTACCATTATAAGAGCCTGCTCAATGGAAGGCAGACAAGCATGAAACTAAAATTTTTTCCAGCTCTCCTTTACTTACTAAAAAAAAATGTTCAGAGAGGTAACAAAACTTCTCCTGATACTCAATTTATTTATCTACAAAAAATTTAGATAACTTCTTAAATTTAAAATTGAAGATTTTAATTACATATTGTCTAATTGTTTTAAATATACAATTAATTGGAGATATATATATATATATATATATATATATATACACACACCTCTATTTTCCAGAGTACTGCAAAGTTGGTTCTGATACTTTCTGCTTGTTTTTCAATGTTTCTGGGGAGCAGGAGATGAGTGTTTGGGTTGCTTGTCATTTTGGTGATGCTGTTTTTTATTTCTTATTAAATTTTAATCATAACACCATGAAATAAATATCCTATCCTTATTTTTAATATATTTTATTGATTATGCTATTACAGTTGTCCCATTTCTCCCCCATCATTCCCTTCCACCCTACACACCCCCTCCCACCCACATTCCCCTCTTTAGTTCATGTCCATGTGTCATAAGTTCTTTAGCTTCTACATATTCCACACTATTCTTGCCCTTCCCCTGTCTATTTTCTACCCACCATCAATGCTACTTATTGTCTGTACCTTTCCCCCCTCTCCCCCTCCCACTCCCCTGTTGCTAATCCTCCATGTGATCTCCATTTCTGTGTTTCTGATACCGTTCTAGTATTGGCTTAGTTTGTTTTTGTTTTAGGTGTGGTTGTTAATATCTGTGAGTTTGCTGTCTTTTTACTGTCCTATTTTTTTATCTTCTTTTTCTTAGGTAAGACCCTTTAACATTTCATATACTAAGGGCTTGGTGATGATGAACTCCTTTAACTTGACCTTATCTGAGAAGTGCTTTATCTTCCCTTCCATTCTAAATGAAAGCTTTGCTGGATAGAGCAATCTTGGATATAGGTCCTTGACTTTCAGGACTTCAAATATTTCTTTCCATCCCCTTCTTGCCCCTGAGGTCTCTTTGGAGAAATCAGCTGACAGTCTGAAGAGAATTCCTTTGTAGGTGACTGTGCCCTTACCCCTTGCTGCTTCTGGAATTCTCTCCTTCATTTTAATCTTGGCTAATGTAATTATGATGTGTCTTGGTGTGTTCTTCCTTGGGTCCACTTTCTTTGGGACTATCTGAGCTTCCTGGACTTCCTGGAATTCTATTTCCTTTGCCAGGTTGGGGAAGTTCTCCTTTATTATTTGTTCAAATACATTCTCCACTTGTTGCTCTTCCTCTTCCCCTTCTGGTACCCCTATAATTTGGATGTTGGGATATTTAAAGATGTTCTGGAGGTTCCTAAGCCTCTCCTCATTTTTTTGAATTCTTGTTTCTTTATTCATTTCTGTTTGGTTGTTTCTTTCTTCCTTCTTGTCCACTCCATTGATTTGAGTCCCAGTTTTGCTCCCATCACTATTGGTTCCCTGTATGTTTTCCTTCATTTCACTTATTGTAGCCTTCATTTGTTCATCTAATTTGTAAGCAAAATCAATCAAGTCCGTGAGCATCCAAATCACCAGTGCTTTGAACTGTGCATCTGATAGGTTGTATCTCTTGGTCACTTAGATAAATTGGCTCTGGGGCTTTGATTTGTTCTCCCATTTGAGCCTTTTTTTTTGGGGGGGGTCTGGTCGCAGCTATTATGTAGTGAGGGGTAGAGCCTTAGCTGTTCCCCAGGGCAAGGAAGCCCAGTCACTAGGTTGTGATGCTGTTTGTGGGAGCGGGGTCTGAGAGGGAACAATAATGCTTGCTCTGCTCTCTCTGGGATTCCAGTTCGTTCTGCCACTTCCCCTTCACCTTGATTACCTGTTTGCAAATGTGGGACCACCGGGTCAGCCAGCCGCCTTACGCAGCCTCACTGGGTCTACACTGTTGCCACCCCATGCCTGGGGTCCGCTAGTCGCTGCCTGTGCACCTGGGGTCTTCCAACATCCACTTTTTCTGGCTGCAGCTCCACCCTTCATACCACTCTGGATGAATGGTTGTTGGACTTCTGTACAATTCAATTTTCTATCAGTTCTGTTTGTTTCTAAGTCTTTGTTGTCTTTAATTTTCGTTGTGTGAGGAGGCACAGTGTGTCCACCTATGCCTCCATCTTGGCTGGAAGTCCTTCTATCTTATCCTTATTTTGAAAATCAGAAAATTTTACCAACATGGGTTAAATAAGTTAGGCAAGGCAACAATTCCAGTAATTCCCAAAAACTAAAAAAATAAACAATCATATATTTCAATGTATTATTTCATATGTAAAGTCAAACTATGCTGAGAAAAAATGTCTTAAAATTAGGGAAATTATAAAATTTGGGCTTAGTTTTCTGAAGAATAAATGGGTTGAGTTAGATTTAGCAAATAGATCTCATACATCCTAAACATCCTATGAAGATTTTACTAATCAGACATTCCATCTAGGAAACTAACTTTTCTTGTATTTATGTTTATTACTATAAAATGAGAAGTATTTTGTTTTTGAATTTTTTATTTTACTGTTCATTCATCCCTTCTAATTACTTTTCTTTTCTATTCTTTTTTTCTTGCTATTGGCATGAGTAAAAGTCTTCTTATTTTCTCTGAGAACAGGTGGAAAGAAAGTAAATACAAAACATTTTCATGCTCATGGGTATGGCAAATCTCACCAACACGGAGTTCTTCCAGCACAACCAGAATATAGAAAGAAGAGCAAACATCCATTCACTTGAGCAAATACCAAACAAGTTTTGTTATTATAATAATATTAACAATAAGTACAAACAGTGTTATATGTCACAGAAATTAGAATTATTTATTATATTGGTAATATTGCTAAAGGGAAGTATGGAAGATATTTGGTGAATAAAATTCTGTGCTGTGAAAAATGAATAGCAATTCAAATCATTGTAAAAATATTATTTTCATTACTGGTCAAAGGATACTATAATAAACCGTAATTTATATAAGCACATAACTTCTATATGTGTTGGCTTCTGTTCTAATCATAACTATTTTACAATTTATGTTTCAGAGGGATAAAAGAAGGAGAACAAATACCTCATAGTCAGCACTGTAATATATTGTTTGGGTGTTTTCCAGCTTAAGTGAAAACTGAAAAACTCGACCCATCCCAGGACTTGTGGTCCAGAGGCAATCTTAATTTTTAAAAGTTTTATATGCCTTGATTTCTAATAAAACAGTAAAACTAAGGCGGCTTTGCCTTGAATACTATTAAAAGTAATAATCGAATTGTTGAAAGGAATTTATAAAGATCATTCTAACCTATTCCATGAAGCTAAATAGTAAAATATTATACCTTTTGAAATTTGATATCAACCTAAATTCTAATGTACAGAAGTCAGCTCTGTTAACATGTGAATTAACTTTTTTATCATTATATCTGAACTAATATAGTGTTAATATTTAGAAATAAACATCTTTCAATCCTTGCCAATTTTATAGAATGGTTTTTCAAAATGAAGATATTTTAAGTACTATGTATCCTTAAATTTTCTAATTATTAACCATTTCAAGAACTATTTTTATTATACAGTTTTACTGGTATATAAACAACGTGGTGAATTTAATTTATTTTAACACTCGCTCAATTTTCAATTAGTTACTGATGCTAATTAGATACAACATTTGATTTATTGCTTGTGTTTTTACCTGTTCTTTTTTCCTTTCACTCAACTCTATCTGCACTCCACTACTTTTGTTTAAATTTCCTTATAGGTAGGATGTAAATTCACTGTAACTAGGACCTCTCTATATTTTTAGCAAGACATTTGACAAATATTTCTAAAAGATAAAGATAAAACTCACTTCCTAATGAAATGTTATCTATTTCAGAAAGCTTCCTTATCAATCAACATCTAGACTTTCTCTCAAACTGCTGTTTTATTCCCAAGGTCTGTGTTATTTAGTCATTAAAGGAGAATGCAAACTGTATTATTTGAATTTATTTAAAAAGGTATGTGGGATTTAACTACCACCTCCACCTTCCTCCACTCCATCTGACTTATATAAGCATTTAGCAAAAGAGGGAAAGAGCATATTTACTTTTTTCCAATACTATCCACTTGTAGGTTACCTTGCTATAATCCAGAAGTATTTATTAAACTCACCTAATGGGAAGCTTAGCGCAATTATCATGGCAGAAATAAACTGTTGATTATTTCTGTGTATGTACAGAAAATAGTTTCCTTGTTTAAATGGTTCATTTTGATAGGGCCATGACCCTTTAGTGAATAATAAAAGCCCATCCTACACCAAGCCCACAGGAAACGCTTAGCTGGAGACAGTTTATTTGCATAGCAGGATTTCATCTCAGCATCTTTATTTTAATCCCTAAACCAGAGAAGTGGGCCCAGGAGAGTCACCCTGCACATTCAGTCAATGATCCTCTACCAGGTCATCCACCTGACTAAAAGCATAACCAGATTTATGATGGTTCGACCTCACTGCTACTCTGTATAGATCAGACATTTTCTTCAAAAAGCACTTTTTGACTGAAGAAAACAGGCTATAGTGGCCTACTTGCAATTTATTTTTAGTCCACCCACTCTTATAGAGCATAATAAATTTAATGTAATTATGCATCAGCTATCCCAAAGGTCTCTTCTGAGATAACTTTTAAAAGTTTCTCCAGTGTTTAACAGAATGAGGTTTTCTTCAAGTCCTTTCATTTCTCTCTTTAGAAAGAATATCTTAATATTTCAGCTCCCGTAGTATTAGCTAATAGCAAGCTTGGAAAAGCAAAGCAAACTGTCAGAGATTATGTAATCATAATGACAATGGATCTTGTGTTATGAAAGACAGATACTCTCACAATTCCCTCTCTCTCTCTCTTTCTCCCTCTCACTCCCCCTCTCTCCCCTCACTCTCTGTCTTCTTTCTCTCCCACCCCACCTCTTTCTTTCTGTCTTTCTTTGAAGACCATGGGGATAATTCCTGTGCCAAGTCAGGAATGTGGTCCAAGCATGTGGAGTGTGGGCTTTCTGAACAAGTCAAACAGTGCAGCCAGAGCCCACAAGGTAGGCTGTTTGTGTGGGAAGGGGGAGTAGGCATGGACCATGATGGAGGGTCTGGAGGATGCACTGAACATCCTTAGCCTCAGATGTGGTTGCTGAATCCCACCTTTTTTGGAAGAGGCCTGTTCTCCCAATCTCCGGGGATCTTGGCTGGCTGGATCTTGCCAGTTCTCCCAGTGGCCAGGGAATGCTTGGACAAGAAGTACCCAGTACATTGTTTGCCAGAGGCTCCTCATCACAGACTCATCCATAAGTTTTCTGATTCATCTGCCTATCAAGCAAAACCCAGTTCTTGAGGAGGCCTTGCTACCCTCCCCCCTACACAGTTTGAACTATAGTGGTGCCTCTCCAAGGGGCCCAGTCTGGTAAAACATGGGCAAGGAACTCTGACCCCAAAGGCCGTGCAGAGGCAGACAAGATACAAAAGCAATTTTCTGCAGAAGTTGGCACATCAATAAATACTTGTGGATTAAATGAATAACTAAATGAACGTTACATTATTTACTGTTCCACTGAGAATTTCTTGGGTTAATTTAAACAACATATTTCAGCTGTATTATAAATGAGAGTTCTTAGGTGTAATTAATACAGAATTTGAGTACAACAGTTTTGGAGGAATAGTGAGAGAATATTGCTCCAAATTATTTAAAAGAAGAAATTTAAATATTTACATTGATAAGGCATCTTTATGTCTTTCATTTTGTTCTTGCAGCAACTGATTATTGTTATTCTAATGTTAACCTCAGGAAAAAATACATAAATACACAAGACTGTGCTAGATGATATGAATTGAGTGGTAAAACGCTAATTACTTTTTGTTCATTATTTATCCCCTTTCAGATGAATGTTTATTATATAAAAAATAGCTAAATGAAATAAAAAGTCCTGAAATGGAAAACATTTAAATGGGTTTTGAACTCTAAAATGTCCTATCTCAAATAGATTTGAATCATGAAAACTCGCTGTGTATCTTGGTTACTAGGTATTTAGGGAGGGGCTTCTACTTACATGAGTAGTGATGTATTTGTTTAATGCACAGAACCTGAATCCAAACACTGATTTTGTATTTTTAAGAGTAAAACACCATATTACATTGATTTTAGTTATCTATTTCCTCATTATTTAAAGCATCATTTGTTTATCTTCTTCCTCCAAATAAGTCATTGTTAAATTGCCACCTAATTAGTCAGGAGATAGAACAACAGTTGGTGAAATGATCAAGTAAAGCTTATGGAGAATTTGCCAATGAAGTTAGTCCTTGAAGAGAAGGCTTTAGGAAGTAAAGAAGTTATTTAGAATTTCAGGCAGAAAACAATGTTGTGTGCCAATGTGCAGAGTTTGATATGAAAATCAGCTGAGTATTCCACTTCCAGCCAAGATGGAGGTGTAGGTGGACACACTGTGCCTCCTCTCACAACCAAGATTAAGGACAACAAAAATATAGAACCAAAATAACCGTCTAGAACAGATAAAAAATTGAATTGTCTGGAGGTCTGACAATGATTCACCCAGACCAGTAAGAGGGGTGGAGTCAGCAGCTGGTGGAGAGGGGTTGTGCAGGAAAAGGCGGTGCCTGGTGGTCCCAGGCATGCAGGCGGTTGGCACACCCCAGGTGCACAGGCTATGGTTACTGAGTGCAGGAAGTCAACGAGCAGACCAAGCGAAGTGCACAAGGCGGCTGACAGTGGTCACACATTTGCATGCAGATAAAACAGGTGAAAATGGGCAGCAAAATAGACTGCGCAATGAAGGGCCCCAGTGCCGAGAAATAAAGCCAAAAAGCACCAATTGAAAACACTTGTGGGGGTTGAGGTGCCAGGAGAGAATTCCCAGCCTCACAGGAGAGTTCGTTAGGGAGACCCACAGGGTCCTAGAACATACACAAGCCCACCCACATGGAAATCAGCACCAGCAGGGCCCAATTTGCTTGGGGAAAGCTGCGGAAGGGACTGGAATCTTAGAGAGAGCAGAGCAAGCGCCACTGTTGCCTCTCGAACTCCGCCCCCACATCCAGCATCACAACCCAGTGACTGGGTTGCCCCGCCCTGGTGAACAACTAAGGCTCCTCACCTCACTACCTAACAGCCATGACCAGACAAAAACAAAGACAAAAATAAAAACAAAAATAGCTCAAAGGGGAGAACAGATCAAATGCCCAGACCTAATTCATCTAAGCTACCAAAAGATAGCCAACCTATCAGATGCACAGCTCAAAGCATTGGTAATCAGGATGCTCACAGAACTGGTTGATTTTGGTCACAAATTAGATGAACAAATGAAGGCTACAATAAGTGAAGAAATGAAGAAATTCACAAGGAATCAATAGTGATGGGAGCAAAACTGGGACTCAAATCAATGGAGTGGACAAGAAGGAAGAAAGAAACAACCAAACAGAAATGAATGAAGAAACAAGAGTTCAAAAAAATGAGGAGAGGCTTAGGAACCTCCAGGACATCTTGAAACGTCCCAATATCCAAATTATAGGGGTACCAGAAGGGGAAGAGGAAGAACAACAAATGGAAAACTTATTTGAACAAATAATAAAGGAGAACTTCCCCAATCTGGCAAAGGAAATAGAATTCCAGGAAGTTCAGGAAGCTCAGATAGTCCCAAAGAAGGTGGACCCAAGGAGGAACACACCAAGGCACATCATAATTACATTAGCCAAGATTAAAATGAATGAGAGAATTCTAGAAACAGCAACGGATAAGGGCACAGTCACCTACAAAGGAGTTCCCATCAGATTGTCAGCTGATTTCTCCAAAGAGACCTCACAGGCAAGAAGGGACTGGAAAGAAGTATTTGAAGTCCTGAAAGTCAAGGACCTATATCCAAGATTGCTCTATTCAGCAAAGCTTTCATTTAGAATGAAAATGCAGATAAAGCACTTCTCAGATAAGGTCAAGTTCAAGGAGTTCATCATCACCAAGCCCTTATTATCTGAAATGTTAAAGGGACTTACCTAAGAAAAAGAAGATAAAAAATAGGACAGTAAAAATACAGGGAACTCACAGATATTAACAAGCACACCTAAAACAAAAGCAAACTAAGGAAACCACTAGAACAGGAAGAGAACCACAGAAATGGAGATCACATGGAGGATTAGCAACAAGGGAGTGGGAGGAGGAGAGAGGGGGAAAAGGTACAGAGAATAAGTAGCATAGATGGTAGGTAGAAAATAGACAGGGGGAGGGCAAGAATAGTGTGGGAAAAGTAGAAGCTAAAGAACTTATGACACATGGACATGAACTAAAGGGGGGAATGTAGGGGGGAAGATGGGACAACTGTAATAGCATAATCAATAAAATATATTTGAAAAAAAGAAAATCAGCTGAGATTTTTTTATATTTTTATGTCATTCATTCATTTACACATCCACCTTCTCAAGAAACATTCAGAGTGCAGACTTATGTTCCAGGCACCATGCTAAGACTTTGTGATTCAGTATAAAATAATGCACAGTTATCTACAGTTGTCTCCGAACAATTCTACTGTGGTCATGACATATATGTAGCAGATTTAATATACACCTGCATTATGTATTAAATCCTCACACTCTATAGGAGCTCATCCATAAAGCAGGCTATTGTTGAGCAGATGCTGTAAACAAATGATGTAAAGCTAAGTGAGGAAGCACTGACAACTCTTGTGACTTACTGAGCCATTTAAAATGAGCAATGAGCCAAAGCAGTAGTCCTACAGAGAAGGAGTCAGTAATGAATACATTATCATGCAGATTTCCCTAAGACAAAGGTAATAATCATGTGGCATTCACTTCTGGTCCTAAATAATTTTGAGGAGCTTTCCCTCCACTCCCCATGGACTCTGATATAACCTATTTTTGGTACAAAATAGAGAGATTTTGACTGTTGTTAACACCATAACTTTGTTAGACTTTAGCTGCCAGTACATTTTTTCAGAATCCATCAACTCATTTAAATCTTGACAGGGAAAATGGCAATTGAGCGTGAGTTTTACATTAAAGCAACACTACACTGACTAGAAGCAATGTGGCATTTCACCATTTCATCAACTGTGCTGCAGCCGGAAAACTTACAAAGGATAAATAATTAAATTTCCAGTGTTCTCTACCACCTTGTTTCCCAATCCCAAATCAAACACTATTAAACCTATTATTTAAACATTATTTTCATATTTTTAAAAATTATACCATTTAAAAAGTAAGATATCTTAATCTTACTGTTTATCCATGATTTACATTATGCAGTATTGTTCTTCTCTAGTATTTTCTTGATGTGTTATAATTTGGTGAGGAAGTTACCTATATTCAATAAATGGTGATGTCATAAAATTTAATTAGGTTCACCAGGGGAAAAATTTTAAAGGGGAAAGAAAACAATAGTGCAGCTTATTCTGGCCTGTACTTTTTACTCAGAGGGTTTAGAGGGTTTATCCCCTGGGTTGAAATGAAAAACGTAATTCTGCTATCTTCTCAGCCCTTTTAAATTCCCTCATGCCTTTATAGACTGAGAATCAAATCCAAACAGAGGTGCACACTATTGATTAAAGATGTGTATGGATATATTTTTAAAATTTATTTTATTAAATTTATTAGAGTGACATTGGTTAATAAATTGTACAGGTTTCAAGTGTACAAGTGTATGATGCATCATATGTATATTGCACTGCGTGTTTACCACCTAAAAGTCAAATATCCACATGGATTTTGGTATTCTTAAGCATCTCTTATAATTGCACAATTTGATAATTTGTAGGATTTCAAAAGTGAGGGAAAAGCTTTTAAAATCATATAAAATTCTCACATTTTTGTTTCCAGATTCATACAGCCTAGACTGAATTTTAGGTGGAGCTAGGCTGAAAAGAATAAATATGGGCCAATATAAAAAAATTTCAGATCATGCAAAGTATGCATGGTTTTGTATATAGAAACAACATTCATAATATTTTAGTATGCTGAAATTTAAGAATCGTGAACTAGAAAGGAAGAATTATTTTTTAAAGCCTATCAACAGAGCTCTGAATATTCAAACTATCTGCCTTTAAGATAGCATTTATTAAATTCCCAATAGTGACATGGGGTTGAGTAGAGAATTATAAACTTGGCATACAGGGTTCAAGTTATTCTTTTTAATGTTGTATTTATTACCTTAGTATATATTAATAGATTTTGATTTTATGAAGGGTAATCAGAGACACAGCTTATTGGGGCATGAAGAGAGATAATTTCCAATGGTACCAACAGAAGATTAGAATATTTATGACTTAACCTCACGGTATCTCCTGATTTAGTTGATGGTAAGACATTAAATGGAGACCTTATTTTACTTTGGCATTTTAATTCCTGAATATGTTGCTCATCACTATGCATTCTTTACCAACTCAACTTTGAAGACAAACTTCACACATTCATATAAACCTCTCTTCAGCATTGATAGACACTCAAATAAAATTTAAAAGAATAAACTGTCTCTTTATCACATATAGCAACCGGCTTCTCTGAGGACCTGTAAACCAACACATTCTCTTCTACTGATCTGGTACCTGGTTATTATAACCTCAAAAAATAAATGTCATTCTTTCCTGTTGGCCATTGATTTTATTTGATCCAAGCAATTTTCCATTCTTCTCTCTTGGGTCGTGCTCTTTAACACATCTTCAAACCCTGGACACTATGAGGATAAGTCAAATTACATTTTACATCTCATTAGCTTTAACAAATACATAGCTGGCACTTAGACAAACATCATCTTACCTGCTGTTCTGTTCCTCACAATATTGCCTTCCTGCTGTTTTTACAGGTGCTATTTAGGTAGAGCTATTCTGAGATTCATCATTGTTACAGCATCATTGTCACAAACTTGCAAACACAAATCTGGGAACAAAGGTTAACTTGGAAACATTACAATCCAAATATCAAAAGCTAACACAGTACCATTTGGAAAATAAGTATATATTTAAGACAACCAACACCTGCAAAATCAATGGAAATAAATCACTATTGTCCTCTTTATACCCATAATTATTGTTTTACTCTTAAACAGTTTCATGTCAAATTGGACATACTTGTTAATGTACTGAAGTTCTCTCCTTTTTTTTATTTCTTCTTATAAGGGCTGAACATGCTAATATCAATAATAAAATAAACAACACTTTTCTCCACCTTCACATATCACTTTGAGGTAGCTGCATGGACTTCTGCCACCAATGCTATTACCCTATAATGGTTATCAATAGTTGAAAACAAAGTATATGGTATCCTTTTTTAGAGTTACAGTGAAATTGTGAAACCAGCCATTTAATTTGAAAAAAGATGAAGCCAGATGCAAAGTCAAATGTAGGTTGGCCCTTTCTTCAATTTAAACAAAATAAACTCCCTTGTCTTTCCTTTGATCACTTAACTAACTCATTTATTAATTAAGTAATTATCTCTATCATGTGCCAGGCAAGTAGAACCCATACTATATGAAACTCACTCTTGGAAACAATGGTAGTAGGATTTGTGAAATTTGGTCCAGGTTTCATCTTTAAGGAAAGAGCAATTGTGAAAACAAGCTGTGTCATAGGCATCTAGATTTTATTATCCCAGTCTTGCTAGTAAGACAGCCATCACCCCATAGTTAACTTCGAAGTTGGGTTTAGGGCTCACTAAGACCAGTAGTCCAACACAGAAGCAGACAAGGGTCTGAGAGGAGGCTGACACTCCAGTGAAATGCCCTTTGCACTGTACTCCACATCTTATCCTTTACCTTTCCTTTCCTAAACCCTTTCCCCTGGGACTCTCTGTCATGAGCACATGGGGAGAATTTTCTGGGAAAACATTCTATGGACAACAGCATCTCACCCCTGACGGATGGACTCTGTACAGAGATCATCCAGTCCAATATAACTTAATCAACTGAGCTGCTCCAGTGTATGAAACTCCTTAATACCATCCACCATTATTAAACAGCAGAAATTTAGAATGTATCCCTTGTAATCTGCATGATCTTTCAGTGTTCCCTTTGTCACACATACTAAATATGATACTACTCACTTGCCCTTATAAGGGAAACATACTCATTTCTCCTTTATTTTAAATAAAAACCAAGAAGGACATGAGTGAAAAATGCTGCAAACTTGCCCTTGTTAAATTGGCCTAAAAAAATTAAAATGGTAGACTATTAAAACAATTGGAGTTGAATGGCCAGATTAAAAATTCCAGATTTTTTATTTCCAGTGTTTCTGGGCAAGTCTGGATGAAGTTAAATTCTATCTTGAAAAAAAAAAAAATCAAAGAAACAAAAAACAGTGATGTCACTCCTAGTTAATGGATGTCATTCCATTCCATTGAAGGTGGTCTTATATTAGCTAGAAATCAAATTTGATCTTCAAGTGGTAAAAAAAAAAAAAAAATCCCCCAAAATGTTTCTGTTGTTTTTCTCACATCTAGGATTAGACAGGCACAAGAGTCAATGTCAAACTCTGCCCACTCCCCTTCAAGCCCACCCCATTATCTCAAAAAAAAAAAAAAAAAAATCAAGTAAATGTCTTCTTCCTTTCTGGAAAGAAGGAGTATGCCATTCCGTGTTTGTGAGTTGCTTCTTCCAGAGTGTAATCAATTATTGATTGTGTGAGACATCATAAATAAAGCCAAATGTAAGCAAGTGATTAATCATTTATTTCTGGTTCACCTTAAGAGAACAATACAGTGATAACAAAAGCAAAAACATCAACTGTGTCTCCTGTTGATTTTGTGCATGTTTGGAAGGTGCATCCTCTACATAGTTCATAAGGACTCTTGCACCATCAGCTAAGACACTGGTGAGGAAAATCACCCCGACAGGCAAAAATGACATTTGGAGTCTACCTAGTGGAACAGTAGTATCTTTGTATAGTTATATGGATTACTGTGCCAAAAACCAATACCTTCTTCCTTTTTTAAAAAAGAAGGTTTGTCTGACTGGTTCTGTTCCTGATTGAATTACCTACTTACTTGCTATGTGACCTTGGACAAATTTTTGACTTCCAACTTTGTTTTCTCATCTCCAAAATGAGGAAAATATGGGATATTATTTCACAAGATCATTGTGAGAATGCATAATGCATATACTTTATCAGTCAGGGTTCAACCAGAGAAGCAGAACCAGTAGGAGATATAAATACACATATGTGTTCATGCATTTGTTGTTAGGGAGAGAATAAAATTATCATTAACTATTCAATTAAGTTTACCTTCAGTTGAACAACTCAGTACTCTGACAATGTGTTCAACCATTTAATATTTATGGTTGTTACTTTTATTCTTCAGTGAATAATATTAGCTTTGGTTCTTTAATAGTAATATAATAACTAGTTAGTTAAATTCTTCTAACCTACTCTTAAAATAATAATCTCCTGATTTTTGGCCCATTGTGCCTTGGGATCTTCATGGACTTGAGGAAGCTTCTCAGTCCAAAGTCCCTGAATGCTTAGTGTGGAGTCTTAAAATAGTCTATATAATATCAACTTAGACACTTTTTTAAAAAGTATTCAGATTCTATAGAATAGGGTTAAGATTTATTGTTGGGTAGTTATGGAGACCAGGATCTGCATTTTTAACAAACTAGCATCTAAAAATTCCTTATGAAGTGTAAAATCATATAACCACAATACACTTGTATAGAAATGTGTACAGAAGCTTTAATTATAATAGGCAAAACTGAAAGCAATCTAAATGCCCATCAGTAATTAAATAGAAAGATGAAATATGTTATATTCATACAATTAAATACCCCTGAGCAATGAAAAGGAAACAGCAATGATGCACACAACATGGATGAATCTGAAAATCATTATCCTGACTGAAGACCAGAAACACAAATGAATTGTTTAATGTAAGATTTCATTTATATAAAATGAAACTAATGTATGGTGCTGGGAGCAGATCATCATTTCTTGCAGAGAACTATAAGAACTTTTTTGAAGAAGATGGAGAAGGCTGTATCTTGTTGATATGCATCTGTAAGAACCTCTGAAATTGCACATTTTAGATAGTTTATCATTTTTGCAATACAGTTGATATGGAGAAAATAATGGATTGAGGTGGAAAGAAGATAATCCTGGGGAACAGAATTTGCTATAACGGAAAAGCATGAACTTCAGAATCCAAAAGGCCTGGCACAGAACTTGCCACCATAACGTACTAGCTCTGAAACTTACAGAGAAGTTATTTAACTCTCTGATTTTCAGCTTAACCATCCTTAGTAACATGGGAAAATAATCTAATGGTGTTGTTTAAAACCTAAATAAAAACTTGTTAAATGACTAACAAAGAATCACGTACACCATAGGTACTTTTTTTAATTTTAAACTTGCAATATTTTTACTGGCTGGCTGATACAAAGTGTGAATGATTTCCCATATCAACTTGCTTAATAATTTCAAGTTTTATGTAATTTATATTATTTGAAAATGAAAAGAGCTAACTTTTATCATAAACCCCACTAACATTTTCTCTATGTTTAAATGAACTTGCTCTTATCTTCTGGCACTCTTATTCCTGATTTTCCTGTATTCAGTGGCCAAAGATCTTATTTGTTTCTAATAGAATGAAATGTACTTAGTCTCCTGATCATCGCCATGACCAGAGTCAGCTGTATTATTTGTCTAATGTATTCAGGTCTCTTAAGTGTTGGAATTACAAGATCATTTAAATATAAGAACAGGTTGGATATTTTTTAGTAATGTGTTAAGCAACCACTGCATTTCCATGTAGGCTGCTGTATTCAATAAGCATATTTCTGCTCTAAGAATATGATTGTCCTATGAACTCAATTTATTCTACCCTGTGTATGTGATTGGAGGACACCAGGAGATTTGTATGTTTATTCTATGATTCAGATCTCACAGGGACATCCATTAAATTAATTTTCAAGGCCCAATTTCAGTAACAACTTCTCTTGTTGCTTCCTCTGGTCTTCTCTATGAAAAGAAAAAAGGCAGTGTAATTTAAGTAATAAGACCTTGAAGATACATACTTCATCCCCTTTATTTCATAAATAGCTTTAGAGAAGTAAAATTACTTGTCCAAAGAAAAAATAGCCATCTAGGACTGGTATATAAGTTCATTATGTCCAGTACAATCCAGTAAAATATTCACTCACTACACTGTGTTGACATTTTCTTAGATTATCTGAAATAATATACTTATTTGCTTTTCTATTTATTTACTTAGCATGTCCATTACTTAGAATACATAATTTGCTCTTGTAAATAAGAAACACTGCAAACAGTGGCTTACGTAATACAGCTATGTATTTCACTCATGTTTCAAATCAGAGTTGAGCCATCCGGGGCTTGTTGGCTGATAGCCCTGTCTTCCCTCACATGTGGTTTCCATTTTTGAAGCACAAGATGACTGACCAGCTGTTGTTATCACCTAAAGAGTTTGAAAGTTGAAGATGAATTTCCTTTAGGGTGATTTCCTTTAGGGTGATAGTACAAAAGTTGTACACACCAAGTTGTCTCACACTCTCTGTATTTTATGGTCACAGCTAGATGTCTAGGAAGTGGCAATGTAGGATCTTCAACACAGTGATTGGTCCTTGGTTAAACCAGGAATTATATCATGATAAGCAAGACCTGAAGAATGAAAAGTGGCAAATAATTAGAAGTGTCTCTCACAGGATGCTTTATATCAGTGACTTATAATTTTTTTCCTGGAAAACCTTGAAAGAATTTTTAAAAAGGTTAACATTTCTAAGTTAATACAGAAAATTATATCATAAATTTGCATAGTTGCAAAGTATACAAATGTCAGCATATTACAAATATTGATTAAGTCATTTTGATATCCAGTATCATACAGATAAAATATATGAGAAAGTTCTCCTTTAACAATCATTTTATATATTTTCTCCTGGAATTTATATTTTTATTCTACCTTTGCCATATAATTGAATTCTAATATTAATATTTCAATAATCTTATTAATCATTCTTTATAGCTTATTACAGAAAATCATATATAAAATTGGAATGTTTTTCCTGTGCTCAGGTCATTTGAAGTTTAATTTTTTCCTAGAGTATCTTAATCATTTTCAGAATTATATATAATTCATAAAATTGTTATACATCTTTGTAACTAATTTTTAAAAGGTTTTTAAAAGTCAGATACATGGGGTTATTTTCCTTTTTTAAAATATATATAGGAACACTGAAGAAAGAAATCAAGGAAGACACAAACAAATGGAAACATACTATATTAGTGGATTGGAAAAATTAACATCATCAAAATGTCCATACTACCCAAAGCAATTTACAGATTTAATGCAACACCTATTAAAGTACCAATGGCATATTTCACAGACATAGAACAAACACTTCAAAAATTTATATGGAAACATAAATGACCTCGACTGCTGCAGCAATTTTGAGAAAGAAGAGCAAAGTAGGAGGAATCACAATACTTGACACCAAACTGTATTACAAGTTTACTGTAATCAAAGTAGCCTGGTACTGGCACAAAA
>PVKU01000509.1:34329-114106 GCA_004027475.1 Anoura caudifer
CAAAAAAAAAAAAAAAAAAAAAAAAAAAAAAACCTCAAGCACCAACTTACACCATACACAAAAATAAACTCAAGGTGGATAAAAGATTTAAATATAAGCCATGACACCATTAAAGTCCTAGAGGGGAACATAGGCAGGAAAATATCAGGTATTTCACGCAGCAACATTATTACTGATATGTCCCCTAAAGCAAGGGACATAAAGGAAAGAATAAACAAATGAGATCTCATCAAAATAAAAAGCTTCTGCATGGCTAAAGAAAACAGTATTAAAAAGAGAACCAACTGTATGGGAAAACATATTTGCCAATGATACCTCAGACAGGAGTTTAATCTCCAAAATATATAAAGAACTTACATGACTCCACTCTAAGAAGACAAGCAACCCAATTAAAAAATGGGCAAAGGACTTGAACACGCACTTCTCCAAGGAGGACATACAGAGGATCCAGAGACAGGTGAAAAGATGTTCAATATTGCTAGCTATCAGATGCAATTTAAAATTACAATGAGATACCACTTCACACGGGTCAGAATGGCCATCATAAACAAAGCAACAAACAACAAGTGTTGGAGAGGTTGTGAAGAAAAGGGGACCCTAGTGCACTGTTGGGAGGATTGCAGACTGGTACAACCACTATGGAAAGCAGTATGGAATTTTCTAATAAAAGTAAAAATGGATCTACCTTTTGACCCAGCAATCCCACTGCTAAGATTATATCCTAAGAACCCTGAAACACCAATCCAAAAGAACCTATGCACCCCAATGTTCATAGCAGCACAATTTACCATAGCCAAGTGTTGGAAGCAACCTGGGTGCCCATCAGTAAATGAATGGATCAAGAAACTATGGTACATTTACACAATGAAATTCTATGGAGCAGAGAATTCTATGGAGCAGAGAATTCTATGGAGCAGAGAATTAGAATTTCTATTAGAATAGAAATTAAAACATTAATTTCTCAAGATCCCTTGATTTACTCTGGAAGACACATTGAATTCCCCATTATCTATCTTTTTGCTTATAACCCAGCAGAAAGAAAGGAGCTCCTACCCTTCGTGACAGCATGGATGGAACTGGAGAGCCTTATGCTAAGCAAAATAAGCCAGGCGGTGAAAGACAAATACCATATGATCTCACCTTTAACAGGAACCTAAACAACAAAACAAACAAACAAGCATAATATAACCAAAGACACTGAAATTGAGAACAGGCTGACAGTCACCAGAGGGGAGATGGGAGGGAATTTCAGGGGAAAAGTGGAAGGGTTTGGAGCAACAAGTATGAAAGACACATGGACAAAAACTAGGGGGTTGGATATGGGGAGAGTTGGGGTGGTGGGATGGGAGTAAAAGACAGATAACTGTACAAGAACAACAATTAAAATTTAAAAAAATCTATAGGTTTATATCACCTGTTGTTCAATTGAGACAGAATGAAGAATCAATATAATTCCCATTTTTGCATCACGTGTATATAAATAATTATAAACCTTTAAAACAAAATGTAGAAGAAAGTGAGAAGAACGTCAAAAAAGAAAAGCAATGCTACTCAATTCTTTGGACACCTTCTGAGTAACATGCCAAAAAATTGCATTGTGACATATTATGAATAATCTATTAACTGAGAAGTTTAAGGTATTTCTTCAATTTATTAAAAGCAAGGAATCTGGAAATCATCTGATATATGAAATTATTTGTGTCTATACTGTCATTCACTTTCTGGACACTAAACTCAAATGTAGAAGCATCCCTTTAATTTCTGCCCTGAGTGAATTTTATACCATAGGGCAATTTGCAATTCAGATATTAAAAATGGAGGTTAACATTTCTTTTGAAAAACAGATGAGAGAGACTGCTCAAGGGAAGAAGGGCAAGAAGAAACACTGCTGTATTCTCACGAAGGTTCCGTTTGTGACAGCATACATATGAGAATCTAGGGTTTGGCAATGATTGTTCTGTTTCCTTTGACATTCTTCATGTTCTCCAGGTTTCCTATACCCTAAATTGAAGATTGTTACATCATAATATATAATTTGCTTACTATTTTTAAATATTCTGTTTCGGAAGCTTTGCACAAACATACACTTCTACTCATAAAATGTTTGCCATTTGAAAATATATATATATACTTGATATAGCATATACAGCTAGGATTACTTACTGGCATGTGAGTCATTATAGCAAGGAAATAGTTCTTTATCACAGACTAAAGAAATTGAAGAGAGACTGATGAGTAAAAACTAATGGACAAAAACATTAATTTCTCAAGATCCCTTGATTTACTCCCAGACACATTGAATTCCCCATTATCTATCTTTTTGCTTATAACCCAAACAGTGTTAAAATAGGAGCAACCAAACCCACAGTTGACCTCTTGCCTTCAATTCTAGCCAAAACATACTTGATACTCTACATTTTTCAGTGCCATTATATTCTTTTTTCCCCTTTAACTGAAAAAAAAAAAAACAAAACAAAACATGGATGGGAGTCATTTTCAATGGCCATATTTCAAACTTTTCAAGAACTACAAAAACTACACCAGCCATGAAATGACTAGAGTTTTCAGGTTCAAGATCTCTAAGTACATCATCTTACTACCACATAACCATCTTTGAGATTCCTTCTGGCCATACTTCAAGGCTAGATGCTAAGCCCTTGATAATGTGCAAGTAAGATAAGAAGAGGGGGCTGCTCAGTGAGACCTGGTAATATATCAAGTCCACTGGTATCTTATCTTTGCTTTACGTACTGGTTATTTTGTAACATGTGTTCTTTTAATTAAAAGTAATTTATCTTCTTTTGCTTAACTGACATGTATATCTAACCACAGAGAACAAAGAGTAAAGAGATATGTAAACTATAAGAGAAGAACCCAATTTCTTAACAGAAAGTCTTCTATAGGCCATAAAATGATTTAAAACTTTATTGGCTCCAAAGATTTTAAAATGCTTGAGGAAAGAAACATTTTTGTGTATTTGGTTAGTTTAGTTTTCTTTTCTTTTCTTTTTTTGTTTGTAATGCTTTTAAATGTTCAACAAATATTGATCCAGTTCTTAATAAAAGCTAACAGTATAGCATTAAACAAGGCAGAAAAAAATCCTGGTTCAATGTAGATTTCACCTTCATAAATTCTCAGTGTGATTTTATGGAGACAACAGAGAACTGAATGAGTCGATTCACAGAGTAATAAGTATATCTTTGCTAAAAGCCACATTTCTTGTATGTGAAATGGTCTAATGGTGAGGTGTACTGATTTATAAGGACAAAAGAAGAGTGACAACACGTAAAGAGAATCTTCCAGTCTTAATTTCAAATATTTTACCACTTCCATAAATATTTCAAATATTTTACCGCTTCCATGTTTAAGATCATGTAATTTGTTTGAAAAAATAATGAGTGTACATAGTCTTTACATATGTGCACAATACGCAAATGACCCCAGTGCCATCAGTTCTACATTGAGATCTGTCAGTTTCCACCTCAGGTGATTCTATGTAAATCTCTGAGTTTGTTTCTTTCATTATGCCAAACTAAAGTATTGCCAAGACTATGTACCATTATGTAGGTGTTTTATATCAGTGTTTTTACAAGCATTGTGAAGGATATAGATTGCTATATAACTGCAGAACTGCCATAACAAAATAATATTGACTGGGTGACTTAAACACCATTTCTTTTCCTCCCACTCCTATACTGTCCAGCACAAATAACCCCATTTTTATTACAAAATCATAAGCATTCAATTCTGTAACACAACATTATCACACTCAAGCATACCATAATGACATTTTAGGTGAAATGTTCAAATTAAAACTATGATCTAACAGTCATCATGTATAACACCCATATTATTACCCTACCAACCACACTCAAGCAGGCCTTACTTCTGCTGGACCCTAAGCATGCTAGAAGTCAGGGATGAAGGCCCCAGGTGATTCAGTTTTGGGTATGGGATCTCAGCCTGGCTTGCAGGCATCTACATTGTTGCTATGACCGCACAGGGCTTCCTCTGTGGGCATGTGTGTATGTGTGTGTGTAGAGAAAGGACAACCAAAGAGCTCCCTGGTGTTCCACCTTATGTGGACACTAATCTTATCAGATGAGAGCCCCACCTTAACCTCAATTGCCTCTATAAAGGCTTTGCTTCCAAATATTGTCACACTGGAGGTTGGAGTGTCAACATATAAACTTTAGGGGAACACAAACATTCAGTCTATGTAATAACTAGCACTAATTGCTACCACTGAAATATAAACTCATGATCACTCAAGTGATGTCTATCTACTTACTACTCAGATTTCATAGCTCCTGGTGAAAGGCTTCCAATGAAAAATGTCAAGCAAAGTGCAATTTAAAATATAGATATAAGTGACTAATATCAGGATGATATTACCTTTTTGTTTTAATATGGAAGAAGGAAATATTAAGGACAGTAGGGAGGAAAGCAATGGTAAGGTGTTGTAAATCTCATACCAACATAACCATGTTGAATTCTTGGATTCTCCCTTACCACTGGTTGGTGCTTTTAGTTCCATGGTTGGGTCCCTCCAAGGCCAGCAGAATTGTGAAGAAAGAAGATAGCAGCTTATCACAAAACCACAGTAAATAACTTACATATTTACCAACGTGATGCTTAAAATAATTACAATAATTAGTACTAACACACGCACATGCAAAACATACCGAAAAATTGTCAGCCTAACCTTTGACATTGTTATGTAGACATCAAAAATAATTTTAAGCCTACTTAAGAAACCAAAAGATACTTATGAGAAAGCATTAAGTGACATAGTAGGTTATTATTACATATGTTTATGCTTATCTCAATTTAGTTAAACACGTGGTATGAGACCTGACCTGTCTCACTCAGGGTCACTCAGTGGATCTAGACAAGGATTAATAGAAAAGATTAACAAAGAATGCATTTAATTATTGGGCTCAGTGCTCTAGGACTTTTCACTCAGAGTATAAACAAGTGATGGAATACATTTAGAGAGAAGGTAGTGATGAGGATTTAAAGAGATTGTTTTGGAGAGGGAAAGAGGGATTAAAGTATGGTGATTAAAACTCCTAAGGATCCCTTAAGGTGTTTTGAAATACTTTATCTTCAGTTAGAGAACAAAAAAGTCTTTATTTGTTTATTTATTTATTTTTATTTTTTGACTGTCACAGAAAGCCAAAGCTTCAAATGGAAACGAGACAGAAGTGGTTGGATTGAGAATAGCTTCTACAGTATTTTCAAGACCAAGTTTACATGAGTGTTTCTCAATGACCAAATATGAATTGTTTGAGAGGTAAAGCCAGCCTGAAACCATTCACATCCTGCCCGGAGGACTGTAAATATAGGAGAAGAGAATGGTCACCTAAGCCAATATATCAAGATGGAGGCAAAGAGTGTAAAATAATATCTAAGCCAAGCTGAGAAACCACACAGAAATACCTATGATTTTTTTAAAAAGCCTCAGTTGAGTTTGCATGTTGAGTGGAAAAGTCAAGCAGTCAAATAAATCTTTTCTTATTTCTCTACCATGCCTTTCTTTCACTTTTTGAAACTGTTAGAAAATTAATCAGTGAATATGAAAAGAAAATCAAGTGAAAGGAAAGGGAAAATAGAATCTGACTATATCCAACTCTTCCAAATAGGGAAACTGCTCATTAGAAGTTCTAGTCAGAAATGAAGAGATAAATATCTCCTTTGAATGAAGTTTATGGTTTTTAACAATGTTTTTATTGATTTTATAAGTATATTTTCTTTTTTCATTGAGGTAAAATTTACATAAAATAAAACAAAAGATCTTAAATAGTTGGTTTGATAAATAATTGATGAGGTTTGAAAATTGTATAAATTCATATAACTACTAGTCAAAGCAAAAAATAAACTATTTCTAATTCCCCATAAAGTTTGCTCATGTCACTTTTTAATCTATTCCCTATATTTTCATCCTCTCTCCCAGAGGTAATCACACTCTGTTATCTAACTTACCTTTGTGTGTGACTTCTCTTGACCCACATAATACTTTTGGGAATTCATCCACATTTCTCTGTGTATCAGTTGTCCATACCTGTCGATAGTTAAGCATACAACATTATTCTTAATTCTGCTTATGAACACTTTCAGCATTTCAAATGTGCACCTACTATGAATAAGACATACATTCTTATGTACGTCATTATGTGGGTATATGCCTCCATTTCTCTTTTAGTGAGCTCTATCAAGCATTTATGTTAGCATTTGTTGTTTTGTCTATTAATTTTTATCTCCAAATCAAGAAAGTATCTTTTTATATTTCCTTCTTGCAAAGCTTTATATTTCTGACTTTTTATTTATATATATGATTAGTCTCAAATTAATTTCTGGTCATATACTCAGAAGTGGATATTTATTTTAATCCATATGGTTGTCCAGTTTTTCAACACCATTGTTAAAAAGATTTTTATATTTTTTGAATGGATGAAGTTCCTTCATGATAATTCAATTGATTCTGTATGTGTAAATCCATTTGTGGATTCCATGTCTTATTCTAATTTTATTTATTGGTTAATGTGGCTTTATAATGATTACAAATTGTAATTCTACCACATGTTTGTTAAGATTGTTTTGGCTTTGTAAATTCTTTCATTTTCATATACATTCGAATCCATTCTGAGAAAATGCTTGTAAAAATTCTGCTGACAGTGCTTTGGGCTGTTAAGTTTATTGACTGATTTGGAGGGAATTGACATATTAAAATATTGAAAAAGTCTTATCTATTACATTTTCAACTGTGTCTTCAGTAAGATTCTCTCTCTCTTATCTTTTTGAAAGTCAAATAGTCCATCTGTGTGTGACCATTTGGTATGATCCAACATATCTCTGATGATTTTTTTCATTCTCTCCACTTTTTGGTTTGTTTATTTCAGTACAGCTATTTTTACCGACTCATCTCCAAGTTCATTGAAACTATATTGTACTTTTTCTGGCTTCTGTTATGTCTATTAAACAGATTCCATGTGATGGCACTTCTTTTTTAATGTTTAGAACTTGTGCATGACTAAAAAAAAAACACTTTCTATATTACTTCTGTAATTCTCCATCATTATATACATAGTTTCTACCTTTTCTAATATTTTATTTTTTAAAGAAGATTGTATTTATTTATTTGTTTATTCGATAGAGAAGGGAAGAATAAGATAGAGAGAGAAACATCAATGTGTGAGAGAAACATCAATCGATTTCCTTTCACATGCCCCCAACCAGGGACCTGGCCCACAGGCCAGCACTCAATCCACCGAGCTACACCAGTCAGGACTAATATTTTCTTTAAGGTATTTATCATAGTTATTTTAGAGTTTCTTTTTGTTAGTTAGTTGTAACATAAGGACCAACTTTGGGTCTGCTTCTATTCCACTTACCAATGTATTGCCACTCAACTCCAAATCCATTCTTCATTTCCCTGCTTGCAATACGGGAGCTGCGAACTATCAACATTTCTCTTTCACCACCTGACATGGTGTTTTAGCAGCACACTGAACATCCAGTGGTGCTAACCTGCAGTGAATCTCACTGCATGACTGCAGTAGCTTCCCAATGAATTATGCCAGCATTCCGACCATCTTTTCATTAGCTCAGCAGTAAGCCTGTGGGAAATTCCTGGGAAGTTTTACTGACACCTCAGCAGGCAGTTTTCTGCCTGCTTACTTCTGCCTGCAGAACTAGAGCAGACTTTTATGACATCCAGTGGTTATAGTCACACCACTTCCAGTGAGATCTGAATCTAAGTCATGTGCTGAAGAAATTATTTCAAAATTTCCTTTTCTTCATCCTTTATTTGCAGCCATATTTGTAATATTATTCCTTACATAATGTACTTTTTTATTCTTTAGAGTTCTATTTATATCTACTACTTAATCTCTATTGGTATCAATAGTTGATAAATCTTTATTAATAAACTCTCACTATTGAAATATACAGTGTGGTTTCTACCTCTCCACAGGATTGTGACTGATACAAAATTGATACCAAATAATCGTCCCAGGAGATAGACCTAAAGAGATGGAATTTGGAAATTATTTGATTTTTATCCTTGGATTTTGACACATGCTGAGTTCCTTGCTAATTACAAATGGGATGCTAACAATCCAGAACATTATACAGCATTATAATTAACCAATCTATCATCAATGTTTGATTGTGGTAAAGTGCCAGTTGAAATAAGTGCCTTGGAAGTCTAATGACTGGTCACTTGCCTCTTATGGCAGTAGTGATAACAAAACCTCTGAGAATTATGGGGTGAAGTAGATTCTTTTGTGTGTAGCGCAGGACTTACGGAAAACAAATGGCAAGCTTAGATCTCTTAACTTACAGCTCAAGTCACAGTATGAAAATAGAGCACTTGCTTGAGAGGCTATAGGTCTGATATTGCTGAAAAGTCAAAGACAAAACGTAAAGACAGAAATCGAAGTCAAAAATGCAATTGCTTGACATGCAGAGTTGCAATATTAGCGAATTCAGCATCACCGATTTTCTGTGTTGAAGTGGGAGCACAGATTGGTAAGACCAAAACTTCAAATGGGAACACGTGGTAGCCCTAGGTGAAGTGAACAATGCTTATCACTAATGTCACTTTGAGCCACATTTGTTGATAGAAGTAGATTGCCCTCCTGTGTCTGCGGAGACGGTACTTTATTTTCTGGAAAATCTTAGGTCCTTTGAGGGAATGGATAGAAGTTCTACTCAAGATACATCACAATCGCTCCTTTTTAACATTAGACCCATAGCTAGTGTTAAATATAACAATGTCCAACAGGAAAAACAGACATTACGACCAAGAAGAAAATACCTTAGACATCAAAAGAATTTTAAGGCTTTGCTATTATATCTGCAGAAATGTAGAGAATAAGTTAGATGAATATAAGAGGAAACAAATACTATTTATGTAAGCAAAATTACTAACGATTCTGAATTTAATGCATTACCTTATATACTGGACTCAATGTGGCCAATATTTAATGACCTTGAGGTACTAGAACTTGCCTGGTATGCTATGAAGGAAGAAATGCAAAGGCTTAGGCATGTGAAAATGTTATGAAGTATAACCTGCATATTCACTATGTTCTATATGGAGGAACTGAGGACAATCCCTTCAGTGAGACATTAAAAATTTATAAACAAGGGCAGCACCTTCATCCTCGAAAAAACTCCCAATTTCTCTCCTTTTTAAAAGAAATATCACCATTTGGGATGTTGGCTAGATGTGGACTTCTTGATTTTAATGTAATCATTATTTCCCAGGGCAGCAGAGACCAAGAGGCAACACTCAACTGCCAAAATCAAGGTGGTCATATCCATGGCAGGATACTTGTGATAAAAATGCCTCCTAGTGTCTAATAAATCACTGTGTCAATAGGAATGAAATAGATGGATAGCCTACTAGTGTGTGTGTATGTGTATATGTGTACATACATATTCTGATATTGCCAGTAATTATTTAAATCATAATCTTTCAAATATTCTAATTTCCCCCAAACTATTATTTCTATCAAAATTACATCAGTGGAAAAGATTTGCTTTAATCAGATTCTTTAATATGTTTATATTTTGTACATTGAATTTTAAGCTGATCCAGTCATTGGATTTGATTTTCTTCTGGAAGCAAGACAATAGAAATTCTTTCAATGAAAGGACAACTATGAAAAGAGAAAACTAAAGTACATTTAAGATAGACATGATCTGTGTGTAAAACTATAGTTTATTTTGTTGCTTAGTATCATAATAAGAAACTTTAGTAGAACAGTCCTTCCTTCAAGTTAAATAGATATTTACTGAGTATCTATGATGTATTCAACACTAAGATGTGTGATATCCAGTACATACATATAAACAATAAAATATACAGATTCTGTCAATAAGGATTGTATGTTGTCTTTGGGAGAATAATTCTAGTGAATGAATTATAACCATTGCATGTATGTAATATATAAGCATTATATACACATATGGCATATATATGCAACATAATCATTAAATACCTTCATATGCATGTGTATGTGTGTGCGTACTTTCATTTGTGCTATATCCTTGCCCTATATTAACACATTACAGAGCAGATTACTAAATAAGGGGAAAAAGGGAGAAATAAAAGTGATAGCAAAACTCAGCAAAACTCAAGAAAAAATTAAATGTATTTAAAAAGAAAAACAGTGAATCGACTCAATTTCTATCAGGAATAGTAGAAGTATTATATAATTCACTGTAGTCAAGTTTGTGTTGGAAGCCATGCTATTGAAGAAAAAACACACTTAGTATTTATAATTTTAAACCTGTAAACTTTGAAAACAAGATACCTACTAAGAAGAAGTGCTCCTGGTGCTTAAACTGGGTTAAAATTAAAAACAAAACAAAAGAAAACATTTTCCAGCAGCCATTTCTAAGCAGAGGACTCTCGCAGAAAAGGCACGTCAAGGAGAAGTGGGAACCGAGCTGCCTGCCTCGGCCCAGAGCTGCCGTACTGCACAGTGCTTCTGCCATCTGAGCCAGCCCTGCGGAGGAGCTCTTGGAATCCTGTTTCAACCAATAAAACTGAGACTTTCCCAGTCCAATTAGAGATTCATAGCTATATTTCTACCAGCATTTTACCCACCTATTTGAGCAGCTGTATTCTGACCAACCAGGACAGTGCCTTTTGGTCCAACAAACTGCAAGGACTTAGAGTTCTTATTAGCCTGAGGATGGACCAATCAGGGACTGGGACAGGTACTTCTGTCTATATAAGTCAGTTACTCTGGGGATCAGCAAACACACTTTCCCTATCTTCTGAAGACTCCGTTTCCCTGGCTGGAAGTGAAACACTGGAGATGTCTTGCCAGAGCAGAGCAAAGCAACCAGCTGAGGACAAAGCAGATGGGCAAATAGAGGAACAGACCTGTCCACAGCAGAACAGAGCTGCTTTGCCCCAGGGCCGCCTCACCGCGGCCTCCCTGCAGCTGTGCTGTTTTCACAGCCCTGCTGTATGACTGTTGAGCTGGTCCACAGAGCTAGTGTTATCACAGCTGCGCTGTATCACAAGTGAGCTGTTTCCTTCTTTACCATACCCCCCAACTGGGGATTCCCATTGGCATTGAATTGACACCAACTACCTTTAGCTGACAGACCATAACTCTAATGCCATGCCTTTTGCTTCACTTTATCGTATAGTGTTTAGGATATTAATTTAGTATCCCCCCCAGGCAGATATTGTGTAATAGCTAAGATAACATTTCATAATTATTTTGTACTGTAGTAGCACTCTGCATAGTGACTTGTTTTAGACATATTCAATACATTTTCTTTTATTTTGTGTATTTATTTGACAATAAAATAACACTAGCTAGCTTTTAGAATTTAAAACTGTCTAAGCTTTTAATTCGTGAAATTAAGGATGCAAATTTTAAGTATAAAATATTAATTTAATGATAATAATTACTGGTGGACTTCATAATAAATAAAATAGTTATAAGCAAACAAATTCCAAACTATGAATTGTATAGCCCGGCACTATGCCTTTTTTTATGGGAAGTTTCCTATCAGTAGGAGCCCTTTCTTTCTATTTGGGATTTTCAGGTAAAAAAGAATGAATGGGTGAAAAATCAACAACTTCTTACGTGCAATAAACATTATATATTAGCTTTACAGAAAAATGATTGATGTCATGTGATCTTTGTAATTTTCTGGTTTTCAGAAACAACTCCTCAATACCTGAGATTGTCTCCGAAGTAATTCAGTGAAGTGACCAAATACCCCTCATTTTAATGGACTGTATCAGCCTCCTAGGAATTTTCATTGGAACATTAACTTGTTCCTTTATAGCCCTATTTTCAAATAGCAGTTCTTGTACTCTTTCAAAAAGTCAGCAATTGTGAAAATATTCTTTTTTATTAGGAGTTTTTTTCCAGTTTTGTGGAGATATTATTTTTAAAGCCATACGCATGATTTTTGAATATTTTATTTGGATAAAACAAAAATATATTCAGTGTAATTGTTACTTATAATACTCTCTTTAGTAGATATTTATTTATTTTGAATATATTTATTGATTATGCTATTACAGTTTTCCTATTTTTCCTCTCCTTTATTCCCCTCCCACCATCATTCCCTACCCTAGTTCATCTCCATGGTCCCACATATAAGTTCTTTGACTTCTCCATTTCCCATACTCTTCTTAACCTCTGTCTATTTTGTACCTTTTGTAAACAAAAATATATTCAGTGTAACTGTTACACATAACACCTTCATTGGTAGACATTCAATATTTTTTTAAATAGTTACTTTCCTTGTAACTGATAATTTTACAAATATTAATTGAATATCTGATATATCTCAGAGTGCTAGATGCTGATGTTGTGGAAATAAAATAAATGTTCTAAAACTTTAGAAATGAAAACAAAAAATACTGGCTGTGAATAAATAAATACAAAATATTTGCAGCTGAATCACAGTAAGAGGAGTAAAATCTGCCTGAGAATTGGGGGAAGCATCACAGGAGTATGAGGAGATACATTTGAAACACATCTTTAAAAATAAGTGAGAATCATAAAGTGTGTAAAGAGAAAAGATCCTTATTATGGGCCAAGGTCGATCTGCAAAATATCACAGTATTCAAACAAAGACCAGTGAGAAACCCTGGGCACAATTCACTAATCATACCATGTGAGAGAGGCAAACCAGGACAATTGAGTACATTTTGTTTATTAAGTGAAGATGTTTGAATGCTCTTGGCCCTAAGTAACAGAAAATCCCTATTTGAGTCTTCTTTAACAAGAACAAATTTATTGTATTGCATAAAAGAAATCCAGATATACATATATATTTCACATATATTTATATGTGTGTGTGTGTGTGTGTGCAGAGAGAGAGAGAGAAGAGAAGGCCAAAATTGTATAACATGCATTGCAGAGTCCATTATTTAGAAAAGAATGGCACCACCACAACTGACTGAGATTAATCTAGATACCTAGAATCTTGGTGGTTGTCACCTTCACTGCAGGGACATGAATGAATGGTGAAGAGGAATTGTGTGTTTTTGTTTTGCTTTTGTTTAAGGAAGCAAGGTTGGGAAAGGGTTGAATAGGTAACCACCTTGTTTTGCACTAAGAACAAAAGGAGAATACCAACATGCTTAATGAAGCTAATAAGGTTTATTAAATTACTGAGACTCAGGTTTGCAGTATCAAATGAGCCTAAAACATGTGGGCCAGGTTTCAGAGTGATATCGTGAGGCAAGCTTACATGGTTTACAAAGATAACTTAAATGTTTCTATCTTCTTCTCTTTGGCATTATACTGTGAATTTAAATCTAACGAATGAGAAGCCAGCAGAGGTTCCATGTATGAGGGTGTGATTTTTACTATTTGTTTTTGAGAAGCCAATTTAGAAAGGATAACAGACAATCTAGGTTAGAAGCAAGAAAACCATATTTAAAACATACATCAGGATTACATCAGGAGAAACATTACGTAAGTCTTAATTTAAAAAGCAGTAGTGATTTTAGAGAACAATAAGCATTTTCTCTGTGTGTTTGGAGTTAATATTTATAGGATTTATGAACCATGAAATGTTGAAGAAGGAGAAGAAAGCTTTAAGAATGATTCCAAGAGTATAAGAAGACAACCTTAAATAATGACTATAACAGTGAATGAGGAATGGCACTCAGGGAGGGGGGCATTTTTGACAGACTATTTTGAGAGTATTGATAAGATATCCTGAGGCTAACGTCAGGGTGTAAATGGAAAATGCATCTGGAGCACAGGACACATGGAATCAAGAACTGTTAGTTACCAAAGCCGTCATATTAGAAGGCATGGGATCTCATTTGGAAAAAATATACTGGAATGGAGAGATAAATGAGATCCATTGGTACCTGCACAGATTTCTCAAGCTTTGTCTTTTGACCCACTGGTACCTAGGGAGGCCTATGAAGCTATATTTTTTAATCTTCTTTCATCGCTACAAACACAAAAGGCAGAAAACTGTACAAGAACAACAATTAAAATAAAATTAAAAAAAAAGAATTACTTCAGCATGTTGTATTCTAAAAATCACATCTTTTTCAGGCTTCATGTTCGTTCAGAAAAACAAAAATCTATATTAGTAGTGACAATATTCATACTTCCTGTCAAATAAGAGACAGTATTCTCCAAGGTAGATGAATGCATCTTTTTGTTGCAAGAACTTTGTGACAGTCATTTTATCTGCTTAAATGTTGCATATTTGTTCTCATGTTCTAAAAGATTTGCTCAATAAATGATTTTACTTTAAGTAATGCACTTTTAAATTATTATTTGAGAATTATTGTCTGAAATATTACCTACCTATTTTTTTAAAACATGCCTCTTTAAGTTATTGTTTTGTTCAGCATGGAATACAGATACTTTGGATTTTTTTAAAAAGCCAAATGCCAAATGTTTAGCATATTGTGTTTTATGAATCCTTTGCCAAATACATGTGCTTATGCTACAGAATGTTGTAATAGCCCTTTGTGAAACATGTTGGAAACAAAATTTTATAGTAGTTACATTATAAGATAAAGGCTGTACCTAGAAATTTATGAAAAATAAATGCAAACAATATTGCTCTAACCCCACTGTGAATTAATGTATAATAGTCATATCAATCAAATCTCTTTTATATTGATTCATTTTATATAATATATAAAGCAGATGGGTAAAAATATAGTCTATCTTCATAATATTCTATGCTGTTCCTAAATAAAAACTTTTGGATGCTAGTTTAACCTAACTTTTATATATATATATATATATAATTTATTCAATGTGTATATGTACAAATTATTCAAATTTATAATTTATTATATTAAAGCATATAAATTATTCAAATATATATAAATTATTTTATTTATACATGAAAAAAGTCTTTGTGAATATTTACTGACAGTGGACTCATTATCATTTTGCGTTTGAGCAGAGACCTAAAGGAAATATAAGGGTTAGCTAAAGAGGAGGAGGTATTGTTACATTTCAGGGATAACTGTGAGAGAAGACCTTGTGAATGGAGAGGAATGGTGAGTTTATGATGTTGAAATAAGGTAGGTATTGTTGAAATTCAAAGAAAGGAAGCAGAGAATAAGAAGGTGCTACACACAGAAATAGGGACCAGACCATGATAAAATAAGGTTGTATCAAATTAATTGATTTTGGTCTCTATTTGAAAAGCAATAGAAAGTCATTAAAATGTTTTACACCATGAGATAGATAATATTGTAAGGTATGCAATACTTAGAAGATGTGACCTGTTGTATTCTGGAGAAATAATTGGAGAGTCCTCATAAGGGAATCAGACTAATTGCCTTTTCTATCATCCACATAATTGATAGTAGTAGCTTTCATCAGACTGATGGCATTAGATATGGAAAAGGGAAAAATCTGAGGAATATACCAGTCATACAGCCCAGGTGTTACTAATGAATCCTTTCTAGGGAGCTTTGGATAGACAAAGTGATGACACCTACATCTCTGGCTTCTGGAAGGGAATGAATAGTGTCATCCTCTAAGATAGAGGAATAAAGTTAGAAAAGAGCTAAATTTGGAAGGAAAGATTATAAATTTGCTTTTAGGTTTTGATTCTGAACTCCCTAGGTTCCAAAATTAAGCAACTGAACTGAGGACAAAGAGCTCACCAAAGAGAGTTATAGGGTCATTTTCCTGTATTCTACCACTCAATTTAAGAGTTTTCTTTTTTCCCCTCCCACTTTGAGGTCCTTAGGATTCTTCCCATCTCATTGTTTACTTTCTCTGTGATCTCACACATACAGCTGCAATAACCACAAACATGCAAATGACTCACAAATTCGAATTCAAGTTAATAGTCTCCTATGTCATTCTGTATTTTCTCTTTAGGTAATGTCACACATTCGTAGTCTCAGTTATCACAAATTTGCAAATGACTCACATATTATAGTTATAGTTGTGACTGCTCTGTCTCACTGTTTCTTAATGTTTTTTTTGAGTGGTTTGAAATTCTCCAAATATATTTTTAAAAATGGAAGATGATGATTTCAGAAGGAAGGAACAATCTACTAATAACAGAATGATATGGAAAATTAAAAATGACCTTGGTACTGACGTGAGCCTTGTGAGTGAGATTCAAGAACAATTTTAGTGCTTGATGAGGATGGAAAACAGACATTTTTGCGTTGAATAATGACTAAGAGATGAAAAAATGGAGACAGTGAGGATTAAATTTTGCTGGTAATAGGAGGGTTTTTTTTTTTTTAATTCAGGAAAAGAGAAAATACGCAAAAGCCAGTAGCAAATATGCAGTTGTGAGACACAAGGTTTACAATTCAAGAGAAAAAAGATTCACGAGTGTAAACTCCCTGAGTAAAGGGGATAAATTGAAAGTGAACATGGGATAAAAACTGACTGCTGGGTTCCAGGCTCAGGGTTTGTGATGTGGTAGGTCTGGCTAAGGCCAATAGTTTGTGTTTTTAATGAGTTTGATGCAGATGCTGTTGGTCAATGGATCTTACCTTGAGAATCACTGCTGGGAAGAATGGGAGTAAACTGAACAAAAATGTGGCAACATTACGGGGCACTGTGGAGTGCTAGTTTGATATGTTGGTTGTGAATTTATAGTGTTACCCACCTGCTCTAATATCTGTTTGTTTCTCTATACACATTGTACTCATTGGGGTGTGTACACATTGAAAGCATATACATCTTGGATAAAGGCACAGTTAGAGTACAGTAAAAGGTAGAAGGAAAGATGTTCATGGATAGGTGAAAATATTATCAAAATTATAGACTTCTGTATCTTAACTAAAGATTTGTATAATTAGGCTGTGCTAATATAATGGATGAAGACACAGTGTATTTGTTTTAACATCTGCACATTATCCAGCCTACTCATGAGATTGTGACCTAAATCAAAGATATCAGAGCTGATGTAAAAGGTAGATTTTACATTGTTTCATACTGGATTTACAATCCCTATTGTTCACTTTTTTCAGAAACTGCTTTATAAACTGAGTTTGAGCCTATTAAGAGATTGTTGTTTTTTAATTTATTTTATTAATATATCTTCAAGCATTTTAAAAATATTTTATAATCATTTTAATCTTAAACTAATCAAAATACAAACTATAAAGTGATTATATTTAAATTAATTTTTGCAGCAATATTTAAAAATAAAAATAAAGATTTTCTTTCCCAGAGATCTGCTAAAGCCATACTAATTTGGCTGTCAGAAGGTTTAGTGGATCCTTAAAGAAATGCCTGTAGTTAATTTGTATGCACTATTCTATCTCTATCTATTCACAAAATTTAAATTTGTTTTAAGAAGAAAAAACTTGCTTTTTTACCTTCTTAAAAGGGAATTCACTAGTGTCCTTTCTTAGAATTAATGTAGGTCATTTTCAAAAAGTTTATCTCCTAGCAGCAGAACAGGGGCCACCAGAGTAGGCAAGAGAAATTTGACTTTTGCCAGAGCAATTCCTGTTTCATCTATTCTAGTCATTAGTTTCCACGTAAAGTTCTTGTAAATGATATAAAAAGTGGGTTTAGACACTTTGAAATAAAACTTGAAGAACAGTATGTGAGAGACCAGCTGCACTGTCACTGAGGGGCAGCTAATGACAGGGCTTGTCAGAGTTGCTTAAGAGAAACACTCATGCAGCTGGGAACACAACACATACACTCAGCATACGCATTGCAGCAGGATTATCGCTTTATCTCTCTCCAGCTTTTCATCTCTAATGTGAAAATACTAAATATGGAACGATTTAATACTCATTTTAGTATAGTGATGATCACATAGTCTACTCACAGTTAATATTAGCTACAATTGTATTAGATACAGAAGAAGCATTTTTTAAAACAAACTGTTGCATTTAAAAGAGGACCTTCTAAGTAGTATTTCTTGAATTTAAATTATTATATCTCTCTGTCTGCATACACATAAGTGACAAGGACATTAACTGCTTACACGTAGGAAATCTTTATTATTGGTTTTCACTCTAAACACTTATCACACTTGCCTGGTATGCCTGGTATCAACTTTAATATATGCTTTAAGGAAAAGGAAAAATCTTAAAAACAAAAACAGTAAGACCAGCTTACAGTCACTGTAAAAGCATAATTTAGATGAACATGAATGGGGATATTTCATATGCATTCTATTAACTTTAAATTCACTAATGGAAAATCATATACCTGTATATTAAGCATAGAAAAAAGGTCAGAAGACAATACAGGTTTTTTTTTTTTTTTTTTTTACAAGCAAGCTGTAATAAAAACGGGCTTTTAAAGCCACACAAATAAAATTATTCTTTAGTATTTTCTGTATCCTTAATACTATATGTGAGACCAATTACTCACTTTTCTGTGAGGATAACCAAGTTGTGTTCCCAGTTGATTATTTCCTAATAAATAATGCCAAGCTTTAGGTAGGATTATGTTGTCAAAATCAGATTGATAAAATTATTTTCAGAAAGAAATTTTGTAAATACATGAATAATTTATAAACAGTGAGGTTTCTGTAACACCATTTTCCAAACAGCTTATTATTCTACTGTTGAATTTATAGACAGGTAAAAAAAAGAACTATTGGGTTTATGAGTTAACACTCCAAAAGTCTCAGCAGAAGCTAGTTAGCTTTACAAAACTCCGGACTATAATCCCTAAATTTGATCAATTTATTTTTCCTCCCTAAGTGTGTGCAGAGTTGATCAGTAGCTAAAGGATAACTCACACTAACCAAACAGTTTTTTTCCTTAAAGCTAAATAATAATAATAATAATAATAATAATAATAGCAATATCTGTGAAAAAGACTGTTACTGATTGCTGAATATTCATGTGCTAATTGACATTCCAGCAAACTTACAGTTAGTGTGGACCTGTGTTACTTGTTTTTTAGTGAAATAGCAGAAATGCTATGTGCCACTTCAGGACCAAGTCAGAAAGGCACAAATGTATCTTCTTTACCTCTTTCTTTCTTCTTGGAAGCAAATGTGGAGGACACAAGGTAAAATGGCATAATCACATGTGAATAGCCTAAGTATTGGCTGAGTATTGAATCCCCAATTGTTTCCCTCGATGACCATTTAACTCACAACTTATTTTGTGTGAGTGAGATAAAAATCTACTGTTTAAGACCTGCAATTTGGGGATTAATTTATCATCATAGAACCTGGTATGACCTTGATTAGTTAGTTCATACAGGATGATGTGTCTGGTCCTTCTGTAGCTGTACATTTATAGTATCGACACCTTCCCCTTCCAGTAACCTTCATAAAAGTGGGGGAATTTACAAATATTTTAAGTCACCAAGTGTTTATGGAGTGTTTTTTTCCATGGTTGTTTAATCCTACCTATTCATTATGATTTTTAAAAAAATATGTAATTCTTTAGGGTTAGTTTTCTTTCAAGAGTTTGTGTCCTTGTCTTTTCCATATACCTACCTTACCTAATGCCAAGTTCACTTGTTTGTTTTAATGCTATATTAAGTAAAAGTATTCAGGGCTATTTAAGGGACAATTCCAAATAATATCTATTCCAAATAATGTCTACCTGTGTAGAATTTAAGGGTTGTGTTCATAGGATTAGAAGACTGGAGTCGCACCTATGCTATAGCAAATACATTTAAAGGAATTAATCAATACGTTGAATTGTGAGTGCTGGTTCTACCAGGTAAAATGGTTTTGCCTTAAGAATTATTTTATTCCATTATTTTGATATGAATGTGTACTATTGCTAAGTATCAGTCACAGTGTTACTAAAGTCACCAGATGTATAAGGCTAACATTTAACTTTTTTTTTGCAATATAAGAAAACCAATTTTTAGAATTAACATTATTATCCAAAATGAGAAAGAGTTGGATCATAAATGTTTTGTCCATAATATAAACATATTAAATGATTTCACTGGACATGAGAGACAATCCACTGACATAAATTTTATTGTTTAAAAACTTATGTACATAAGTTTTTATATAGATTTTATGTATTCCATGCATTATAGATTATATAGATTTTTATTTAATCTATGTATTTATAGATTATAACAACATAGATCATAGATCATAAGATAATAAAATGTCATTTTATTCTTGCAGGACTTATTTTGTATCAATATGTTTATATTTGTAAATATAGGAATATGTATAGTATTTATACACATAAATAAAAGAGGACCTTTTGGGAATATATGTAGACATAAAATAAAATCTACTGATGTATATATCTATATATTTCAATAAGTTCCTCTTTCCGATTACATTGATATATAAATGTATAGTTATTAACAACAATGGAAAGTTAGTGTAAAGACAGGCCATGTTTTCATGCCATCCTATTATATCAGTTTAGGGGAAAGCATCAAGTGTGTTGAGTTGCCAGAGTTCCATTAATTTTTATGGTAAAGTGAATTTCAGAAGGCCACAGAACAAATAAATTAACTACTGTTATCTTTTGCTCTGTAAGCTTCAGTTTCTCTACTTCTTAGGAAGTGATGTGTGTGAAAGCATAACTTGTCTCACTAGGTTACAAAATGCTCAATTAAATGAGTTACCTGGGACAGCAATAGTACTTCAAAATTATAGTTACAGAATAAAAGTCTAAAACATTATAAATTTCAGTGATTATGTTCTTCATTTTGTTTGACCTAAAGATTTTCACATGCAATGCTTCATGTAAAGTTAAACATGTTAACATGTTGTTATATGATAAAAGTTCAATTACTTCCACTTTGAAAAAAGTAATTGAAATGTTATGTACCTTTTTAATTTAAATATTATTTTCAATTCGTTTGCACTAAATATTATTTTCTATTAGTTTCAAGTGGGTGTCATAGTGGTTACAATTCATATACTTTATAAAGTGTTTCCCCCAATATTTTCAGTACCCACCTAGCACCATACATTGCTACTATACGCTGCTGTACTTTATGTATTCCCTGTGCTGCACTTTATACCCCCATGACTATTTTGTAATTACTAATTTGTACTTCTTAATTCCTTTGCCTTTTTCACCCTGTCCCCAACCTTGCTCCACTCTGGCAACCATCAGTATACAATGCATACATATACCAAGTCATCATGGTATACACTTTAAATATCTTACAGTTTTGTCATTTATAAATCCATAAAGTTGGGAAGAAAGATTATGTATTGTCTACTTACCATCACAGTGACTGGCACATAGAGCTCAATGGTTTTACTTAGCTATTACTCCTTTTAACAAAATATTATAAGAAGAAACTTCACAATTTACAGTTATTTTAGGAATCTACAATTGTGTCAATATTAAAAATATATTTGAAATTGGTAAAAGTTAGTTAAATCAAATATTTTTAAAAATTCAAGTGGAGACCTGGCTGGTGTAGCTCAGTGGATTGAGCGCAAGCCCGTTAACCAAAGGCTCTCAGTTCGATTCCCAGTTGGGGCACATGCCTGGGTTGCAGGCCAGTTCCTGTCAGGGGACTCATGAGAGGCAACCACACATTGATATTTCTCTCTCTCTCTCCTTCCCTTCCCCTCTGAAGATAAATAAATAAAATATTTTAAAAAATTAAAAATTCAAGTGGAAATCTCCCTCATTCCTAAGAACAATGTTGATATAAATTGTTTATTGGGTTAAACTTAAAAATAAATATAAAAATAAACATGAATAGGAAGTTTAAAACTTTATCTGCAAGTAATTAAACAAATAAAAGTGATAATTTAAGGTTATGTTTCTCTATTGCTTATTTTTATTTTACTTGATTTTTCTAAATTTAAGAATAATCCAGTTCATTATCTCTACTTTCTGTAATTTCTTTTATGCATGTCATTTTTTTGTATTCATAAAACTATTTATTCTATGGAAAGGTTACCAAATGTAATGTAATCATGAGATGTAGTAATCATGAGATGTAGTAATCATGAGATATTATGATCATGATTAGGAATCATGATCGTAATTGTAGATTCCTAATTTAATAATCATAATCATGATTATGTAGTAATTATGAGAAGGCACCATTTGACTTATCTGAGTGGCTTAGAGTATCCATATTAGCAGGGAATAGATTTTTTATTTTGACCCACAAGACAGTATTATGCAGGGAACATTAGAAAAATACTTACGGGGCTATAAATAAAAGAGATAAAGAGAATTATACATGTCAAGATCAAACACATCAAACCAGTTCTAGGCACATGGACCAATTCAAAGTTGAGGGTTATACAAACATCAAAAGGATCAAAATAATTTCTGTAAGGAATGTGAAGAACCCAGCTTAGGTTCATATATAAAAAGTGCATAGTTTTAGTGCCTCAGAATTTTTGAAAATTGAGACAAGCCTTGCTGTGATATTTTATGTATAGTCCTATGTAGGAGGGGGTCAGATGAAACGATTGCTTGTGGATCCTGCCATTTCTTTAATTCAATCTGAGTGTTCCCATAAACTAGGAGCAATCTATTCAATCTCAATGGTCTGTGAAGAGGACATGTAAAGCAGGGGAAAAGGACTTGAACCAGATGGAGTGGTTAACAATAGAACATTTCATAAATTGCCAAGAAAATAAAAACAAGAGGTAGGAAGCCACAGACTTGACAAAAACATTTTCTCTGATCTGATAGGAGCAGAGATAACTGTGATGCCACATTTCTAGCAAACATAATCATCATGTTCATTATAAACAATTGTTCTTAGCCATGTGGAACCAAAAATAATTACTAAATTATGAACTGACAGATTGCAATGAGCTTCCCTGTCATTTAGGAGTGGAAAGGCCCAGATAATTGAGTTTATTGTCACAGAGTTTAGGGAAAATGTATAAGGAATACAAATTTTGTATATTATAATGGGATGGCAGGTTTCAATGATGATGAGCTTTCAAGAGGGAAGAAAAAGCAAGGAAGGTGTTATCAGCATCGTAGCAGCATAAGAAAACCTTAATTTGTCTCCTCCTCAACAAAAATTAAGCATCCATGCATGGACAGAAGTTCCATTGAGGAAATTATATGATCAGCTCCATAAACCATGGGAGCCAGGAGGAGTCTCCCATAGTTGTACTTCAATTAATGACAGACCTTGGTCCTGGTCAAGGAACCAGCAGTAGCCTGTGAAAGAATTCCAGCCCTTCTCAGCTGTGGTCCAGGAGCCCATGAAAAATACTGTCTTAGTTAATTACCCATGGGAAAGGGGCCTTTGAGGATGTTCAAGGTTCCAAAGAAGTTCCAGCACCAGCACCCTGTAGGAGGAAACAAAAAATGAGTTTGGGCACATTGGGTAAGAGAAACAGCTTGATTTACCTGATTTTATTCACAATATCCCTTCCTCAAAACAGCACAGCTTAGAGCCATGAGAGAGAGCCTTTTCAGCATTTTCTCCTACAGGGGAAATCATGTGAGCTTGTGAGCAAGCACTCAGCTTCTCCAGCTGCATAGGGCATGACCAATGGGAGCATTTTCTCTTTCTCTCTTAAAAATATTGAATCATGAGCTACATGACTGGGGATCAGAAAGAGGCTCGGGGAGCAACAGAGAGTTTAGGACTCTCAGAGGGTATTAAACAAATGTGAATACCATGAATTGCGTTGAATACTTTATTCAAAAGCACTGATGAGCCACTAGGAATGCTTCACCTGCAGGTTCTCCCAGCTGGCCCACAGGCTCCACTCTGGTGCTCCATGTGTCCCACCCCCACACACCCATGGTTTGCATGCACCAGACTGCAGCAGTGAGAGCGAGCTAGTGAGCAAGTGCAGTGAACTTGGACAAATCTGTGGGCCAGTAATATACCACAAACTGGAGAGAAAAGAGGTGGTGTTAGCATTCAGCCTGGTATGTTGCAGGAGCCAGAAAAGTCCTTAACTTAAGAGTTCTGCCATAGAAGCATGGTTTGGGTTCTATGAAATATGATTCAAATGAAATGACTGCAGTGTTTTATAAAATTTGAAGGACAGTTGAATTAAAGTAGGAAAGTCTTTAACATATCTCAATCAAATGAATGAAGAATATAATTCTAATAGTAAAAAAAGCTAGGTTATTGCTGCAGATTTTATTTGGCAAATGAAAACCTGGGTATGGCATAACTTGAATATAAAACTTTTGGACTTCTCTGGGTTATGAAGTCAGCGATATAGAATGAAAAAATAGCATTCAGTTATTGATCACAATAGCCTAAATAATCCAGGCAGCAGCACAGATTTTTAGGCAAACTCAATCAATATCCATCAAGCCCAAATTGTTTGAAGTGATATAACTATTACCTTAGTGTACTGACATCTTTCCAGGACTGGAAGATATAAAACTAAGTATCAGTATATTTAAAGGAGTCACAAGTTCTTTTTAATATTGTTGTGCTAATAAACTTTGCATTTTCATCACCTCTAAATTTATTCTAAAAAATAACAGTATTTATTCTTGTGACTTAATGAAATGGAGTGGAAAGCGGGGGTCCCCTGAAAATATTCCCCACAGCCCATGGTTGGGGGATGGGGGAAGGGGATGACACAGAGGTTAAGAGGCTTTTTATAACAATGGCAAGGTGATAGCTAGTTGACAGCTGTGCTGCCTCCCTGGGCAAAGGCATACACGATGACTGTGGGAGCATTAAGGGACTTGTGACATAGCAGGGGGAGCATACAGAACGCCTGTGCAAGAGTCAGGGGCCAGAAGCTCCTGTGCCATGTGGTACTCTTGCCCTGACTAAACATGGCAGCCAAAAGAAGGTAAAATATATGAGGGAACTTGCAAAAGTAGTGCATTGTAGGAGGGGCTGGATACGAGGTCACATTGGAAGCTCTGGGTCAGCATTTAAAATAAGGATGGGCTGAGAGAGAGGAAGGTATCAGCTATGCAATTTGAAATGGTGTGGAAGGGCCACCCCGTTGGCCATAATGTCAGTGGTAAGTGGCAGCTACGAGGAAGGCAGTTGTGAAGTAAGGGGATTCAGATGAAGTCTTGTGTGCAAGGAGCTGCCATGTGTTTTGGAGTAAGAAGGTGCCATGCAGTTTTGGATTAAGAGCTGTAGTAATCAGGAGGAGACCCACTGGGAAACCTGCCTAGAAAACACAGCAGTAGAGCTGATAGAGCTGGGAATTGCGTAACCAAGAAGTCTGCCTAACCAAGCACAGATTAGTGGGAGATGCCTGGAATGCTGAACTGTGGCCAGGAATGCTGATCCACTGACTTTTGTTTTTTTGAAAGATATTACCTCTGACTGGTGCATTCTGAGATTGGCCTAGGATGGCAAAAGGGGAAGATTTATGTGTTTTGGGGGTGTTTTAAAGGGAGTAGGAATTAACAGCAGAATCTGCCATTATTCTGAATCTGTACAACCTATAATTAAACATCCCCTTCCCTTTTTCACCAAACTCTTGCACTGGGAGTCACGCTTGTTGGTGGTGGGAGATCGAACCCCACAGCTGTTCCTAAACATCATAGGTGGGATTCTGTAAGATAAATTAATGCACAAAAATATCCACAGCTATTTTAACACTAATAAACAAAAACTAGAATTATGTTAATGATAATACAATTTAAAGAAAAATATGTTAAATTATGTTAAATACATATAGGATACTCAGAGAAATAAGAGAGAAAAGTAATAGGCAAAATCTTTGAATAATCTTAGAGATTTTCTCTTTTATGCAGATACTAATTCATCATATTTATAAGTGTGGTTTGTATTATTTATCAGATTAACTACTAGAACATGATATTAATTGAAATATTAAAAAGGAAATGAATATTTTAAATACATATTGGTGAAAATAATTGAAAGTATACGAACTTGGTAATGACCCCAAACATTTATCAAAGGCTCCAAATCCTTACCAAAGGATTGCTAAATTTTAGGGTGCCAATAACCTAGGGTGAATATGTATGTAGACTTTCAATTTCTAACTTAAGTAAATTGGACTTAAGCTACAGTAAACTCCCCAGTGCTCCTGTCATGACCACAGCTGCCTGCAGGGCATCAAAACAAACAAAAACAAAAGCTCCTTTTAAATATAGCATCAAGCAGTGAGCCCAAATTCAGGTTTAAGATGAAAAGAGATCACATTTGAATTGTTCTTTGGTTTGTGAAGTTTCTGGTGTGCACTGTGGCCTGCAATATTGCGTGATGGTTTGTGGGTACCTGTATTTCAGAGTTCTACCTCCTCTAATACACTTTTTGTGCCTTTGTAAATGTACTCCTAAGTGAACAGATAATGATGCTTTTGTTAGTGTCATCGGTTCTGTGCAGTTTAACAATTTTTAAAGAACATACAGCTTGTGACTTTGTCTGCCTAATAGTTCAATGCTGAGATTTCTTTTTCAAGTTATTCCTTTGCCCCCCTCTAGTTTATTTCTCTTCTTCTGTTCTTGTAATATAGTAAATAAATATGAATTTCAATGGGATAATGTATTTCCCTTAATCATTACTTTTTTAACAAAAACACATGCTGTACCATAATAACAATAATAATAAACTAACCTTAATTATTTACCTAACAGCAGCCTGAAAAGAAAGGGTACACAAAGGAAATAGTCTAAGAGATACTGTAATGAGATCATTTATCAGTATGTTTTTACACACTTTCAACCTCTAAGCTTTTATAATTTTGCAATACTTCATCACAAGTATCACTTTTTATATTCTCCTCACAGAAAGTTGTTCCTCTTAGCAATTATAATAAAATAAAATTTAAAGAAGAAGGAGCTTTTAAGTGAAATTACTTTAACATTCCTAAGGCTCCCTGGACTCCAGTTAGCATAACTTATTCTTAGTATGTGTAATAAAAGCACATTTCTCCCTTTTTGTTATACATTTCTAAATTTTCATTACTTCTTTATAAACAATTAAATCACAATGTAAGCAAAGCCAATTGAATGGTGTCTGAACAGCATCGCCACTACACAGTATAAAGATGGAAAATGAGCACAGTCTAGCTTTGCCAGCTAATTCGGTGAGGTATCGCCCTGAGGCATCAACACCATCTATCACTATCACGGCTGCCTGGCACAACGGCGCAATCACCAGCAGCTCTCACAAAGCAAATGAAGAACTTTCAAAGTTTTCTTGCTCAGGAAGGGACAACAAACATTTAATATTCTTTCTGTATACTTTGTTGTCAAGTCCAGTGTCAGGATTACCCTTGACATTTAGTGCTAATACAAACACGAGTATCCTGGGTGATTATTTGTGGTTCTCATTTCTAAAAATCATGAGAATTTTAGCATTAAATATAAAATAGAGCATGTATTTATGTTGAAAAAATTGTGTTCAAAGTAGAGAGAATAGAAAGTCTATTGCCATTCTTACTAATAATTAAAATGTAAATTATTCATTATCTTTTTCAAATATTTAATCTTAAAATTATGTTCTGAATATAGAAAACTTCATTTTTTGGAATAAACTTTACTTGTAGAGCTGTTTAGGGTTCATATCATAATTGAGAGAAAGATGTATAGATTTTCCATTTACCCCTTGCCCCTACTCATTCACATATACCCTTTGCCTCCCATTAATGAATTCTCTAACCAGAGTGGTTCATTTGTTCCAATTAATCAATCTACACTGACATATCATAATTACCCAAAGTCCATAATTTACATTAGGATTCATTTAAATGTTGTACATTATATGGAGGTGGACAAAAACATAAAGATACCTGTTTACCATTACAATTTCATACAGTGTGATTTAACTGCCCCACAAATACTCAGTGCTCCAACAGTTCATGCTTACTGATATTTTTACCTACCAATATTTGCTGGTATGCATAAAATAACTTCTGGATTGTGACTGAGGTCACATTGAATCTGTTGATCAAATTGGGAAGAACTTAAATCTTAATAATATTAAGTCTTTCTGTTTATGAACAGAGACTGTTTCTCTACGTCTTCTTTGATATCTTTCATTAGAATTTCATAGTTTTATCATATAGACCTTGTACATATTTTGTGAGATATATAAGTAAATATTTCATTTTGGGGCTGCTAATGTAAATGCTAGTATATTTTTAATTTCATGTTGGAAAGCGATGGCCTTAACAGTATCCTGCAACTTTACTATAATCACTTATTACTAGTTTCAAGATTTTTGTTGTTTGTTTATTTTGTCACTTATTAGAGTATCTGATGACAAAGACAGTTTTATTTCCCTTATTCTTGATCTGTATACCTCTATTTCCTTTTTCTTCTTTTAGTGCATTAGCTAGAACTTCCAGTATGATGTGAAAAAGCCGTGGCACAAGGGGATATCTTTGCCTTGTTTCTGATCTTAGTGGGAAGACCTAGAGCTTCTCACTATCAAGTATAATGTTAACTGTAGGGTGTTTTTTTATTTATTTATTTCATTAATTTATTAATTTTTGGTAGGTATTATTTACAGCCATGAGTGGGTATTAGATTTTGTCAAATGAATTTTTGCATTTGTTAATATGATTATGTGTGGGAGAGCTTTGCCCGCAGAGCCCCCCATCTGCCAAAGATGAGAATAAGTAAACCAAGACACATCTGCTTGGGGAGGAAAGGTGGCCGTTCTCTCAAAGGAGAAGGGCCAAGAGCCTTTTCCTCAATGGGCTTTTATTGGGCTTTCATTTTGCACAGGAATACAGGTAAAGCTCATTAATCATTGTCAGGCAGTAAGGATCAAACAACAGATAACATACAAAGAACTACTAGGGCTTATTCTGAGTCAGGGTCTGTTAGCTAAAGGGCTACAAAACTTTGGGAAACAAACTCATTTCCTGCTTGGACCCTTATCATTTAATTGAGAGCATTCTTAGCAACTCAGATTTCACAGGATTTTATGTATTCTTTCTTAGGCCTGATCACCTGGGGAACCCACCATTTCTAGCACAGGCCTACACCTCTCATTGTTTCAGGCTTTAGTCAGGCAAGGGAAGTAAGGCAGTCAAGAGATTAGGAAACTTCTCGAAGACAAAATGAGGACTCAGGCTATGTCAAAACTGAGGGGTGAAGGTCCATCACCCCCTTTTGCTATAGCCTCCCAGGTCCTTCCCTGGGGCCTCCCCATGATTGTACCTGTCTTAGGTCATTCCTCCCTTGAGGATTCTTACCTGTCATTGGCTAACAGATAAGCACTGGGGGCCAGGAAGGATGAAGTAAAAGGAGCAGAGGCAGTGCCCCTGCCAGGGAGATAAGCTTTGTCTCCTCAGTGGCTTATGGTCTGAAGGTCACTCACTCAGCCTTAGCCATGGGGGGGTTACGGCTCCTGAAACCAGGCAGGGCGGTTCCCAGAAATCATGTGATTTATTCTTCATTAGCCTGCTGATGTGATATGTTATAATATTCAGTTTTTGAATATTGAACCATCCTTTCATTCTTGATATGAATCCCATTGGTCATTGTGTGTAATTATTTTTATACATTGCAAGATTTTATTTATCAATATTTTATGAGGATTTTTACATTCATGTTTATGAGAGATACCGGTGTGTGGTTTTCTTTTGTTTTTAGTATGAGGGAAATGTCTGGTTTGGGTGCTAGGGTAGGCCTGGTGTTGGTGTAACGAATGCTTCAAAGATGTTTGAGAGTCAGTTGAAAGTGATCCATATCCTGGAAGGCCTGCAACAAGCAGAATACCTGAGAATGTTGAATGTGCATGGGCTACAATTAACAAAGATTGATGACTGGCAGTGAAAGAACCAGAAGCTGATCTGGAGATTCCAAAAACTACTGTGCCTGAGATTTTGATGCAGGATCTTGGCATGAAACATACTGTGGCAAAATTCTCCCCATGGTATCTGCTACCAGAGCAGAAGGACCATTGTGTTGCAGTTGCTAATGATGCTGGGAGAACTATGTGAGGTCCCACGGTGCCTATCTTGAAAGGGACTGAGGCATCATTGTCTTATGTATAATGTTTCTTGTATCTCCTTGAATAAAATGTCTCTATTTCTCATATGACATTGCTGGATAACTTCTGGACAGACTTCATACATATACACTCAATCTTGTATGTATGTCTCACATCTCCTATATCTCCTATTTACTTTGTTTTCCACACTTAATTTATGTCTGAATGAGTTTTCTTTCTTTTTTTTCCTGTTTTATTATACTTTATTTTCTCTGTCACGAAATAAGGGCCTTTTTTTTTATGGAGTTGAATTCCTCCACCATAAACATTCATGAACTTAAGAAGACACTATAATTTTTTTTACTTAGTAAGAATTATTAGGATAGTACATAAATAATGATTACTGATAGTAGGAGAATAAGGGGAAGAATATCTAATCAATATATCTGGTACCTTGCCAGTATAATATTCTATCTCAGTAACTAAACACCTAATGTCTGATGAGAAAATGAACCATATCACTCAGCTTTGTTGACATTGTCATTATCATCATCAAACACTTTGCAAACTGTTTTGAGTTCTAAGCTAGTCCCTGAATACTGTACTAATTCACACAGCCTATCAGAGTCCTATTCAGTAAGTAACTGCTTCACTACATAAATGTTTTTCCCAGAGGCCTGAATTCTGGGATGAATCTATACAATAAATACTGGCTAATGATTGTGAGTTTATGCTGCTCTTCTATAAGATGTATTGGGCTCAGATGAAAAAAGTTATTTTATGGATTGAAACTTTGAGACTGATACAATTTCAGTGTGATCCAGTTTCTTACTAGCATTACTAAATAACTTTTCGGTAAACAAGATATCTCCTGATAGATCCTGTAAATGCATGATGCCTTGAAACGCATTTTATTAATCACAATAATAAATTCAATAACTAAAGTAGGAAAATTTCCTATTATTAGCTTCTAAAATTAAATGCTCTTGGCTCTATGGAACTTTCCTAACGTTTCATGGCACGAGTTGTGCTCCCTAGCATTTCTGCTATAGCTGTGTGGGATAATAAAAAAGACTATAAAATGAAATATCTTACATATAGTAGAATCCTTTCTCTTACTGAATAACTCATTAGCTAATCATTATTTAGCACAGAGATTTTCAACATGTATGTTGCAAGAATTTTTAAAATGCGCAATACTTGACTATTTAGTCAGGGTCACTGGCCTGTTTTCCCTTAGGTTATCAAATGAAAAAATGACAACGGCCAACTCAATAGACATTTAGTGTAAATGAATCAAAATTATACCTTTTTTGTCAGATTGGCAAAATATAATTTTTGGTGTGCCACAAAGTTTTAGGAATTAGTTTATGGGTGCCATGAGATGAAGTAGGTCGAAAATCACTGCTGTAGCACGGCTTTCCCGAGGAAAGCATGCAGCCTTGTATAATAAGCACGGTCTGAGGGAACTTCTAACTGCTATGTGAAAATGTGAGTATAACGTCTGCTGTAGATTCTCACTTATTTTCTGTATGCTATGCTGCTCTCTACGTAAGAGGTACAGAAAAATTAGGTTGTGTCTATCAATCTAGAGACCTGCTAAAAAACACCAATGATCTCATAAATTTTGATGACTGCCTGTTCTTCAGGTAAGGAGACAGATATATTAAACAAGTAATTGATGCAAGTACTTATTTGAATATATTCAAATAAAACAGGAATCCAATGTTTATACAGTCTCTGAGATTCTTAGAAAACTGGTCTAACACTTCATATTCAAAGTGCCATATTTTGGGAGAGCTTTATTTAAAATTCTACAAAACATAAAAAGCTATTATTTATTATATAGCAAAATCCTCTATTTCAGCTGGAAGTAATTTACATACATATGGTCAAATTTCATTTGTCAAGGAAGTTATACTCTATAACAGGGGTGTCAAACTCATTTTCACTGGGAGCCACATCAGCCTTGTGGTTGCCTTCAAAGGGCTGAATGTAATTTTAGGACTTTATAAATGTAACTGCTCCTAAATAGTTAAGCAAGAGCTCAGCACTGCCACTGGGTGAAAGTGAAGTGCCAGATCGTATAAAACAAGGTGGAGGGCTGGATTCCGCCAGCTGATCTTGTGTTTGCCACCTGTGCTCTATAAAGGTGCCATAAACACCGAATTAGTGAGCAGGGAAGCATTGTTCCTAGTGAAATAAAGGGTTAGGTTCCCAAGAGACTGTGGTTATCTTTTTATCAGCTGGTTGATGTATAGATTTGTTTTATATGTGTTAGACACCATATTTAACATATATTTCTTACAATAATTATTTGCTAGGTTATCAAATGATATAAGCCAGGGGCTTTGGAGGCCATATGGATTATATAGGTATATTTGCAATATCTTCATAAAACAAGACAGTCTTCTCATGGTTGAGAAAACTTCCTTTCTTATAAATCTTTTCCTGTATAATGTTATTAAATATTTAAAAATCTGTCTGCAGCCTCTTCATCTAGCTCACCTGCAATTTTCAGATTTTCACGCTGTATGACCATACCATCACTAGTTGAGAAGAGTTTAACATTTTCCTAACACTGAGCAATGCAACTAAATTTCCTTCATTTCAGCCTCACAACTATGCTGCCCACCACACTTTTTAAAAATTGGTCACTATCTCATGAATTCACAAATTTAGCTGCTTTTCCATAACTTCATCAGGCACTGTAGATGTTATGTTAGCACTTTCTCTAATGGCCACATGTACACACCAGTGAATTTCCTGAATATACACATTGTTGATTCATTAACATTGAACTCATAGCCAGTAGCACTACAGGGCATGACTGAATGAAGCAAACCTAAATATGTATTTATTACATTACAGTACAGTTACAGTTTTCCCAGGATTAGAGACATTAGATAGCACTTCAGCACTATTTTAGAGGGCCATTTTTAAGCAGGAAAATCACCATTAAAAAGCACCAAACACAAAAACAGTAGCACTAAATAGTCCACAGCATATTCTCTTGCTTATAGGACGAGCACTGAAACAGGCATCAGAGCACTGCTGCTTTCAACTTAAACTGGAATTGTGGGTTTTAGGTGCCTGCAAGACCTTGCTCTCCTGCACACATCTGGCAATCACCATGAGAGTGCTGGGAGTACTGGTTTGGGAGTTGTAAATGCATTTTAATGAGTAGGTAAATTCACAAATGTAGTCCCCACGAATAGTAAATTCCTGTTTGAATAATTCCACTCTGAATAATTTTACTGGGTTTAACTTTAATACTTACTTCTTAACTCCAATTTATCCTAATTGATAAGTTAGCAGTCCTAATTTATTTATTGTTTTAAAAAGAGTACTGAGTCCTGATGAATTCCTAAACGGAAAGTTAAAGAGGAGCCAACTCATTCATCCTTGTATTCAGTGTTGGCCCAACTATGTTCCACTCAATGAAAACATCCCTTTCCACTTTTATCAGGGAGAGATCAATAAGACAAATAGAACTACTATATTTCTATATTAGACTTTGATTTTCATATTTCATGCTGGAGCTTGAAGTCTGCAGTATAGATAGTTAAGAAAGGAAAGATGGAAAAGGAAGAAACAATGGATAAAAGGGAGGAGGGTAAAGATAAACTGGTACTTGTGCAAAAACTGGAACCCACAAGGATTAACTTGAAACCATTTCAATTCTTGTTGCTTTTGACCATGATGAGATTGGTGTCCTCCATGAGAATCTGCTGCACTTCCTCATGGAGCGAAACACACTCCGGGCCCAGGATCCACAGAAACTGAAGGAGGAACAAGAGGAATGTACACCTGTATTAGTTTGTAAACCAGCTGCAGTTCTACCTGTACAAGTTCAGCCAATGGAAAGCATTAACACGTGTTGTCTATAGAAGTACCCAGTGACCTTGCTGTAGCCTCCTGTCATGAAGATCCCTAAGCTGCTGCCTTGTTTCTATCCTCCCAATCTTTTCAAAAATGTCTCTTACCACCTACTCTCATCACAAACATACAAGTCAGAATATTCAAAGAAAAGTAGTTCAGCATAGGTAAACTAACACATTACAAGACAGTTCACATTACACTTCATTTTTTGTCACTTATCCATATATCTCTTTAAACACTTAATTTTCTAGAAAAAACAGTAATACAGTCATGCTTACCTCTAACATAATGCAATTTTTCCTTTGACTTTAATCAGAGGACTTGGGGGTATTAAGAGACCTCCAGCGGATCACCAGACATAGTATCCTGAGTACACATCGCATAATAGCGACCCACTATTTCCTTGACTGCAAGAGTCAGTTTCCCAAACAGATCTAAGCCCTTTATTTACTTATTTATTTATTGGCAGAAGGAACCAACAGTGGTTAGATTTGCTGTCTAAAACTCTAACTGAATAGAGTCATTATTTTGTCAATAATAAAAATATTCCTCTTTTTGGATTTAAAACTCATAGACCATTAGAACTTAAAATCACAAGGACAGTGTTTTTAATTGTGAACATAGGTCCTTCTCATTTTCACCCTTGGGCTCACAAATCCATGAATCCTTGTAATGGGAGAACCATCTTTATATATAGGCTGCTGGTTTAGAGCATATATGACATCCAGGGTGTCCTATGCAACCTGGATATAACCATAAGTAAGCATTCAAAAGGTCATTGCTTTATTTTATTAAGTAGGTTATTTCAAGATAATGAGGAACATGTACATCCAGAAAATTTCATGGACCAGTGGTCACCACCAAACTTCATCGGCTAGGAAAAAAATATTTGAGGGAGGTTGAATTGGTATGTTTACACTGAAAAATATTTGCTAATTTTAAGCCTGTTATTTTAATTATCTTATGTCTCAGTGTAGACCTCTCTTTGTCAAACATTTCTGGAACTCTCTGAGCTTCCTGGACTTGTATGTCTTTTTCCTTCACCAGTTTAAGGAAGTTTTCTGTCATGATGTCTTCAAATACTTTCTTGATCCCTTGTTCACTTTCTTCTCTTTCTGGTATCCCCATGATGCAGATATTGTTACACATTATGTTGTTCAAAATGTTTCTTAAGCTCTCCTAATTTTTTAAATTATTATTTTTTTCTTTTCTGCCTATGTGTTCTTTTCTACTGTGTCTTCCAAACCACATATTTATATCAATAGATGCAGAAAAAGCATTTGATAAAATTCAGAACAAATTCTTGATAAAACCTCTCAGCAAAGTGAAAATAGGGGGAACATACTTAAATATAAATAAGGCCAAATATGACAAACCCACTGCCAGCTTCATATTTAATGGGTAGAAACTACAAGCATTCTCCTTAACATAGGGAACAAGACAGGAATGTCCACCCTCACCTCTCTTATTCAACATAGTACTGGAAGCCCTTGCCATGGCAATCAGAAGAAGAAATAAAAGATATCCAAATTGGAAAGGAAGAAGTAGAACTGTCATTATTTGCAGTTGACATGGTAATGTATGTAGAGAATCCAAAAAATTATGTGAAGAAAATACTAGAAATAATAATTGAATTCAGCAAAGTAACCATATACAAAATTAATATTCAGAAATAAATTGCTTTTTTATATCCCAATAATGAAATAACAGAAAGGAAAGTTAAGATAACAATTCTATGTACAAATGCTACATAAAGAATAAAATGCCTATGAATAAACCAAACAAAGGATGTAAAAAACCTGTACTTTGAAAATTGTAAGACACTGAAGAAAGAAATTGAAGAAGCTAAAGATAAGTAGAAATACATACCATGTTCATGGCTAGGAAGAATTAACATTATTAAAATGCCCAGGCTACCCAAAACAATATACAGATTTGATACAATTCCTTACATATTCTAATGATGTGTTTCACAGAACAAAAAACTATTTCAATTTTTTTATGCAACTACAAAAGGCTCTGCATAGCAACAGCAATCCTGAGAGAAAATAAACTTGCAGGAATCATGCTACTTAATATGAAACTATAGCATAAGTCCATGGTAATCAAAACAACATGGTCCTGGCATAAAAACAGACCATAGACCATTAAAACATAATAGAGAGCCCAGAAACAAATCCATACCTTTATAATCAGTTAATATTCAACAGAGTAAGCAAGCATATACAATGGGCTGATAATAGTCTACCCAATAAATGATGCTGGTAAAATTGGTTGAATATATGAAGAAAAATCAAACTGGATCACCTTCTAACACCACATACAAAAATAAATTTAAAAAAATCAAAGACCTAAATGCTAGACTGAAACTATAAAAACTAGAAAAACTCATAGGCAGAAAAATCTTGAACATTGTTTGAAGCAATACTTTATAGGATATATATCATCAGGCAAGGGAACAAAAGAAAAAATAAACAAATGGGACTACATCAAATTAAAAATTTTTTGCAAGGCAATGGAAATTATCAACAAAATAAAAAAACAACCCATAGAATAGAAGAACACATTTGCTGATATATCTGATAAGGGGTTAATATTCAAAATTTGTAAAGAACTTACAAAACTCAACACCAATAAAGCAACCAATTAAAAAATGGGCAAAGGATCTGAATAGATACTTCTCCAAACAGGACATACAGATGGCCAACAGACATATGAAAAAATGCTCAATGTCACTAGTCCTCAGAGAAATGCAAATTAAAACCACAATGAAATACCATCTCACACTTGAATGGCCATCATCAGTAAATGAACAAACAACAAGTGCTGGTGAGGATGTGGAGAAAGGGAAACACTTTTGCACTGTTGGTGGGAATGCAGGTTGCTGCAGCCACTGTGGAAAGCAGTATGGAGATACCTTAAAAAATTAAAAATGGATCTACATTTTGAGCTAGTAATCCCACTTCTCAGAATATAAATAAAGGAATCCAAAACACTAATTTGAAAGAATATAAGCACCCCTAAGTTCATTGCAGCGTTATTTACAATTGCCAAGATATGGAAGCATCCCAATTGTACAGCTGTAGACAAGTGGATGAACCAACTATGGGACATTTACAAAGTGAAATACTCCTCAGCTGCAAAAAAGAATTTTTTTCCCTTTGCGACAGTATGCATGGAGTCGGTAAACAGTATGCCAAGTGAAATAAGCCAGTGAGAGAAAGACAAATACCATATGATTTCACCCCTATGTGGAATCTAGTGAACAAACTGACCTAACAAGGAAAATGGGGACAGACTCATAAGTGGAGAGCAGGATGACAGCTGGGGTGGGGGAGGTTAAGGGGTGGAGGGACTGAGCAAAAAGAAAAGAGGGCTCATGGACATGGACAACAGTGGAGTGATTGTGGGGAAGGGGAGTATAAGAGTGATAAACGGTAAGGAAAAAAATGAAGGTTAAATAAAAACAAAAATAAAATACGTGTAAAATCTCAAATAATAAAACCAGAAGAAAATATATGTAAATATTTATTCAAAAACTAAACAATAAAAAAATTAAAAAGTCTAATTTTCCTTACTGAAAGTAACAGAAGAGACTTCTTTCAGCTGTGTTTCCCCTTCATTTTCTTAGGGCATTTACTTTTGAAAACTTGTAATTGTAACTTCTTTCTTTGTCATTTTGAAATGAGTATAAATCTATTTAGTTTTTAATTTTTAATTTAAGTGTTTTAGTATACAATATTATATCTGCTATACTAATTTAGGTGTACAATATAGTGATCAACATTTTTATACTTTGTAATGCAATTACCCCTCTAATTTTAATAATGTGTCATAACTTATACTTATCATAACATTATTGACTATATTCCTTTTACCTTTAAAAGATGAGGAAGACTTATGTCTGTGTTATAACAGGAATGCTATAGGGCCTGGGCCTGGGAATCAGGCCAATGAAATGCAATCACCCAGGGAGCAAGGCCCCCTACTACGCAGTTCCTAGGGGAGGGTACAAGCCTAACTTCTAGCTGCCTCCAAAACTATCTCTTGCCATAAAGATGTGAGAGGCATATTTTTTCTTTGGATAAAGCCAATTAACAAACAAATGACCATCCAGTGAATTTAGGATGAAATATGTACAGCAAATGGTGCTGTCAATTCCTCTTACTTGAGGACTCGTTATTGCTGATCTGGAGAAGATATATGTTGAATTTATCTGGGGAACATAAATGTTGAGTTAGTGATATAAAGGGTAAGATTTCTTCCTGTCTTTACAATCTCTTAGCAGATTGTCTGTCATATGCATCATGATATAGTTTAATTCCAATTCAATAATAAAGCAGTTTTCCTTCTCTTATGTTTTTGTGGGGAGGTTTCTAGGTTGATAGAAGATTTGTGTTTAACTATATTTCTCCAATAATACATATAGGTGGTCTTAGTATCTATGGATATGTATATATAGATGTGTGTATGTATATACATATATACACTTGTGTGTATATATATTTGAAATAATATCTCTAAAATAGTCTTTCAAACTTAGTCTTTTTAGCAGCTTTTATAGAAATTAAATCCACATCCGTTACAATGAATATCATTTTTTATTTTCTTCATTAAATGTTATATTAAAATTTTTATTTTTATGGCACTGTCTCATTTAAATAATGAACGCAATTTTGAGTGCAAAAATTTCCTAGAAGAAAAGTATCTATATGTGAATTTTTGTTTATTAATTTTAATCACAGAGCATATAGCTTCAGAGATATCTTGATGAGAGATTCCTGAATATTGGGAGTAGAAAATTGTCACAAATCAAATCATAGGAAAGAGAAAGAATAAGTAATAGTAAATTTTGAAAATAATAAAATAAGGTTAATTCAAGGAAATTAGAGTTAACATTGAAACAGGAGGAAAAAAGGAACCAAGTTTGTTTTAAGGGATGCTAATGGCATATCCTGTCCTGCGGAATCTATTTGTGTGTTCACGGAAAGTGACATGGAGATGCAGACATTCCTGGGTATTATCACAGTACATTTATTCTTGATTACTGAAGAAGTGGTGAATCAATGTGACGAATTATAATCAGTCTGTTTACTTTTATGACCAGTGCAATGTATACTGCTAATGTGCTTTTTTGGCCAAAGCACATTTTTTGGAAAGTAGAGAGACAAATTTTTGGTGAACAGCCATATGACCACAATAATGTTAGTAAATTTCATCTTCCTGAACATGAGAATAGAAGTGAGCCAATCATTAATAGATCTCTAACTATTGGGCCTTGGGAGTATGAAAGCCACTGAAAGAGCTTATGATGAGAGGAATCTTATAAAGCAGTCCTATTTTCACATACTAAAGAGCATGATCCAATTTAATGTTAAATTTTAACCTCTTATTAAATCAAAATGTTAGCCTCCTCTCTTTCTTTACACTCCTCCCTCTGATCTGAGTCCTAGTCAGTGGTCTCATGCCTAATCAGTGGATCCTTGAGAGCTGTAGGGAAGCAATAGCATGATCTATTCTTTCATTCACAAATACCACCTCCAAAACCTAGCCTTCATCTGTTGATTCTAGCTGTTCCAGAATTGAGCAGAGTGGAAGGATTTCAGATCCAGGACAAGGGCCTATCAATTTATCTTTCAAATTTGTAGTTCTCTCTTCGCTGATTCAAATACAGTCTTTTCAAAAGATAGCTTCTTTGAGGAACCTATTCATGGTTCTTTCAGAGACAATAAAGATTCCTCTGGACCTTCTAACCACTTTCTAACACAGGCAGCACATTCTCTAACTGACTTTGGCCATACTTCTTTATTTTTGACACAGCGGTGATCTCCCTCTCACTGCTGAATACCCTTATTCAGAAGATAGTTCTCTTGATAAACATCTTTTTATGAAAACTGAAACTCAGTTACTTTTCATGGCTTAGAATTGAAGCCTTGAAACTCACTCATACTTTACTGCCTCTTCAGAAGGCAGCTGGTTCGATTTCCAGTTTCTTTGCCACTTAGAGATAATTCAAGTGAGCAACTGCCTTCAGATTTTCCCACAGTTGGCTGAATCTATGACTCATCTGGAAACATTAAAGAGCTAGTTTTAATTCTTCCAAAAATGTATCTCACTTTCAATCTCAATAGCTACATGGCCTATGCATCTCTCCTATTAATTCAATATTCAAGTAGACTATGAGATATTTATTTCTCCTCTTAAAAACCATATATATAGCCCTGTCTGGTGTAGTTCAGTGGATTGAGCGTGGGCCTGTGAACCAAAAGATCGAGGTTCGATTCCCAGTCAGGGCACATGCCTGGGTTGCAGGCCAGTTCCTGGCAGGGGACGCATGAGAGGCAACCACACATTGATACTTCTCTCCCTCTCTCCTTCCTTTCCCCTCTAAAGATAAAATAAACAAAATCTTAAAAAATACACACACACACACACACACACACACACACACACACACACACACCCTGGCTGGAATGGCTCAGTGGTTGAGTGCCAGCCTGCAAACCAAAGGGGTGTTAGTTGGATTCCCCAGTCAGGGCACATGCCTGGGTTGAGGTCCAGGTCCCTGGTAGGCAACCACACATCGATGTTCCTCTCATTCCCTTTTCCTTCCCTTCCCCTCGCTCTAAAAATGAATAAATAATATGTTTTTGAGCACCTTATCAAGTGGCTTGAATTATAGGAGATGCAATTTTCTTTTATCCTCTGTAATTAAAAGAAGGAGAAGAAAAAAAGCAGGATTGTTATGGGTTTGAAACTTCCTTTAAAGAATAATTTTCTTCACTGAATTGCTGATGTTTTCTCTTATTATAGGCTTTTGAGGGTGATGATCATCAGACCATTCGGCTGCCTCTTAGTAGTCCTTTGAGTACATGATTATATTTAATTTTAGAATGTAGGGACACATTCCATTCATCATCTCTGACTTTGAGCCTTTAACTGAAATTCTTAGAGTAGAGATAAATTCCCATTTTACTTTCTATTCCAATTGAAAGAAACATAACACAGTCAAGAAGCATCAACTCCCTCAGCTACATCCATCTCCAGGAAAAAGGTTAGGCCAGCAAATGCCCTGCCTTGAAATAAGAAGTAAGATGCAGGAAAGGATGGAACTTGGTACAAATATGCCACTTTCTTTTAAGATTACTCTTGTGTGTGTGTTTGTGTATGCCTGTGTCTATGATTGTTAAATACTCCCTTAAAATAGTAATCAAATAGCTGAAAAACCCAATTCATTAACAACAATAAATGACCTTGATAGTGGACTCAAGAGTTGGCAAATTTTGGTTTAAGGTAAATAGTTATAAATGATGTATATGTTAAATCTTTTGTTTCAGATCCTACAGATAAGGCCCATCCTGGGTCCTGGGAAAACAGCTGACCTCCTAGGGCACTGCTAAAGATTACTGCCTGGGGACAAGTGGAAGCATCTAGGCCTTTGTGTTTCAGGGAAAGACAGACAACCACCCAACCACTTGCTCTGGGAATAGCCAACTGCCCGGGGCTAGAATGTTGCAGTTTCTTTCATCTAATCCTCCCTGAACTTCAAAACCCCTCACTGCACCTTGTTTATTTCCTGGTATAAAGAAAAGACAAGACAGTTCTTTGAGGGTGCAAACTGCTATCTTCTCAGATTCCTGACCAGCTGAAGAAATCGCCCATAAAGATTCAATCTCTGTCATTGTTTATTGGGTTTGGTAGTGACAGGCAGCCTGAACGCTGGTGTCTTTTCCAGTTCAGCCTGACCCTCCAACAACATCGACTCAAGTGCCAAGAATTTATTGTATTCTGGACAATGATAGAAATAAAATGGGAATATTTATAACTTCCCCTTCACATTAATCTGTTGAGTTTAAGACTAAAGTGAGATAATTATCATAAAATTAATACTCATTTTATTTGTCACTTAAAATTGTAATGACAAGGAATGAAATAACAGTGAGCTGTCATCATCAAATGATTGTCATTTTCAGTAGATGGACTTTATGTGTCTATTCTCATAGAATTGTCATGATCTCAAAAATGGGTATTAGAGGTATTATCAATACATATGAAAATTATTTTAAGTTTAACATAGAGAATAATCATCAGATTATACATCTTTAACCATGTGACAATTCAGCCCCTCCGAACCCAGTTTCTTAGTCTATGTTTACTTCCTTTTTGTTCCAATTGACAATTCAGATTGTATATGTGGCCATGCTTTGAAAAACAGAAAATGCTATACCAATGAGAGGTCTCACTCATTTGAATAGATAAAGCAAAAATCATTTTTATCATTCTATGTTTCCACAAGCATCTTTCATTTTTGTATGGGATTATCATATACTTTACATACCTTTGTTATCATAGTATATGTCTTATTCCTAACTCACTGAGGTTTCCAAATGTTTTATGCCCAGTAGATTGAAAATGGGAATGAATGTAGCCCAAGTCTCTTTACAAAAAATATTTTCTTCATTTTTCCTATCTCCTTCAAAAATTACATTAAAAAATTGATTTCCATTTTGCTATTTCTATATAATTAATATAGTAATTGATTCTTCTATTTACTGAGGAGTAAGGATCAGAGAATTGCTTGACTGTAATTTCACTTTAATATATATTTGTATACGCAATACTATTATATAAAATATATCATGATAATAGAATCTCATACAACTAGCCAAATAGTTGATATGTATAAAATATTCTAGTGGTAAACTAAATATAACAGCTTTAACTATTTCTTGGGAATGCCGTATTTTTCCCCACTTCCATTGTTTTAATAGCATGACATCAGAGTTTATTAGAACTTTCATTTCCCACATTTGCGTTAGTGAATTCATATTAAATTCACTTTGCTAAATTTAATTTCACACTAAGCTTAAGTTTTCCATACAGAAATTTATTTTGCAACTATTATATTTCAGTTTGGCTATGGTAAGCACTGAATGTAAAAAGAACAGCTGAGTCTTTATTTTATGGTTCCATGCTCCCAATTCATGCTCTCAGAACTCCTGTGCTGCTTAGATTTCACAGGTCATTAGTACAATTATGAGAGCCCCTGCCACTGGCTATATGTCAGAGAGACATTTAATTAGAGACACTGAGGATTTAAAACTGTCTAGTGCACATGTCTATGACTACATGAAATGACTTTATATAGGAGGTATTTTCTCTGTAGATAGATAGAACAGATATGCCCATAAAAATCATTGCTCAAATAGAGAAAATGCCATAGAAAAGAATTGATTGTTGTTTCCATAGAAATCTAGGATCATGATACATTGAGTTTTCTCTAATATTGTAAATTTTATATTGTTTGGTTTGAAAATATATCAGTTTTAGCAATCCATTCTCTACATTTTTTAAATATTCTCATAATTTCTGTGTGTACTTGACACATTTTAGAATGTTTTCTTGGTCCACACCTTTCAAACTTTTAACAAAATTCTCTGCCTGTTAATAAACAGGTAGTTAGTCTGTGGTATGAGATTTGCCCATGTCACAGTTGACTTGTGTAGACATTTGGTCAAAATTAGATTAATCCTAAATACCTTTCCATGAATTTGGAATTGGAACATAGCATAGTCTCTGTTGTGAACTTAAATTGGTGTGGCAAAGATTGGCGGAGGAGGGGAGCGGAGGTGACTTATTTGGCTGTGAAAATGCTGAGATCCAAAATGATTTACATTTCAAAGTAAAAGAATGAAGCACGCACATGTTGAAATGCAAAGCAAAGACACCCTTGTGACCCAGATTTAAAAGAGAACGATCACATTTAAGAGTTTTTCAGAGTTTCTGACTCCTGTTCCAAGTAAGATTTAACTCTGCTGCCATTGGGTTTCATGTGGAGAAGCTAATCTGCTGACAGTAAATTCCTCCCCATCACCCACTTTTTCTTTAACAAATTAGAATGAGTTACTGATATTTCCATTCGAAAGAGCTTTGACTACACCCTCATGGCTCAACATGAAATGGCCTGGTTATTAATTAGGGTCAATAACAGAACAGAATACTTGATATAACAATGTGAGGGTTTACTTTGAATTACAGAATATTAGAGTTGAAATAGATTTAGAGATCATCTAATGAACTATCTCATTTTTTATCTCCTCACACTCAGAAAGGCAACTAAATCACAAATGTACTAAATTTATGTTTATACAGGTATTTTTTTAAATTTACCATGGTATAGATAGTAGTTAGCAATTTTCATACACTAATATAAAACATTTACCATCTTTGAGAACCAATGGAAATGGTCTTTTTTATCTTGGCTATGTATTATTGAATATAGTTTTTAAGGAAAAATGGAGGTGTGAGATGAGGTTATCAACTGATGAAAATGTTATTCAGTGAATAAGAGACACTTTTGAGTGGCAACTGATGTTTGCACCAAAAATATGATAGAATTAGATCTTACCAAAGAGATAGAAGATTACACACTGAAAATACAAGATAGTACTGAGAGAAATTAAAGAGGACTTAGATGAAAATATAATACTGCATTTGTGTGTCAGAAAACTCAATGTTGTCAGATATCAATTCTTTCAAAATTGATTTATAGACTCAGCATATTGTAACAGGGTGTAGCAAAGAGGGGGGCCCCAAAAAGGGAGTTGGAATGGGGCCCAGAACTCAGGGTGTCCAGGAAATATTAGAAAGACATATAAGATGTCCTCACCCCTTCCCCCTCAGGTGTGAGTTGGGGGAAGGGACAAATGGAGCAGGGCCATTGCGTTGTTTTGCATAAGCAACTGTTTTGCAGATAACCTCCAGAATGGTCATTTAACATATCTATAACCTTTAACTGGTCTCATAGATATGTTAAATAGCTGTGGTCTGCTCTGAGCCAGGGGGATGGAAAGAACTTCCCCCAGGATGTGACTGGGGGAGGAACCCCAAGTTAAAGCACCTGCGTGGGAGCTTGGAGAAGATTGGCTCCAGAAAATGAGGACACGCCTGCCCAGACTCATGATGGCATCCACCAAAGCTTGGAATATACAGGAATGCTGGCAGGTGTAACTGATTGTAGGAGGAGTCGGAAATGGGGCTGCAGAGGAGGACTGGTGTGGGGATTTAAACCCAAGTGTGGCAGCCATAGAGAGAGAGATCCATGCGGTTTCACCAGAGAGCAGGACCCACAGCTCTATGAGGGAAAATCACCATGTGGCTTTAGCAGAGAATTGCCACTCGGTTTTGCCCGAGTGGAGACCCTCTCGAAGCTTTGCCAGAGGGAGAGATTCCACGTGGTTTCACCAGAGTGCAGACCCCTGCAGCTCTGGTGAAGAGGGAGAGCCACAAGGCTTTGCCAGAGTGGGGACCCCTTCCCCACAGCTTTGGTAGAAGAACCACATGGCCTTGGGGTGCTCCCTTTGGCTGTGTGGCCTGGAAACAAGAGAGACTTTGCCTAGAAGAAGGGTGAAAGAACTCTTGCCAGTAGGCCATGAGAAGGTACCACATGGCTTTGGATTAATTAGAGATCCTGCCTGGATGATGATGCAGCTGACGATGTCAAGAGCCTGGATCCCAGACGTGTGTTTCTCTTCCTTGTAATTACGGTACCCTGAATTAGGGCAGAGGGCGATAGGAAGCACTGTGGGCATCTGTGGGTATCCTAAAAGACTTTGATATTTTAATGAAGAAGTTAAGTCGCTACTTTAACTCTGTATAGCATTAAATAAACATTTCCTTTCCTTTTCACAAATCTCTGGTTTTGAGAGACATCTTTCCATAAGGCGGCGGACAATAACAGACCTTCTGTTGCCCGGTAACAATATTACCAAACAAAATCATAGCAGGTTATTTATTCTCCTTCTCCTGCTCCTCCTTCTCTTCTTCTTCCTCTTTTCCTTCTCTTGAGAAATTCAAAAGAGCAAGAATAGAAATGACAACTTGAATATATATATACATATATATATATTTGGAGAACTTATACTACTCAAGTTAAAGATTCTTTATAAAGCCACAGTAATCAAGCCAGTTGTTGAGTTAATGTTAAAATAGGTCAACAAAATAAAGTCCACAAATAGTTACACCCATTAAGTAGACAATTGGGAGAGAAGTAGGTCAACCTGGGGTTTATTTTGATGAGAAGTTGTTAGGCTAAATTGACAATGCTGAAAATGAAGTTGAGGAAAAGAGAGCAAAGTTGACACCAAAGTTTTTGGCTCAGATAAGTGGATATTTTTCTTGTTTTCAGTTCTTTATTGATTTTTGTGGCCCCACTCTGTCTGCTATGTACAAATCAGCACTCACAGAGGTCTTTCAACTGTGTAGCTGGATTACAATTTGTGACTGTATGAGGAGGTTATAGTGCAAATATCTGACTTTTCTCTTTTATTTATTTTGTAAATTTAAATATTTTTAAAAAAATTTTCAAGTACAGTTGACATATAATATATTAGTTCCAAGTGTACAACTTAGTGATTAAACACTGTAACTCGGTTGATGATGTGGCCATTTGATGGCATGAAAAACTGATTGGAAGATAACTATAAATAAATAAATTATTTATAAACCACTATAAATGAATAAATTGCTACAATTTATAAATTATTTATAAATTACTATAAATAAGTATTTCCAAAGATGATTTGGTATAGGAACCAAGAGTTATCTTAGGAAGTAAGGACTGTTGAAAAACATTTAGAAAATATGTGATAATTAGATGTATAAATTTATAGGGCTTGATGAGATCTCTTAGAAGCAGCTAAGGAGTGAGAGGAAGTGATTCTCTACCCAGCATTTACAGAAGACATTATTCAATAAAGAAGACTAAAGAGAAGAAAACTCTAAAGCAAGAAACAGATAAGGATGGTTGTTTAGCAGAATTGAGATAAAATATATACTTCAAGAGATCATGGAATAATAGCTTCTAAACCTGAAAGTAAAATTAGAGGAAAGAGGTGGCTATTAGCTATGGTTACAAAGAGATTGTTGAAGAACATTATGTAACAGTTTTGAAGAAGGCATTAAGGATGGAATTGAGATTAAAATTGGGTTGTAGAGCAAATAGCACTAAGAAAATACAATCATTAATTTAAGAGCTTATTACAAGACGTTTTGCTATGGATATTGAAAAAATAAAACAGGGCAATAGCTTGAAGGAACACAGGATTATGGGAAAGTTTTGATTATGTTTCAGTTTTTAATTGTGTTCATTCTGCAGTATGGCTATATCCCAATGAATGCAATCTGAAAGAAATAGGGAGAGAAAGAGAGAGAGAGATTAATGATGCGAAAGGGGAAAGGTTGCATAACTGCATGAGAGAAGTCTGAAAAAGTCAAGATAAAATACGATTCCAGCTGTGAGTTACAGGTTTGACCTTTGATTAACTCGGGATCATTTATTTCATTGTAAGCAGGGAAAAACAAAGAATATGGGTAATGATGCAAGTAGTTTTATAAATTGGTAAAGAGAAATAGAAGAAGTTTCTATCTTATTTTTTTTCTTAAATAAATATATGGTAAAGCTATCAAATTAGAGTGATAGTTGAAATGGTAGATGTAAAGCAAGATATGATGGAAAACAAACAACTGGCTCGGGGAAAGGAAAATATAGTGGATTAATGAGGTAGTTGAAGGCCATCTGATGTTTGCAGTCATTATCTTAAATTAAAATGGTCTTGAGTACTTTTTCTCTTTGCTTTTTCACTACTTTCTTCAATAGTTTCTGTATTCAGTCAGGAGAAGAATGTAGTCTCATTTAATCACTGTAAAAATGTTGCCAGACATGCAATAGACTTTAGAATGTTCCAAAGAAGTCAGTATATAAATGGACTATGGAATTGCAGTTGTTAATGGAAAAACGAAGATGTGAGAGAAGGTGAGGGTTACTGGGGAAAGTGGTGCAGTCAGTGAACAGGATGTCTAACTTTGGCTAAAGGAGCCTAGAAAGAGAAATGTTGGAGTGCCAAGTATAGGAAGATAAAAGATATTTGTAAAATAATTAACTAATTGGATGTGAGATCCAATAGTAAAATAACAAAAGCTTTGGGACATGCCAATGTGGTCTATTCGAGGAAGGAGCAGGTGAGTAGGTCAAAGCAGAAGATTTTTAGGTGAACAATCCACATGAGTATTAGAATTCCATAGGATGATGAGGGACATGTATAAAGGAAAACATTGAGTCTCTTGATGAAATCATAAATAGACTCTGTTGATAAAATGATTAGCTAAGAGCAATGTCTAGCAATGCTGGATATTATCAGAGTATGAACATTTTCTTAGTTTATATCCATATATATCATGTATGTACATATGTATTTAGATGCCTTTTGATTTTTCTCCTGTGGCAATTCATTAGCTCACTTCATTTCTAATACCCAGTTTCTGCATTGTGCTTTACACCTGCCCCAGTTTTGGTATAAAATCTATTTCCTAAGAAAGGTGTATATATGCTACTTATTCATACAACACATAATTATTTACTTCTTACTGTGTGTCAGCTATATAATGCTATGTTTGGTAACTGTCAACTATGATTTGGAAACTTAGAAAACAATCCTTTCCCTTTCACATTTAAAATGTGCTACTCATACGTTTCAACTGACGTTTTCTGAAAATGAGTGGAAGGGGCTGGTTGGGACTCTTTCTGGGAACAGAGGAACTGGCAGGCACCATTTTTGTGTTCTCCCTCTGTCTTGATAGTGCCAACGGGGTGTTATGTGTAAGCTTCATCATAATCACAAAGCAAAAACCCATTGTACATACTCAGAAGATAATAAGAAAAGAATCTAAGCATAGCTGAAGAAAGTCATCAAGCTGCAGAGGAAGAGTACAAGAGAAGATGAATGTAACTGAGAGGAACTATAAAAGAGAGAAAACAATGAACAAAATGACAATAAGTGCACACGTCAATAATTACTTTAACTGTAAATTGATTCAGTACTTCAATAAAAAGTCAAAGTGAAAAATAGAGAAAAATTCTAAAATTTGAATAAAGCAAAAACAAAGTAAAACAAATGCCTTGAGTAACCAAAACAACCATCTAAAAAAAAAAGCTTTAAACATCATGCTCCCTGGTTTTACAAAGCTTTGGTAATCAAAACAGTATGATATTGGCATAAAAACAGACACAGAGATCTGAGAAACAGAATAGAGAGCCTAGCAATAGGCTCATGCATATATAGTCAATTAATGTATGTCAAAGAGGCAAGAATACATGCCTGACAAAGCTTAGTCTCTTTTAAAAATGGTGTTGGGAACACTGGACAGCCACATGTACAATAATGAAACAGACTACTATCTCATATGGTATACAAAAATTAACTTAAAATGGATTAAAAACATGAATGTAAAACCTGAATATTCTCAAAGAAAACATAGGTGGTAAATTCCATGACATGGCACTTAGCAAATTGGGAGCCAGTGTTCTGACTCCAAAAGCAAAGTCAGAAAAAAAAACAAAAATAAACCAGCGGTGCTATATCAAACTAAAAGGCTTCTGCACAGCAAAGGAAACCATCAATGAAATGAAGAGGCAACATCCTGAATGGGAAAAAAATAAAGATTTTCAAAGCAAAAAACAATAAAGGATTAATATCCAAAATATGTAAAGAACTCATACAATTAAACAACAAAAACATAGTCTGATTTCAAAAATGAGCAGAGTGTCTGAATAGACATTTTTGAAAGAAGACAAACAGGTGGCTGACAAGCACATAAAAAGATGCTCAACATCACTACTCACCAGGAAATGCAAATTTAAAACACAATGAGATATCACATCATACCTGTTTATGGTAGTTATCAAAAATACTGGTTGTAACAAGTGTTGGCCAGAATATAGGAAAAAGAGAACACTGTGCATTCTTGGTGGGAAACTAAAATGATGCAGCCACTGTGGAACTGGTGTAGCTAGTTTTGAGGTTTCTCAAAAAATTAAAAATAGAACTACCATATAATCCAGGAATTCCACCTTGAGTGTTTATTCTCCAAATTTGGGAAGAACTTTTTTGAAAAGATATGTGTTCCTATGTTCATTGCAGCATTGTTTATAATAGCCAAGATTTGGAAACTACTTAAGTGTTTGTCACTGGATGAATGGATAAGGAGGGTGTGGTATGTGTCCACACAATGGATCACTACTGAACCATAAAATGAATGGAATCTTCCTATTGGCAACAACGATTGACCTTGAGGGTATTATGTTAAGTGACAGAGGTCACATAGAGAAAGACAAATACCCTATAATCTCACCTGTATGTGAATTCTAAAAAATCAAAGCACAATGGATACTGAGAACAGTGTTGTGTGTTCTAGGTAAGAGGGAGTTTGGGTGATAGGCAAAGTGGGTGAAAGGGGATGGGTGTTACAAACTCCCAGTGGTGAAATGAGTAAGTTGTTGGGATATGGTGTGCAGCATGGTGTCCATAGTCAGTGGGATTGCGGTGCATATTTGAAGGTTTCCAGGCAAGTGGATCTTGAAAATTCTCATCACATGCATGCACAGATGCAAAAAAATTGTAATTTTATGGTGAAAGATGGTGTCTAGGCCTATTCTGGTAATTATTTTGAAGTGTATACAAGTGTCAAATCATTAAGCTATAAACATGAAACTAATATAATGTATATTATACCTCAGGCATTTTTTTAATGTTAAAGTGAGTGACAACCACTCTTCCACAAATGCATTACAAATTATAATGGAAGTATATCTCAGATAAATTTATCTCATACATATAGACATTTATTATATATTTAATAGCATGAAAGTATACAAAAAAGGAGAAAGAAATAAACCAGGAAACCAATCATTGAAATAGTTTGTAAGCATAAAAATGGGTGTGGTAAATCAAAGTTATTTTGTAGCAAATGTTCATGGCAGATTAGTTTGAGAAAGGACAATTAAGTTTCATAATAGTAAGATCATATTTGGGAATTGATAAATAAATTGTATATTTACACTAAGAATATTATACCTCAAAAAGACTAAAAGTATTGCTACAAACAAACATGTGATCTTCACATGAAGATACTGGCAAACACGTAACACAGTGAAGAATACATATGCAGGCACACTTCATCTTTTTGAACTTTATTTTATTGTGCTTCACAGATGTTGCATGTTTTTACAAGTTGAAGGTAAGAGCTTCTACCAGCAAAAGGATTATAAATAATCTAAGGCTCAGATGGTTAGCATTTTTAGCAATATTTTTAAATTAAGGTATGTACATTATTTTTAGAAATAATGCTCTTGTGCAATTAACAGACTACACTAAACTGTAAACATAACTCTTATATTCACTGAGAAACCTAAAATACTTGTGTGACTCACTTTATTTCAAAACTCATTTTATTGTTGCAGTCTGGAATGAACCTGTGATATATCTGAGGTAGGCCTGTATTACGATTCCATATGTGAGTCAAGTTCAAAAATAAAAGTTTTCAAACTTACATAACAGGTAATTGAAAAAAAAACGGGGATAATTTGTTAACCCAATTCTGATTATATAAAACACAGATAAGGTCTGTCTGGAAAAATTCAAATCATTGTTAATATAATAAGAATGGTTTATGCAACATCAGTGTAACTTGGCAGCCAATGGGAGTGAACTGGAATGCACATGCATGAACAACGACAACTTCACTGTACTAGTCAGTAGGGGTAGTAGATGCCACTGAGTGAGCATGTGTAGTGTGTGGCTGTCACAGTCTAAATGACTGAGCAAACAAAGTAATGAATCTGCATCAAATTTTGCATTAAGCTTGAACTTTCCTCTGCAGAAATTATCTGCATGATTCAGAAGGCCGCAGCTATGGCCAACTGGTGATTGGCAGCTTTATCACAACAACAGGCCCACTCTTGAATCAAGTTTCTTCATAAATATTGGAGAAACATCAAATCACCCATGTGATTCAACCCCCTTCTGCCCATATTCGGTGTCCTGAGACTTCTGGCTTTTCCCCAAATTAAAATCACTTTTGAAAGGGAAGATATTTCAGACCGTGATGAGATTCAGGAAAATACGACCTAGCAGCTAATGGTGATTGGGAGAACTGTGTGAATTCCCCAGGTACCTACTTTAAAGGGGACTGAGGCATCATTGTTCTATGTACAATGTTTCTTTTATTCTGTACCTTTTTCAGTAAATATCTCTATGTTTTATATTATATGACTGGATACCTTCTGGACAGACCTCATCTATCTCACACATGCTTACACACACTCCCATTCACGTGCATAGATGCCTGCAGATACACAATATGTTGCATTGATTTAAGAAATAACATTGGTACTTAGATAATATTTGCTTGATTTAGAAATATTTAATGACTATAATGATGAAAATATAAATCAATAAGATATTTTTACTCTCAAAGATAATATCTTCAGATATTGAAAGCCAAGATAATTACATTGCCCTTGATTTTTCAATTTTTCCCCCTCAGAAATATACTCAAAATAATAAAACATCATCATCTCTTTTTTTATGCTTTAATATTCACTATTTATAACCTCAGAGAAATATTATTAAGGATTTATACTCTTTTATTATAAAAGCTATAACAATTATACACTGAGTGATCAGAAATGAATTCATAAGGAATCAAAAATTTAACATTAGATTTGTTTTGTCGATACATGTTTGTTTAGATTTGTTGCTATTGTTTGACATGTAATTTATTTTCCAAATACTTTGTTCATTTTGATGTGTAGATGGTGCGTATGTGGGAGGGTAGCTGCCATGAACAGGGTACAATTTGACGATGAGTAGACGACTAGTTTTTGTAAAGTTTGATAGAAGCTTTTTGTCAAAAACTAAAAGAATACAAAACATTTCTAAATAATGTTAAAGTATCGTCAAGAATACACCATTACATACTAACTACTTTAAAAAATGTTTGATGGTATAATAAGCATATACACAGAAAGAAATACAAAATAATTTTGAAAAGATTTTCATAAACATAAACACAATTCTATATTTTTAAAGTAAATATTTTAACAACATATAACCTACCTATGCAGAATATGTGTATTTTTCCATAAATTTTCACAAAATAATACTTGTGTGTAGCTAGTACTCAAATAAAGAACGAAATCAGAATATAACCTCTGAATCTTGCTTCTTTACTCCTTCCAGGCACCATCCACTCAAAAATAATTACAAAATAATTACTTTTCTGCTTTTTAATAAGATAGTCTTATCTGTTTTGGAAGTTGATAAATAGTCATGGTCCACATAATGATGTCTCGGTCAAGGACAAAGCACATATACAATGGTGGTCCCATAAGGTAGTAATGAAGCTAAAACACTCCTATTTTATAGTGACATCATAGCCATCTTATTGTTGTGAAACCAGGCATTTCTTATGTGTTTGTGATGATGCAGGTGTAAACAAACTTACTGGGTTACCAGTTATATAAAAGTATAACATAAATTTATGTATAGTACTAGTACTTGATAATGTTAAACTACTGTTATATGTTTACTACACTATACTTTTATCACTACTTTAGAGTATATTCTTTCTACTTAAAAAACGTTCGCTGTAAACCAATGTTATGTTTTGCCAGCAGCAGCTTCATATGTCTCCCGTTTGCTGTGTCTTTTGATTGCATCATTTTCTTTTATTCCTAACTTAATCACATGTTGTTTTGCTCAAGTAACATACTGTACATATTTGTAACTTAGTGACATTAGGCTGTACACAATAGCTTGGGTGTGTAGTAGGCTATATCATTTAGATTTGAGTATGTACACTTTATGATGTTCTCACAACAACAAAATGGCCTAATTACACATTTTTCTGAACATCCTGTTCTTGAGCAGTGCATGGATACACATAGAATCATGTCTTTTGTGAACAGATCTACTTTTTTCATATAAAGTTTGTGAGAATCATCAGATTTTTATGTGTAAGAAGAATTGCTTCAGTCTTGGTCCTGAATAATACTTCTTTGTAGAAATATATCACAATTATTATGTGACAAGTGGTCCATACCACAATTAATAAATATACTAGTTTTGTTGGGCATTTTGGCTGTTCTTATTTTTGTCTGTTATAAACAAAAATTTATTTTGGTGGATATTTATATACATTTTTATTGGATATATAACTAGGAGTATAATGGGTACATCATGAGTTATGTGTATATTTAGCATAAATATATACTGGCAAGATTATTTTCAAAAGAAGTTGTGACATTTTACATGTGAACAATGTATGAGTTCCAGATGATCCACATCCTCACCAAATGTATTACTGTCTTTTTCACTATACTTTCATGTGTCAATAATAGTAAAATATGTTGGCTTTAATTGAACTGCCCTGACAACTAATAAAGTTGATTGTCTTGTTGTGTACCTTATTAGACATTAGATATCCACTTTGATAGAGTTCTATTCAAATTCTGCCTTTAAAAAATTCTCTGGAGAGTTTTTGTGAGCTTTTTTTTCTTTATGTCTTTATTTCCTTTGTATATTTTTCTCTTTTAAATATTTGAGAAATATTTTTGGAAGCCAGTTAGACCTGTTTTTTTGCAAGGTTGGTAACTAAGAAGTATAAGACTATTCAGATTGTTTTCCCTGGCTGGTGTGGCTCAGTGGATTGAGTGCCAGCCTGTGAATCAAAGGGTTGCCAGTTTGATTCCCATTCAGGGCACATGCCGGGGTAGTGGGCCAGGTCCCCAGTAAGGGGCACCCACACATTGATGGTTTTCTACCTGTCCTTCTCTCTCTCTCTCCCCATCTTTCTAAAAACAAATAAATAAAGTATTTTTTAAAAAGAATGTTCAAATTTTTAAATTTGGTTTTATGTCATCGTTTTCAATTTTATAATGCTAGAAAATAAGACAATTTAGTTACCTTCAAGACTCGATTCATTGTTGCCATGCATTTAAATTTTTAAAAATCATGATAAAATTATTTTTACATAGTTCTTTATTTATATCCAGATTTTCATGGTTTTATTTAGAAAAAATTTTTCTATCTTTAATCTATTAGCAACCAGGTCTCCAGTTCTGATTTATCTGATTTTGGTTTTAATTTACTCCAGATTTTAAAAGCATTAGACTTGTTATAGAATTTCCCCTGGCCATTTATTTTCTTTCATCACTTTCAAGATGTTGGCATGTCAGTTACTTGATGTTTGGTTTACACCATTTCTGTTAAAAAGGCAGGTGGAGAGAAAGGGAAGGGACTAGTTATAGTTAAAGAACATGTATGAATGACTGATGGAAATGATCCATGGACTGTGGGAGAGATGAGTGGGGTGGATGGAGGAGGGCAAAGGGGGGAAACTGGGACAATTGTGATAGAATAACAATTAAATTTTTAAAATAAAAAAATTAAACAAACAAAAAAAAGCCAGTTACCAGTCTTATAATTCTCCCATGGAAGATTATATCTTTTCTTATCCATCTCTTTGTTTTTAACATGTTCTGTTTTTCTATGGCTTTATGTCTATCATCATTTTTGGAAATTTCTCAGACATTTTCTCTTTTCTTTTAAAATTTTCTTTTTACACTGTGTTATAATTTACATTATACTGAACTCCACAAATCTTGTGTTCATATTTGGATGAATCTGGCTGTTTTTTTTCAACTATCTAAAGATTTGCCAATCAATGTATAGGAGGAAACCTTTGAGAGCTTGAGTATGAAAAGCTATTCAGATAGGATACCAAAAGCATAGCACATGAAATAAAAAAAAATTGCTTAATAAATTAATGTAAAAAATAAAAAACAACACTTTTTTTTTTTTTTTTGCTTTTTAAAGGTACTCTTAAAGAATGAAAACATAACCAATGATTGGAAGATACTTTGCTAACTAGAGGCATGAAAATGATTTATGTTGAAAACATACGAAATATTCTCCAAATTAAATAATAATATAAAATAGGTTCAATTCAAACTCTTAACAAACAAGATATATAAATGGAAAATTAACACATGAAACTACACTATGCATAACCAGTTATTTGAGTAATATAGATTAATACACAATGAGGTATCACTGCAGATATTTTAGAATGGCAAAAATGAACAAGATGGTCTATACCTAGGGCTACTGAGGATGTAAAAGGACTGAAATTTTCATGCACTACTGGTACATGCACTCTGAAAAATATATTGGCGGTTTCTTGAAAACTAAACATACTCCTCCTATATCATCCAGCTATTTCACTGCAATTTACCCAAGAGAAAAGATATGCCTATACAGACCTTTACATGTAAATGTTACTAGCAGCTTTCTTTGTAATAGCTCAAAACTAGAAATAACCCAAATGTCTATCAACAAGTAAATAGACAAATTTTGGAATATCAATATGGTAGAATACAACTCAACAATAGTAAGGAACAAACTATTGGTTTGTAACAACTTGGATAAATCTCAAAGATATCATGTTGAGTGGACATGGGTTTTTATTCTAAAAAAAAAAAATGATAATGAAAGAGAACAGATCAGTGGTTGCCAGGGTTTGAGATGAAGGGGAAGATGTGGTTCCTCCGACAAAGTAAATAACACAAGGAGTTGTAGGACTAGAGGAACTATTCTGTATCTCGATTGTGGAAGTGGTTATATTAATCTATATATGTATTAAAATTCATAAAACTATATACCAAAAAAGTAAAATTTAGAGTATGTTAACTTAAACAATCAATTAAAAAGGAAAAGGTTAGGGATACAAGAATGAATGTGTGTATTTGCGTTAGTGAACATTACTCTGGAAATCTAAGATGTAAATATTTAAGAATGTAAACGAGAAAGAAGGGATAGGGTGAAGAGACTGACCATGCCAGTGAATATCTCATTTTACACATTTTATGTGGTAACCATGTGCATATTTTACATAAAACAAATTAAATTAAATCAAAATGAAAAAAAAAATCTCCAAAACTAAAGTGGAAAGAAAAAATTAAATTCAATTGTATTAGTTTTCTATTAATGCCATAACTAATTACCACTAATTCAGTGGCTTAAAACAACATAAATTTATTATCTTGGAGTTTTTTAGGTGAGAAATCCAGTATGGATTTCATTGATTAAAATGAAGTCCTCTGGGAGAGAGTCCTTTTTTCCTTGCTCATCCAGTTTCATGGCAGAATTTAGTTTCTGTGGTGGTAAAACCAGGGTCCCTAGTTTCTTGTTGACTATAAACAGAGTTGCTCACATTCTAGAGACTGCAGCAGGCTTTGTTCAAACCCCTTTCTCTATCTTGAGACACAATAGTGGATCAGGTTCTTGTCAGGTGCCATGTCTCTAACCCTTTTCTGCTTATATTAACACTCTGACCAAACACATAAGTGGAGATACTGCTCCACTTATAAGAACTGATGTGATCAGACTGTGTTCATTTGGATACTCCAGGATAGTTTCTGTACCTGTGACACACCTGCAACATCTCTTGAAAAGGAAGAGAGCAGGGTCATGGGTTTTAGGAAACAGAGCATGGGCATCTTTGGAGTCCATTATTCTGTCTCCCTCATTAATTTTTAACATAACCTCACATGCACACACACACACACAATTTTAACATCATGTTAGCTTAATGAAAATAATTATGTCAAAGTGGATAATATCCAAAATCATCACATAACTAAAAAATATTTAAGTGAAATAGGTGAACTATAAATTTGTTTTGCAAATGTCAGTGTGAGTCCACAATGTATTTTTACTTAAATAGGAAAAGCATTAATCATTGCTAGTTCTATTCAATGAAAAGGCCTTCAAACGATGACTAAAAACCTTCGTAACAAACACTTGTGGCATCAGATGTAATCTGTAAGTGAAAGAAAACTGCACTTCGAGGGGGTGTTATTGATCCTAAATTTGAAAGAGTTTTATGAGATGAGCCTGGAATAATTTGTCATTTAGAAAGCAATTCAGATAACAGAGAATGCTAGAGGCATTTCAGAGTGACCTAAATTCTAGCCTGAAATGTCTTATTACCCATAGATAAGACTCTTGAACATCAGTGTAAATGTCAATAATTTGAAACATTATATATCAAATATGTCAAAATTTATTCATTGTTCTTCTTTGTAATATAATAAAGAAGATGGGAAACTAATATTTTTGGTCTTATAGGCTAAAGAAAAATGAACTGTAACTCAGGACTCTCAAGGTAGCAAGAACTTGAGAATTTAACATCTGCATATCCTACAGAGTAGTAAATAACAAGGATATTTTTTAAAAATTCATTTCCTACATGAACAGTAACTCATGAAAACCAAATAATTGATTAGAGAAAGTTTAAGTTTCTTTAAAGAAATGTTCCAACTAAAAGAGAAGTATAAATAATTCTAAATATCACTATTTTTCCAACATCTAAGAGAGTAATGAATCCAGGCAGTGATTATCAAAGTCCTTCCATATCATTAAAAGGAGATATGTAGAAGTTATGTGCCACCTTGTGGAAATACGTGCCTCTACCAATGAAATATTCTGGCTAAAATGGAACCTGAACAATATCAAGATATTATTTGATTCCCAAATGACCAATAATTTATCAATGTTAGTCATTTAGAGTAAACCAAAATTGTGATAGACGTGCAGATTCTCAAGATTTGATAAAAGTAAAATGAATGATAATCTGATATCATATTTTGGCAAAAATTGGAATTAATTGAGTTCTTGATATACTACTGTTGGTAGGAGTAAAATGGTATAAGTACTTTGGAAAATGTTTAAAGATGTCTACTAAATTTGAAAAAGCAAGTACTCTATGACTTACCACTTTTACTTCTGTGAATACAGCCAACATAATTATGGAAATAGTTGCATCAAAAGACATATTCATGTATTTTCTTAGTGAGAAAATTTATAATAGTTCCTGGAAACAACTGAAAGGCACAATACATAAATATATAAGTTGTAATACATTTTAATGGAATAGTATTTAGAAGAGGGACTGATGAAATTACTACTGCACAGAAAAATATTCATAAATCTCATGAGGAAGGTTTTGAGTAACATAAACCAGGAACAAAACAATATATATTGCTTGAAGATGAATTTAAAATTAAAATACAGGGGTACACATCTATCACATTAAAATCAGAGAAAATATGTCAATAAGAGATCTATAAAGGCACAACTAGGAATGAGCTTATTTGTGTTTTTTGTTTTTAATATACTTTATTTGTATATTTTTATTTTGTATTTTTTGTATATTTATATTTGGGTATTTATATATTTTTGTTAATATATTTTATTTATATATTTTAATATATTTTATTGATTATGCTATTACAGTTGTCCCATTTCTCTCCCATCATTCCCCTCTGCCCTGCATACCCCCTCCCACCCACAATCCCCCCCTTTAGTTCATGTCCACGTGTCAGAAGTTCTTTAGCTTCTACTTTTCCCACACTATTCTTGCCCTCCCCCTGTCTATTTTCTACTCACTGTCTATGCTACTTATTCTCTGTACCTTTTCCCCCTCTCTCCTCCTCCCACTCCCCTGTTGCTAACCCTCCATGTGATCTCCATTTCTGTGGCTCTGCTCCTGTTCTAGTGTTTGCTTAGTTTGCTTTTGTTTTAGGTGTGTTTGTTAATATCTGTGAGTTTGCTGTCTTTTTACTGTGATATTTTTTATCTTCTTTTTCTTAGATAAGTCCCTTTAACATTTCATATAATAAGGGCTTGGTGATGATGAACTCTTTGAACTTGACCTTATCTGAGAAGTACTTTACCTGCCCTTCCATTCTAAATGAAAGCTTTGCTGGATAGAACAATCTTGGATGTAGGTCCTTGACTTTCAGGACTTCAAATACTTCTTTCCAGCCCATTCTTGCCTGGAAGGTCTCTTTGGAGAAATCCACTGACAGTCTGATGGGAACTCCTTTGTAGGTGACTGTCCCCTTATTTCTTGCTGCTTCTAGAATTCTCTCCTTCATTTTAATCTTGGCTAATGTAATTATGATGTGCCTTGGTGTGTTCCTCCTTGGGTCCACCTTCTTTGGGACTCTTTGAGCTTCCTGGACTTCCTGGAAGTCTATTTCCTTTGCCAGATTGGGGAAGTTCTCCTTTATTATTTGTTCAAATAAGTTTTTCACTTGTTGCTCTTCCTCTTCTCCTTCTGGTACCCTTATAATTTGGATGTTGGAATGTTTAAAGATGTCCTGGAGGTTCCTAAGCCTCTCCTCACTTTTTTGAATTCTTGTTTCTTCACTCTTTTCTGATTGGATATTTGTTTCTTCCTTCTAGTCCACTCTGTTGACTTGAGTTCCAGTTTTCTTCCCATGACTATTGGTTCCCTGTGCATTTTCCTTCATTTCACTTATAGTAGCCTTCATTTGTTCATCCAGTTTGTGACCAAAATCAACCAATTCTATGAGCATTCTGATCACCAGTGCTCTGAACTGTGCACCTGATAGGTTGGGTATTTCTTGGCCACTTTAATGAATTGCCTCTGGGGCTTTGATCTATTCTCCCATTTGAGACATTTTTGGTTTGGGTTTTTCTGTTTGTTTGTTCTTGTTTTTTTGTCTGGTCACTGCTGTTATGTAATGAGGGGCAGAGCCTTAGGTGTTCCCCAGGGCAGGGCAGGCCAGTTGCTGGGTCCTGACACTGTATGTGGGGGCGGGGTCCAAGAGGGAACAACGGCTCTTGCTCCACACTCTCTCGGATTCCAGTCCAGTCCTCCGCTTTCCCCAAGCAAATTGGGCCTTTCTTGTGCTGATTTCCATGTGGGTGGGCTTGTGTATGTTCTAAGACCCTGTGGGTCTCTCCAATGAACTCTCCTATGAGGCTGGGATTCTCTCCCAGCACTTCAACTCCCACAAGTGTTTTCAATCAGTGCTTTTAGGCTTTATTACCCAGCACTGGGGCCCTGCGTTGCGCAGTCTGTCTTGCTGCCCATTTTCACCTGGTTTATCTGCGTGTGGATGTGTGATCACAGTCAGCTACCTAGTATGCTTCACTTAATCTTCTTGTTGCCTCCCCGAGCCCAGCAACCGCTGCCTGTGCTTCCAGAACCACTAGCCACCGCTTTTTCCTGCCACGATCCCTCTCCTCCGACTGCTGACTCCACCCCTCTTACTGGTATGGGTGAATCATTTTCGTACTTCCATACAATTCAATTTTCTGTCTGTTCTGATTGTTTTTTTTTTTTGGCTCTAAATTTTTGTTGAACTTAATTTTGCTTGTGAGAGGAGGCACAGTGTGTCCACCTATGCCTCCATCTTGGCCAGAAGTCTAACCTTGTGTTTCTTGATCAGAATGATGGTTTCCTAGATGTGTTTAATTTGCAAAATCATCAGTCTATATTCATCTGATTTGTATATTTCTCTGAATTAATTTTGTTACAATAGCAAAATTTCTTATAAAACTATTTTACAAAGCAGTCCTAGTCTTGTGGAATTCTTAGAGTTTTTAAGACAGTTTTTGTCATTGAAAAAATTGGGGGATATAAGGCCAAAATATAAAATGTTTAAATTCTATGTTTATTCCTTATTTTTTTTCATTTTTATTGTATTTTTCCATTACCATTTATCACCCTTAAACCCCCTTTCCCCCTGCAATCACCACACATTGTCCATGTCTGTGAGTCCTTTTTCCTTTTTGCTTGATCCCTCCTCTGCCTAACCCCCATTCTGAGAGCTGCTCATCTGCTTTATATCTATAAGTCTGTCTCTGTTTTCCTTGTTAGTTCAGTTTGTTCATTAGATTCCTCATATGAGTGAAATCATATGGTATTTGTCTTTCTCTAACTGGCTTATTTCACATAGCAAAATGTTCTCCAGGTTCATCCATGCAGTGTCAAGGACGAATTTTTCTTCTTCTTTATAGCTGAGTATTATTCCACTATGTAAATGTCCCATAGTTGTTTTATCCACTCATCTACTGATCGGCACTTGGGCTGCTCCCTTATCTTGGCGATTATAAGCAATACTGCAATGAACATAGGGGTGCTAATGTTGTTTAGAATTAGTATTTTGGGTTTCTTCAGATAATTCCCAGAAGTGGAATATCTGGGTCATAACGCAGTTCCATTTTTAATTTTTTTGATGTAAATCCACATGCTTTCCCCAATGGCTGTATCAACCTGCATTCCTGGCAACAGCGCAAAAGTGTTCAACTTTTTCCACATCCTCGCCAGCATTTGTTGATTGATGATTTACTAATGATAGTCATTCTGACAGGTGTGAAGTGGTATCTCATTGCAGTTTTAATTTGCATTTCTGATGATTAGTGACATTGAACATCGTTTCATGTCTATTGCAATCTATATGTCCTCTTTGGAGAAGTATCTGTTTAGGTACTTTGCCCCTTTTTAAATCGGATTGTTTTCTTTCTTCCTTTTGATTTGTGTTGAGTTTTACAAATTCTTTATAAATTTTGGATATTAATCCCTTCTCAGAAGTATAGGCAAATTTGTTCTCTCATTCAGTGGGCTGCCTTTTTATGTTATAGATGTTTATTTTGCTGTGCAAAAACTTTTTAGTTTGATGTAGTCAAATTGTTTATTTTTTATTTTGTTTCCCTTGCCTGGGGAGATATATTAGAATATATATCTATTTTCCTGGCTATGTTTTCCTGCCTATGTTTTCTTTTAGGAATATTATGAGTTTTGGTCTAACATTTAAATCTTTAATGCACTTTGACTTTACTCTTGTATGTGGCAGGAAAAGGTGGTCTAGTTTCATTTTTCTACATGTATCTGTCCTATTTTCCCAACACCATTTATTGAATAAACCATCTTTAGCCAGTTGTATGTGCTGGCTTTGCCTATGAAATATTAATTGACTATAGAGGTGTGGGTTTATTTCTGGGTTCTCTATTCTATTCCATACTAAAATATTTTTAGAATATAATTAAGGAGAAGTATAATTTTCACTTAACAGCTTTAAAAAATCTATAAAATGTTAAAATAAAGAGGGAAGCATGATAAATAAAAATAAAATAGCCTTACAAATAGTAAGGACACAGTATGAAGCTATAAAGGTACTTTATAAATTGTAAATATATGGAATTTATAAGTAATATAATTTCTGTGTTTTAAAAAGAGATGACTTTACGGTATGGATAAAATATATATTTTAATGTACTTGTATTTTTCAGGAGAGACTTCTAAATAACTTAATATTTTAGTATCTATAATATTTCTAACTGCAGGTGTTCAAAATGATTAAAGACTTTGACCCATAAGAATGTACTATAGCTTTAAGACACATTAGTTACTTGAAGTAGGATTTTTAATTATATTAACTCTTTTTACATACCTATCCTTCAGTGTACCCTTATACATTAACTGAGAAATACCAATATTCTAAATAGTAAATCTTTTATGAGGCTTTTAATTTAATGTTACTGAAAGCTCAGTAGTTTCACTGGTCATGCATTGAAGTTAAGTAGAAAGATATCAGTGACCTTTCAATGACAGCTTCATGGAAGGGAATGAAGACAGCTGTAGGTTATTTTCCTACATAAAAAGTTTCCTTATTTAATTTGGATTCATAAAGGATTAGCAGCAAAATTGGAATAAAACATTTAAAGTCAAACTATTTGGATTAACATTTTACCAATGTTTTATTACTTCCAATTGCATTTTGTCACCAAAGTTCTTGAGGCTTTCTTCAATTTTTATGTTAAGATTAACACATTTTTAATTACTCTATTATTAAATTGTGTTACAAGTGAAGCAAGGTATAAAGCTTGCTTCAGAAGGCAGAAGATTGTCAGAAGACAGTAATGTGACATTTAACAACCATATTTTCTAGTCATCAACTTTTTATTTGATGGAGTCTGTGGCACAGTTTTATATTCCCATCAATTCAAATACCATGAAAAAGTTGAAGGGGAAAAAAGCCACTGTTGCAAATATATGAATTAATTTAATATATTGAATGGTTCTCAGAAAGACGCCAGGCACTGATAGCACCATTTCAACTTAAAATGGAATATATGTAAATTACCCAAGCATTTTCTTTCTAGTCACTTGCCTCCAGTTCCAACACACTTTCTTCTGCATTTTTTTTTTTGAAAAGCAACTTTGTTTTCCATGTTCTCTGAAATTAGGTAGAGTAAGCATATGTGTTTATCACCTGAATAGAACCTGTTGCTGGAGAGGTAAAATTGTCTGCTTTGTTATGAACATTTATGCAGCAGTAAATGCCATTTTGCTATTGTAATGAAACTTAAATATTTGATAAATGAAAATTACACAATTTTATTTATTTTATTAAACAGTTTGAAAGAGACCAGAAAATTCATCAGCTTGTCTCTGCTTATTGGTCATTTGTAACCAGGTACCCTAGGGTTGTTCTTCCTATTCTTGCAGGAAAAAAAGGAGTTCATGATCAAGTAGAGAAACCCTAAAAATATTTAGTGCCTGAAATTAATAGACATCATTTATGCTCATATCTCATTCATAAAAGTATATCCAAGTCCTTCTGAAAGAAAGATGAGAAATGTAATCCAGCAGGGTGTCCCTCTATATTGCTGTATGATAAAGAGAACAAGTTTTGTCTTTTTTTTTTAAGAGTTCCTCTAAAGTTAATAACAGAAGTAGATGTTGGTTATAGTAAGTTAAGAGAGATGGGGTAGTAGGAGAAAGTTTCGAGCCAAAGACACAAGAGAGTATCTTTATGCACACGGGTTTTAATGTCAGTCCCTGACACAAACTAAAGGAAAGGCTTAAGTTACTTTTTTGGGATCCTACACTTTGTATCTTTAAAACAGGCAGTTTAGGTTATCCAATATTTCTTAAATTTTAGTGAATAAAAGGAAAAAAAAAACCATGTGGGTGAGCATGCACACGCTCATGTGAATTTGAGAACCTGGAATTTCCGATAGACTTAGGTGAGCAGGGCAGTCTTACACTCCTTAAATGCTTCCAGTGCATGTAAACTGTGAACCTAAACATAAAAAAGTAAAGTGAGAGGTAGCAATCATCTTTGTTTGTTTTTTGGAGAAAAAAATAATTCCAATTTGGGGCATAGATTAGGAAACCCAAATTACATCTTGATTATGGGATGATAGCATGGGGTTTTCATGAGAATGGAAAGAGAGATAATTACACAAATAAAAGGAATAAATTTCTATTGTTGCCAATAAGCTAAGTTATTCTTTAGCTTTACATGTCTGGTTACTGATTTTAAAGAATGTCCACAATTATCAGTCCTTGTGGTCAGGAGGTCTGCTTTCCTGTCAGGTTTACAAACAGCTGTTTGTAAGACAATGTTGGTTTGGTCCAGTCCCAAGTTTATGTTGCCCAATTCCAACACTCCAATGATTCAAAGAGTAAGACCTAAAGTGACTTTTCTCTGGAATGGAAGTTCCAACTCCATTTGAAACAGCTTCATTTATATTATTTTTCTCAATACCATATGTGACACTTGGAAAACTCTAAATTTGATATTCTCTAAAATCTCTCCAAAATTTTGAATCTTAATAGTCATAAAACAGAGAAACATGCTATATGAAACACATAAAGGAGAGTCTTTGGATGTCATTTAAATTGTAAAGGGCAAACCTATTGGAGTTGGGCAAATATACCAATATCAAAAATGGAGAAAGGTGGTTTTGAGAATAACTACTAGTTATAAAGGATCAGTTGATAAGTTTATCCATAGTAAAATTATAAGTTTCCCTTTATGAAGACATACACAAAGAGGTAGATAAGCAATAATAACATATAAACAACACACATAACCAACAAAGAATTAATGTCCTAAATGTGTGAATTGATAATAAACAGAAAGATTATCCAAATTTTTATGATAAAAAGGTATATAATCAAATAAAAAGTGGAAAAAATCTAATAACAGGCATTTAAAAGAGGAAATTCTTATGATCAATAATCAACTAATAATCTCTCATTCCTGGAAGCCACTTTTCTCTATTTTTGAACACTGATATAAATTTCCCTGATACCAGTGGGCTCCATCTTTTCATTCTTTATGATTTCCAAATGGCAAATACATCTATGAAAAGACACTCAACCTTATCAAAAATCAAGGAAATGCAAAATATCAACCAATGCAAGTTATAATTCTATATCCAACAGAATGGCAAAAAGTTAAAAGTTCAAATGCTGACAAAGATAGAAACCAATAAAACACATTACACAATGCTGTTGATAGTAAAATATAATATTTGAAAAACAGTGGTATTATTCAGAAATGGTGAAACTTTGCATTATAGATGATCTAGAGAAATGCACATTAATACTTAGGGGCAGGTTTTTTATAAACAACATGTTTATAACAATATTGCTCTAAAAAATGGAAACTTTGTAAAAGTCTTCAGTACATTCAAATCCTACCAAATGCAGTAATAAACATATAACAACCTTCTTTATCAATACAACTTTGGCTGGCACAGTACTAAAAGGGAAAAGGTAATTGAGAGTTGAGAAAATTAATTTCCATATGAATTAGATTATATGGAATCATAAAAACATAATTAAAAATGAAGGAGAAATTTAAAGTACCACTTTTAGATGTGAAATCTATTACACAGCATAATCTTGAATTCTACATGGCCTAATAGATTTGGTGGACTACAAGAACATAAGCCAATCAGGTACTATGAAGTCAAATAAGACCTGAGTCATAAAATTTCAGACTATTAATACAAGCAAAGAATCTAAGATCCCATAAGATGACAGTCCCGTTTTTGTTTCTCTTGGTTAGTCAATATTTAGAAAAGGGGCTTTACTTAAAAGTCACTTAAGTAGTGCCTTGACCTAAAGGTTGAGAACCCTCTGAAGCAAATGCATATGTTTAGGTAAGGTTAGACACCCAATTGTTTCAGAGACTATTAAATAAATCAGCTTTCTTGAGATAAGCTTGCTAAGTAAATATGGGGAGTAGCTCAATTTAAAACTTGTATCATGCTTCCCTGGCTGGTGTAGCTCAGTTGACTGAGCTGACGCTGAGCCTGCAAAACAAAGGGTCACAGGTTTGATTCTCAGTCAGGGCATATACCTGGGTTGCGGGCCAGGTTCCCAGTGGGGCCGCTTGAGATACAACCACACATTGATGTTTCCTTCTCTCCCTCCCTTTGCCTCTCTTATAACAAATAACATCTTTAAAAAAAAAACAAAAAACCCAAAACTTGTATCATGCTCTATTTCAAGAAAGCATGGAGGTTTTTAAAATTTGTTTTGTTTTTTTTTGGGGTGTTTTTATTGTTTGTTTTTGGTTAATGAAGGAGATTAAACAATTGAAAGATAGTACCAAAAAATAAACATCTTTTTGTTTTGGTAATTTTACCATTAGAAATGTTCCAGTGAGGATGACATGATTAGTTCTGATTCAGGTTTCAGCACTGGAGAAACAGTTTAACTAAATTTTGTCAAAATTATCTTTGCCTTATAGAATTCATTTTACTTTCTAAGGCATAAAGTTTTATAAAACTCTTCTTTTTAGGTATATTGTTAAATTTTTAAAAAGTATATGATTCTAACTATGTTACAAAAGAATGTTTTTTTCAAAAGGAGAAGAATTTTATATGCTAGTATTAATTTGCATTCTAGTTCCCATATCAGATAGATTTTTTTAAAAAGGATGCTGTTAAGCTCTTAAATTGGTTACAAGCTTTCAAACATTTTCTCTACACACATGCCTATTCATTTCCTTTCTACATTATAGATCTTAGGAATGCAATTTTTTCTGCTTGTGTTTAAGTGGGAAATACAAAACTACTCATCAAGTTTTGATATTTAGATTTGTTGTGACTTTGCCTGTGGTTAAGACAATTGTAAAACTTTATCCCCAGTGATTCAAATTGCATTCTAGTGAAAATTGTGCCTAAATGAGCTTAATTTAAGTAGAATCTTTAGATGATTTTCTTCTAAACCAAATGTAATTGTGATTCAATGTTATTGAATTGAAATTTACGACCATGTCCTTAAGGATGTTATGGTCATCTCACTTCTAAATTTTGAAGTACTTATTTTAATGTATTCATAAGGGTTGTTTTCCTAAGCAAGAGGTAGACTTTAGCATTTGTAAACATAAACAATTGTATGAGAAATAGCACAGTATATAATCAGATTTGTTTAACTCTCAACTCTTGTTTCCTGCTTGTTCTTAAACTTTTAAATAATTTTTAGTGTGAAACAATTCAGTGAGGACTTACCAAATGTCATATATATACTATGTATTGTTAAACCATCAAATAAATTATGAAAAAAATTTGTTATAATGTTGTGATGAAGCTTCTCAATTTTTGGGCCACGAAGGGCAGATGTCCAAGGATGAAATGAGAGCATTTACCATTGTCAAGGGCTCCTGCTTTGCCCGATGCGTACTGCGTGGCCACACTCCCTTGGATGGCCTTGTGACCAAGGAAGAAACATTCTGCTACTTTGCTGCTTCTTATGAAACAGGTGAGTCTCATAGTGCTACTGCAGTGCTTTGGATATTCTGGGCACACACGTAAACAGATTGCCCTTCATTATAAGACAGTTTTATGCCCTAAAAGGAAGGTGAATAAATTCAGGACTGCAGAGGTTAGTAGAGGGCAGGAAAGCACAAAGATATAGAGATTTAAGGGCCTGAATAATGCCCAAGGAAAAATTGCAAAAAAAAAAAAAGTACACATTTGTCAAAATAAGAGTGAAAGGTCAGCTTACAGTCTCAATTTTTCTGTAAAGTAAAAAGTTGGGTGAAGTCTAAGAAAGCATTCTAATTTAGGTCAGTTTCCTCTCAGGGTTGTTTTTAGTAAATCCTACCACCTATTTAGCAAAGATTTACAAGTAATCCGCGAAGGGGAATTTATACTGCCACACATTAACAAAAGTTGGAAAGTTAAACATAGTCAAATTCTTAACTTCTTGCCCTTATGGTACTGAAACTCTTTTAATGGCATTTTAAACTTGCTTAGTTTAATGCCTCTGTTAATTTAAAAGACATAAAACTCAGTAGTTTTATCATCATACTTTATTTTGCCCTCTGTGGACCTCTATTTTAGTTCATTTCATGGTAGCGTTTGGCAGGCGAATAGCCGCCGCAAGCTGCCTCTGGACTCTCCTACCAATCACGGTGTCACGAGCTAAAGTGGAGATACATTATCTTCCCTTATTTTACTTCTGCTCTCCATTCTTCATATGCGTAATGGATACACAATACTGTAAGGTTCTTTTCAAGGCAAGTATGGTATGTAGTATGTTAGTGTTGTTTTATTTAATTATTATTTTTTAAATATTGTGAATGATCCATATCTGCTACCTCGTGGTAAGGGCTGGATTTTGGGAGGGGACTGGTAGAGAAAGAGGCAAGTCATACAGTTCTTTATCACTTCTTCCTATTCCAAATGAGATGGTAGCTCTATGTTATTTACAGTTACTCTGTCCAAGGACACATTCCTTGGAAATAAATTAGTGGATTCTGTGGAATTCTGGCTATTTGTAAGCAGTATTCTGAATGCTTTTAGTCATCATCTGAGGATATAAAATTCTCTGGGACTCAGATACCAGTATGATGATTGCCAGAGGGAAGAGTGGTGGGGGGTAGAATAAAGGTGGGATAAGTGGTGATGGAAGGAAACTTGACTTGGGGTGGTTGGCATACAATACAATATACACCTAATGTAACTCAGAATTGTATAGTTGAAACCTATATAATTTTATTAACTAATGCAGCCTCAATAAATTTAATTTAAAAAACTCTCTGGGACAATTCCTTATTGTAGGATCCTCATTGCTGCAGGGTCACACACACCTGAGAACTAATCTAATTTGTTATTTCCATTTCTAACAATATCTCTAGCCCAGAAATAATCCCTTGTCGCTATGGTCAATTAGTATTTGACAAAGAAGACATGAGCATACATAGGAGTAATAATATTCTCTTCAATAAATGGTGTTGGGGGAACTGGACTGGTACATGTAAAAAAATGAAAGTAGACCATCAACTTACACTATACACCAGAATAAACTCAAGATGGATGGAATACTTAAATAATTATGTTGTCATAGCATAAAATCCTAGCAGAAAACACAGGCAGCAAAATGTCAGATAGCCTGCCTAGCAATATTTTTTTCTGATATATCTCCTAGGCAAGGGGAATAAAGAAAAAGCAAACAAATGGACTGCATCAAATTAAAAAAAAAAAAAAAAAAAACCTTCTGCATGTCTAAAAAAATTATCAAAATGAAAGTGGAACCAATCATGTGGGAGAATACATTTGCCAATGATATATTGGACAAGGGGTTAATATCAAAATATATAAAGAACTCATATGACTCAACACCAGGAAGACAAACAATCCAATTAAAAAATAGTAAAGGGCCTGAATGGACACTTCTCCAAGGAGGACATACAGAGGGCCCATAGACAGTAAAAAGATGTTCAACACCGCTAGCCATCAGAGAGACACAAATTAAAACCACAATAAGTTATAACCTCACACCTGTCAGAATGGACATCATTAATGAATCAACAACAATCAAGCGATGGTGAGGATGTGGAGAAAAAGAAACCTTAGTGAACTGTTGGTGGGAATCAAACTGGTGCAGCCACTGTGGTTAATAGTATAAAATTTAGTCAAGAAATTAAAAATGGAAATGACTTTTGACCCTGTGATTCCATTGCTGGGAATATACCCTAAGGATCCTGAAACACCAATTCAAAGAACTCATGCACCCCAATGTTCATAACAGCACTATTTACAATAGCCAAGTGCTGGAAGCAGCCTAAGTGCCCATCAGCAGATGAGTGGATCAAAAAAACAGGGTACATTTATACAATGGAATACTGTGCAACACAAAGAAAGAAGGAACTCCTTCTTTTGTGACAGCATGGGTGCAACTGGAGAATATTATGTTAAGGGAAATAAGTCAGTCAGTGAAAGACAAATACCACATGATCTCACTTATAAGAGAAATTGAATTAACAAAATAAATTAATGAGCAAAATAGAACCAGAGACATGGAAACTTAAAGCAGACTGAGAATGACCATAGGAGAGGGGGGAAGGGGATAATGGTGGAAAGAAGGGGAAGGAATAAATCAAAGAATATTTATAAATGACCCATGGACTATAATGTCAGGAATGACTGTGGGAGTGGGATGTGAGTTGTGTGGAAGTGGGCAATGGAGGAAAAATTGGGACAACTTAATAGAATAACAATTTAAAAAATAAAGAAGTAAAATGATGGGGGAAAAGTATCTTGCAAAAGTGGCCATACTTCTTTAACATTTTTAGGTGCTATCTAGTCCATCAATAAGTAATATATATCTATTAGAATCATAATAATATTCACAATCCTTGTAGATTGTGTACTGTAGGGTATATGGAGGCAGTCTGTCTCCCTCACCCATATGTCTGGGGAACTAAGATAAGCTGTGCTCTCATAGCCTTCAGTCTGGGTCCAATAAATGGTTCCCATAACATTGAGTGGGCTCACAGTGGCAGAAACACTCTGTGTTATACAATAATCTGGCTTCCTGCCTGTTTTGTCTGTATTTAGTATACAAGAGAGGAGGGGCTCCCCACTGGAGACACACAGCTTGCAGCGTGTGTGAGTTGCCCACCCTTGAATAAAGGCATGTCAAGCATTCTCACAGATCCATGCATTTTCTTCCATCTGCCTGAATCACGGAACCTATCTGGTGTTAAAAGGTCTCAACACATGTACTAAGCCAAATTCAAGAAATTTTCATGCATTTTCTTATTAATTCCTTATATTAAAGATGTTGCTTTTCTATTTTACAGAATAGGAAAAGAGCAGGCAGAATTTTTGGCTCTCAGAGATTTCCTTATGTATCCCCTAGGGAAGAGGCAATCCTACCGATAAATCCAAGGCTACCCTTTTATCTGCTTCAACAGTGATCTTACAAAGGGAGATTACTACTGAGTTAAACTATGTTTGTAGCTGCCTTATTTCTCATAAAATGCAATTTCTAATCTTCTGGAATGCTCTCTGCAATACTTTAAACAGGTTTTATTTAAATCTGATGATAAAATATAATGAAATAAACTAATATAAGTGACAGATAAAGTCCCTTAATTATACTGAGTTATTTCTGTACTTTGACCATCGTGCAATTTACACACAGATAAATGGATTCATTTGTAGTAGTAATCAGGTCATAAGCTTATTTAAGGACAATTAGAATTATTTTCAAATGAATAAGTTAATACCTGGTAACCCTGCATATTTACTTTTGCACAGTTTGTCTTTTGGAAAATATTTAAACATTTTTACTCTTGTTAGTATATTTTAAATTATCCACTTCTTAGATAACATGCTACAGATTTTTTAAAAAATATATATTATTTATTTATTTTTAGAGAGAGGGGAAGGGAGGGAGAAAGAGAGGGAGAGAAACATCAATGTGTGTTTGTCTCTCATGCACCCCTCACTGGGGACCTGGCCTGCAACCCAGGCCTGATTTGCAGGCCTGTGCTCAATCCACTGAGCTACACCAGCCAGAGCAACATGCTACAAAATTTTAAAAATAATATTCTCCTAGAAATTTAAATTCATTGTGTATATTCAACTAATAGAATATAATCAATATTGAAAATAAATCTATGATACAGCTAAATTTGAGCAATGAAATACTATGTGAAAAAAATCTAAAAGAATACATGCAATATGATACACATTTTTATAAAATTAAAAGCTTAATTGTATATAAATATATTTTTAGGAGATATGTGTACATAAAGAAAGGGCAAGTTATAATGAGCACTGGGTTTAAAATACTAGTTGTTTCAAAGAAATAAGCATGAGGGTACAAGATTGGAACAGATACCATAGAGAAATTTTTATGGTCTTAGATTCTGTTTTTGTGGGTGTGTTCCTGTGTTCTTACTGTTTTTTAATACTTGCAAAGTTAAGGACTTTCAGCTCTAGTAGTGCATAACTATATAATGTTTGAGCAAATTTTAAAATGGCAGGTGTATGATAAATGTTTTTGAGGAAATGGGCATGACATTTTCAAGACAGTAAAGGACATCAAATAGAATGGTCTGATTTTGATAGCTATGTGCTTTAAACAAAGGAGATAAATTAAATGTCTTCTTATATGTACTGTGTCTATACTCCTTATTTCAAATGCACCATTAATATTTGGCTTGTAATATAAATACTTTTTCTTAAAGCTATAGAGATAGTCCCCCTCTTAAGATAGATCAAATATACTAAATTACCTGCTATTGAGGGTATTTGGTAATAGCTTACATTCACTTATTAAACATATGCATAATAGCATATGATCTGCAGTCAAACCTTCTTACAACATACTTTATAATTTACTTTACTATTAAGATGAATAGCTATGTTCACTAAACTTTTTTATATCACAAAATTTTATAGAATACCACAATGAGTCACCAAAATAATTTACATTCTTTAATTTCACATAGTTCTTTTCAATAACAACCATTATCTATTTCATAAGTTTAATGAATACAGTAAATGACAAGGGAAATATTTTTTCCTTAAATGAATTAGTCAAGCTTGATTCCCATACTGGGAAGGAAGAAGGCATATTTTTCTACTAAGAGGAAAAGACACAATGTGTTATCTTCCTTTTTCTCTACTTCAAAAAGTTATGAGTGTAATGGCTGAAGAGGCACAGAATTGTAGGATGACAGGGCTTATCCCAAGAAAGGTGACCCAGAGAGAGAAAAATGACCAGAAATGTGATTTTCTAGTGGCTGGCAGCCACCACCCCCATTCCCACTTACTCTTCTTCTGTGTAAAATATCTTCAGATGACATCTCTAGAGAAATAAATACATTACATTTGTTACAAGGTACATTTAGAGTACTTCCCTAATAATGGGAAGTGTTGTTGGGCATTTCCCTATGTAATCTTGAAGCAATTTAGCTCCTTTTCAAAGATACCATGGTTAGCGAGAACTTTTTCTGTCAAGTCTATAAATGAGGCTCTGCTATTTGTAATTTTTTTTCAAGAGCTTAAAATAGGAAAGGAAATGTTTTGTTAATTACCTACATATGTCAGTAAATATTAGTTTCATGCCATTTATTTTGTATTTTACATTGCACCATATATAACAAATGGTAAGAACTTCACTGCTTTGTTCTGGCTATGAAGTTTACATTTAAAGATTTCCCTCTGGTTCTTCAAGTTGAAACAGTGTTGCAAATGATGAGAAATTCGCCATCTGTGTCTTCTGAAGCTGAACCATTGCACATAGTGATGGTAGTGGTGGTGTGTGTGTATAGTATGTATGTGTGGTGGAGGTGGAGCTGCATGAATACAACTCAATAACTTTCTGCGTTGCTTTCAGAAAGTTAGACAAAGAACCTGATACTTCATCCAGTTGGTGTGCCAAAACAGAGATACAAGTCCTGCAGAAGACAGCAACCATGACATCCCTCACTCTGCTCATTCTCACATTGCTGAGTGACAAGACTTTTGTAAATCTAGTTTAGTAACAGGTACGTTAAAGTGATGTTCAGAGAAGATTGTCAGAAGTTAGGATATGGTAGAAAAGTAGGGGATTTAAAAAGTTCTGTTTGGAAATATTTAGCTTTGTCAAGTAGAAAACTTTCCTCTTTCAATCATTATTTTTTTTTTCCCCTATAGCACTTAGTACAATACAGACCAAAGAAATAGAGAATATCATTTGACAAAATTTGGTATATAATTTCAAATAGCTATTGAACCAATACTTTTCAGATTTAAAGAAAGGAAATAAATGATGCATATGTTCAGAATACGATTACATAAATTAACTTTTAACATGGATTTTTTCCTCTCTTTAAGCAAAATTGATGCTCTAATTTTATCAGTAGCTAATCACGCTTCTCAGTTCTGGGAATGAATATATGCAGTGATGGCCAGGAGCTTCCCGGGTGATATAAAAAACTCTCATAAAAAATATCGATTACTTTTTATTCCAAAGCCATGGACATTTTTTCTTAATTAATTCAAGTTAAATGTTTTTATTTAGTACCCAGGGTTCCCTCTCAACATGCATCACAAAACACGATTGCAAATGAGAGTTAAATGTTGCAGTTGCCCAAAGGGAGTTTTAGGTTTATTTCAGTGGTATGTAGACAATCATTTCAAGAGACACATATTTAATATCTTCTCATGTGTAAATAAAAAAAAAACATAAAATTATTGTAATCTCTTGCTAAATCAATGGAAATAGAATTATCTTGATATACACTTATATTTAATTCTCTATATCTCAAAATTATTTTAAGATTATTTTTACAAAAGGAAAGTATGAAATCACTTTACTCACTAAGTTACATATGATTTCAATTATATTTAGATTCAGTGCTTTATCAAACTTTTCCTTGGCCCACTGACTTTGAAAAATAATATACCCTCCCTTCAGCTATAAGTATGGCTCACAAAAGTATATTTCTGAGAGAAGGAAGATGTCAGCACAGTAAGAGGAAGCACATTCCTCTTCTCCCTTCACACAGGAGAAAAACCTGGTCAATTTACAGCGGAGTACAGCAAACAGACATCAGAAACACAGCATATTTGAAAATAGGAGATCGAAAGTTGCAGTGGACATTGAAAAACCAGACAGTAAGGAGAGTACTCCAGTAGCATGGAGACCAGAGTAGGGGCTGAGATCCCGGGCCAGCACTGGCCATAAGACTCCAGGGAGGAACGGAGCTGGAGCTGGGTCAACTACTCCCTGATCAGCCAAACAAGGTTTCAGCAGCACTGGGATAAACTTGGTTGCTTGAAATCTCACAGAGCAGAGTTAAGATGTCATGGCCCTGGGAGGACTGCACGTTGGAGCTCATGTGACTGTCTGCGCCCATGCACCATTGGGAACAGCTGCTTGGGGATCCATCGGCGCCAGTGAGCCACCGGGGGACCTGTGCTGCAGTTGCTTGGCGTGCATGAACCATTGGGGACCTGCGTGGAATGCTGGGAGATCTTAGACACCTGTGTGCGACCTGCGTGGGGGTTGATTCATGCTCGCAGGACAGTTGACTCCTGTGCATGGAAGGCTGAGAGATCATTAGTGCTTGTGCGCAACTGCGGTAGGCGTCAGAAGATATGCCTGAGGCCCTGTGCGGAGAGGCCCTGGGCTAGCTCTGAGGGCAGCAGCCCAAAGAAAACTGAGTGCTGAACAGGGAGAAGAGCAATACGATCACCCGTTGGCCACTGCAGTCAGCAAGGCCAGAAAAACCAATTTGGCAAGATTGATAACAGCAAGAGTTGGTGTTTTTGGTGTTTTTTTAATTAATTTTTCATTATTTTTATCTTTTTTTACCCTTCAATTCCTTTTGCTTCTCATTACTTCTTTCTTGTTTTATTCCTTCTTCCTTTCTTTCCAATCTTATTTCTTCTTCCTTTCTCTTTTTTTCTTTTTCTTTCTGCTTTTCTTTGTTCTCTTTTCATTTTTATCTTCTTTTCTTTTTTCTTCCTCTTTTCTCTTTTTAAACACCTATGAGTGAGACAAAAACAAAAAAGCAAAAAACAAAACAAAACAAACAAAAAAAAAAAACAAAAACCCTGGAACTGTGGAAAGAGCAGACTTGGTCCCAAAGAGGGGGCATTTCAATAGCTGAGACACTGGAAGCCATTAACAACAGGATACCCGAAGGAGACAGCACCACTGAATCTCACAGATATTCTACCACAGAAGTTCACACCATAAACCCAGGGAACCAAAACAAATAAATTTAAGAAACTGAGCCTAACAAGAAGAACCTCACAAACAATGGGAAGACAAAGAAACAATCCCCAAATGAAAGAAAAGGAGGAAGCCCCAGAAAGGATGCTAAATGAAATGGAGGCAACTCAACTGTCAGATTTTGAGTTCAAAGCAATGGTTTTCAGGAAGCTCCAAGAGCTCTCAATGAGCTACCAGAAAGTACAGGGAAGCTACGAGGAACTCACTGCAAACTATATCAACATGAAAAAGGAAATAGAAACTATCAACAAGGGCCAAGAGGAAATGAAAAATACAATTTCTGAACTGAAGAACACAGTGGAAGGAATGAAAAGCAGAATTGATGAAGCAGAAGATTGGATCAGTGAGTTGGAGGATCAAGTAGAAAAAAATATCCAGAAAGAGAAAGAAAAGGAAAAGAGGCTCAGAAAGAATGAAGAGGGATTAAGAGAAATGCAAGACAATATGAAATGTAATATTTGAAATGGGATACCAGAGGGAGAAGAAGAAGAGCAAGAGATAGAAAACCTATTTGAAAAAGTAATGATGGAAAACTTCCCTAATTTGATGAGAGAAAAAGTCACACAAATCCTGGAAACAGAGAGAGTCCTAATCAAGAGGAACCCAAAGACACATCATAATTAAAATGCCAAAATTTCAAGACAAAGAGAGAATCTTAAAGGGAAAAAGGGAGAAAAAGGAAGTAACATACAAGGGGGCCCCGATAAGGTTAGCAGATGACTTCTCAGTGGAAACGCTCCAAGCCAGAAGAGAATGGCAAGAAATATTCCAAGTAATGAGAACCAAAGGCCTGCAACCAAAACTATTTTATCCAGCAAGGCTTTCAATCAAGATAGAAGTCCAAGTAAGGAGCTTCCCAGACAAAAGAAGTCTAAAAGAATACACCTCTACCAAACCAGTTCTGCAAGAGATACTAAAGGGCCTGCTTTAAGGAAAGGAAGGAAAGGTGAAAGAGAGGGGGAGGAACACAGGTATAAAAATGGCAATGAATAAGTACCTATCAATAATAACCTTAAACATAAATTGATTAAATGCTCCAATCAAAAAGCATAGAATAGCTGAATGGATAAGAAAGCATGACCCACACATATGCTGCCTACAAGAGACCCACCTCAGGACAAAAGACCTACACAGACTCAAAGTGAAGGGCTGGAAACAAATTTTCCAAGCAAATGGACAGGAAAAAAAGCCGGGGTAGCAATACTCATATCAGAGAAAATAGACTTCAAAAGAAGAGCCATAAAGAGAGACCCAGAAGGTCACTTCATAATACTCAAGGGAAAAATCCACCAGGAAGGCATAAACATTGTAAATATATATGCACCCAGCATAGGAGCACCTAAATACATCAAGAAAATCTTAGAGGTCTTCAAGAAAGAAATTGACAGCAACACAATTATAGTAGAGGATTTTAACATCCCACTGTCAAAAATGGACAGATCGTCTAAAGAAAATATTAGCAAAGATATTGTGGCATTGAACAACACTCTAGATGAAATGGACTTAACTGATATATATATAAAGTCCTTCATCCCGAAGAAACTAAATACACATTCTTTTCAAATGCACATGGAACATTCTCAAAGATAGACCACATGATAGGACACAAAACTAACCTCAACAAATTCAAGAAAATTGAAATCATACCATGCATTTTCTCCAACCACAAGGGACTGAAACTAGAAACCAGCCCCAAGGGGAAAAACACAAAGTCCTCAAAATCATGGAGATTGAATAGCATGCTATTAAACAATAAATGGGTCAAGAATGAAATTAGGGAGGAAATAAAAAAGTTTCTGGAAACAAACAAAAATGAACTCGCAATGACCCAAAACTTATGGGACACAGCAAAGGCAGTCCTCAGAGGCAAGTTCATAGCGATACAGGCCAACCCAAGAAAGATAGAAACATCTCAAACAAACAACTTAACCCTACGCCTACAAGAACTTGAGGAACAACAACAAAGACAGCCCAGAAAAAGTAGAAGGAACAAAATAACCAAGATCAGAGCAACATTAAATGACATAGAGACTAAAAGCACAATTCTAAGGATCAATGAGTCCAGGAGCTGGTTCTTTCAAAAGATAAACAAAATTGACAAGCCTTTAAGCAGGCTCATCAAGAATAAAAGAGAGAGGACCCAAATAAACACAATCAAAAATGAAAGAGGAGAGATTACAACTGACAAAACAGAAAAAAAAAAGGATTGTAAGAAATTACTATGAAGAAATGTATGCCAAGAAATTTGAAAACCTAGGTGAAATGGAGAAGTTTCTAGAAAAGTACAATCTCCAAAAACTCAATGAAGAAGAAGCAGAGAGCCTGAACTGACCAATAACAGCAGATGAAATTGAAGCAGTAATCAAAAAACTCCTGACACACAAAAGCGCGGAACCAGATGATTTCACAGGAGAATTTTACAAAGCATTTAAGGAAGAGCTAAGCCCTATCCTTCACAAACTTTTCGAAAAAATCCAAAATGATGGAAGACTCCCAAACTCTTTTTAGGAAGCCAGCATCATCCTAATCCCCAAACCAAATAAACACATAACAAAGCAAGAAAACTTCAGGCCCATATCACTGATGAACATAGACACTAAAATCCTCAACAAAATATTGGCAAACTGCATCCAACAATACATTAAAAAGATAATACACCATGACCAAGTGGGATTCATCCCAGGGATGCAAGGGTGGTTCAACATTCGCAAATCAGTAAATGTAATACATCACATATGCAAAAGCAAACACAAAAATCACATGATCATATCAATAGATGCAGAAAAAGCATTTGATAAGGAACAGCACCCATTTATGGTAAAAACACTCAGCAAAGTGGGAATTGAGGGAGCATTCCTCAATATAATCAAGGCCATATATGAGAGACCTACAGCTAATATCATACTCAATGGGCAAAAACTAAAATCCTTTCCACTAAGATCAGGAACAAGACAAGGTTGTCTACTTTCACCACTTCTATTCTATATAGTATTGGAAGTATTGGCCAGAGCGATTAGACAAGAAAAGGAAATAAAAGGCATCCAAATTAGAAAGGAGGAAACAAAACTATCATTGTTTGCAGATGACATGATAGTGAAAATCCTGTAGACTTGGCCAAAAAGCTGCTTGACCTAATAAATGTATTTGGCCAAACAGCTGGATACAAAGTCAATATCCAGAAATGAAAGGCATTTCTGTATACCAACAATGAAAGAGCAGAACCAGAAATTAAGAAAAAAATTCTATTTGATATGGCAAAAATAAAAATAAAATACCTAGGAATAAACCTAACTGAGGAGGTAAAAGACCTTACGCAGAACACTACACAGCACTGAAGAAAGAAATCAAGAAAGACACAAACAAATGGAAACATATACCGTGTTCATGGATCAGAAGAATCAGCATCATCAAAATGTCCATATTACCCAAAGCAATTTACAGATTCAATGCAATACCTATTGAAGTACCAATGGCATATTTCACAGGCATAGAACAAACACTTCAAAAATTTATGTGGAACTATAAACAACCTCAAAATAGCTGCAGCAATTTTGAGAAAGAAGAGCAAAGTAGGAGGGATCACC